>CM067362.1:29170706-29191817 GCA_034401795.1 Chaetoderma sp. LZ-2023a
CGGTCCATTGCTTATATGGGCACAGTGGTTCTTATTCAAACAAATGGAATTTATTGCATGGCGATATTTGACTGACAAAATGAATGCATAGTTTTATAAACAAATTGACTTTATTTATGCAGAGTGAAAGTACTGTTAATTGTGTTCGCACGCTCGCGTTCACGTGGTATTATATATATATATTGAAATCATATACAGGATATTATCATTCATAAAAACACAGACGGATGCTCCTGATAACACAGGTCGGTATTGGCCCAGTAACCTGCATTATCAGAGACATAGCAGCGGTATGGGAGATGTCATGCATGGGATGGTCATTATTGCAACTATAACTATAACATTGCTTGAAATGTTAAGCTATCAGTACGAGAAAAGCAACCCAAATGTAAAAGATAGATAGATAGACAGACAGGCAGACAAGCAAGCAAGCAAGCCGGACAGACAGACGAACAGAGACAGACAGACAGACAGACAAACATATAGAGACAGGCGGACATGCAGACGGACAGGCGGACAGACAGACAGACAGACAGACAGACAGACAGACAGACAGACAGACAGACAGACAGACAGACAGACAGACAAACAGACAGACAGACAGACAGACAGACAGACAGACAGACAGACAGACAGACAGACAGACAGACAGACAGACAGACAGACAGATCTGCCATCGGGAAGGCGGACGTTTGACGAACAGAGTGACCGACCATCCGGCCTACTGACCGACCGTCTGACAGACATAAGAAGGCAGGCAGGCATGCAGGCATGCAGGCGGGTGGGCAGGCAGGCAGGCAGGCAGGCAGGCAGGCAGGCAGGCAGGCAGGCAGGCAGGCAGGCAGGCAGGCAGGCAGGCAGGCAGGCAGTGAATATCAAATATTTCTCTGTTGTGCCATTGGAACATTCAGTAGGTTGAAGTCCTGTATCGCGCCACGCACCTCCTCTCTTGGAACGAGCCGCTGGAGTTGCTGGTTGACTTGATGGTCGGTAGTTATTATGTGTGTCGGCTGGCTTCCTTGAAGGTCAGTAGATTCAACGTTATCGCTATCTTTACTAATGACCTCGTTCATTAGTATGACTTGATCGTTATGACTCAAGCGATTTTCGCAACAATTAGTATTCAATGATCTATGAGTGAGCAAAATTGGCGCATCCGGATCTTGGATATTCAGGGATATTATCGTAGATTGTCGTTTGCAGGTGAATGCCATCAGGAAACATTTTCTGAAACTTTTACTCATGAAGCAATAAATTACTGGATTCGCCGCTGAATTTGCGTAGGATAAAAAATGAGCAAAGATCTTAAAATTGTACAAAAATACGCTATATTCCCTCGGGCCGAAGTCTGTGCTGAGGTACACGATATGCAATGGAAGCCAACAGATCCCGAATACGAAACACACCACCATGACCATAATGGCGACACGACGTCGAGCGTGTAGAACACCTCGCTGATTGGGATGTTGCGGAGCCGCTCCTGGCCGCACAATTGACAGAAGGTACCTCGCCATTCTCAGATAACAAACTGTGATCGTAGTGAAGGGAACAACATAAAGCAGTACAATAACCGAAACTGTGAAGATACGACGATGAGTGAAATTCTCCCAGTGCTCGGTACATATATTGCAAAATTCTCCATGGTAACATAATTGGAAGACACGTGAAATTACAGGTACGGGAATTAAGCAGATTAGTGTCACAAGCCAGATAATCAGGATTTTCAGCAAAGCACGGCGCATCGTCCTGGAACAACAAAGGGTAATCGTTAAAATGAACAGAGTGTTTATAAACCCGGATAACGCGGGTTACTGAGCCGGTACTAGGGCAATATCAGGAAAGCATCTCAAATGAGTTGTCATCTTATGTTATATATATATATATATATATATATATATATATATATATATATATATATATATATATATATATATATATATATATATATATATATATATATATATATATATATATATATATATATATATATATATATATATATATATATATATATATATATATATATGTATATGCATGTGCATATGCTCTCACATACACATATCTTCATATAGAGCAGCAGCAGCTGCAGCTGTAAGTTCTGGTTTTGCTGCTGTTATTTTATCGAGTTTCTAATGGAGGAATCTAGTTTTAGCTATGCCCCGCCCATCTCTAGCTCAGCTCCACCCACGCTTTTCCCGTATTGGGATCAATCGATCCCTGCACTCTCTGAATCTCAATTTCCAGAAAACTATACAGTCAGCAACAGAGCCCAGTCCAATTAGTTTCAAAATATTGGACATAATGTTTATTAAAGAGTAAAGCCATACCATTCTTACAACGTGTCAGGCTATTAAGGGTTTACGACGGACTAAATCGAGTCATTCATGCTGTAATTGAGTATGACGTCATCCTACGCGCCATGTAATTGATTATGACGTCATATGATGGATGGATAAACTGGAAAGATCAATTACGTCTAATACCGAAAATGTGCCGCGTTTGACATGCAACGGGAGCTTGAAAATTCACTGACAGAACAACTTATAAATAAGTTAACACAAAACAGAAACATGATAGTTTGTACAATTTTGAGCACAATCTAAAAGATTTCTGTTGAATATTGGATTCCTGTGTCCCACAATCCATTTAAGTTCAACATTTTCAACAGTATATTTAATTTATTTATTTTTAAGTTATTTCTGATGTGTACTGCACCACATGATATACTATTGCTGCAAAAATAGTACCATGGATTAGCTCATGCTGCTACGGATTGACCAAAAAATAAGCGACTTATTTCACGTCCACCATCAATATGCATCGAAAGGTTCCTTAATATGCTGATAGTATAACGTAATTTATTAAAGAAAAACGAAATTCGCAAAGTTTTACTCTTGTCTGGCAGTGCAAGTAAATGAACGAAAGGATTTGGCGGAATACCACACAAAGTAAGACGCTTTTTCCAGAGCCCAATTTACTTTCGAATTTGACAGTACGAGTCATCGTACATAGTTCTCTTCTTTTCCGACAGGGCTAAATTCCCAACCCCGTGCATTTTTCAGATACATATCCCTGAACCTTTGTCAAAGGTGCGCAGTCACAGCAAAATGCTAGTAAATAACTTCGCTAAAATTGTATTCTTTTAAAGCCGTAAATCGTGTACCCCAATGTAAGGAAACGAAATAATCTGGCCACATAACGATGATTTTATTCTGTATAATTTAAGATAATTCACCTTTCCAGAGTATCCATCCATCGCCTGATCTAGTATGACGTCATAATCAGCTCAGTGCGTGTATGATGACGTCACAATCATTACGTCACAAAGGGTTCTATATAGGCCGTCATCAAATCTCAGAGTCCGACACGTTGTATAAATTGTATGTAATTCTTTGCTATTTAATAAACATGCTGTTGAATATTTTGAAAGCAATTTGACTGGGCGCTGTTACTGCCTTAGGCAATTGGGAATTGCAATAGAAAACTGCAATTGGGAATTGGGTCAAGAAAATCTGAATATTTGATTATTGAATGTCCATTTGCACGCCAAGAGATTATTTTTGAAAATTTACCACTGGAATGACGGGCTCGTTTACCGAGCCAGGCATTTCAGTGGTAAATTGTCAAAATAGTCTTCTTTTAGCACGCAAATGGACATTCCTCAAGACCACCACAGAGGCCGGTTTTGGCCGGATTCATCATGAAAGGGTTAAAGAACTATATTAATTTATACGGAATGAAATATACGAAGATTTGTTTCCTTTCATTAGATCGAGGTACACAAGTTAAGCCTTTAAAAGTAGACAATCTTACCAATTTTATTTTCAAGCGACAATATGGATATTAACAACGAGAACGTTGACGAGCGCACAGCCATAACCTTAGGTTTTCTAAATGTCTGGTAGCCTACTAAGTAAAATTAAATGCCCAGAAATGGATGTGTTTGTGCAACAGTTTAATGTATTGGGAATGGGAGAAACCAAATTCGGCGATACTGCCCGTATTGAAATGAAAAATTATAAAATCATCGTAAAAGTTGAAAACATGCTCGTACTAGATCTGAGGATATTGCAATATCGGTTAATAGGAAAATAGCAATGATTACAGAGCAGCTACATTTTGATAGTGATTACGTCCTCTCTCTCTCTCTCTCTGTCCCTCCCTCCCTCCCTCTCTCCCGCTCTCTCTCTCTCCCTCTCCCTCCCCCCTCCCTCCCCTCCCTCCCCTCCCTCCCTCCCTCCCTCCCTCCCTCCCTCCCTCCCTCCCTCCCTCCCTCCCTCCCTCCCTCCCTCCCTCCCTCCCTCCCTCCCTCCTCTCTCTCTCTCTCTCTCTCTCTCTCTCTCTCTCTCTCTCTCTCTCTCTCTCTCTCTCTGGTTCGATAACAACTGCAAAGTTATCAGAAGAGAATTGAATTCCAGCAAGACTTGAATTTAAGCTTTATAGAACAGAAACAAATAGGAAGGAACCGTTAAGGACAAGTAGAACCTACAAACAAACTATAACACGTTCAACGACAAAAATACAAGCAAAACACCATAAGAAATTTCGACACATGCGCGTTAGTAAACCTAGGAACTACTGGAAATTAATAAAAGAAGAAGGTTCGCAGGACACTTGTCCAGTAAGGCTTGAGAACATCAAACCTTGTTCACAACCATAAATCCAAAAGAAGGCAATAATGAAGTTGCAAATGAACAATTGCAGCTCGAGGCGTTAGAAAAAAATGACATATTAAACAGACCTATAACTGATGAAGAAATCTTGAGGAACTGCCGATAAATGTACTAATATAAAAGCGCACGATCATATACTGGATAAGGCTTGTCTCAGGAAAGCCAAATAAACTACAAATGTATAAAGGTATATTAAAGGGTTGTAGTGAAAACAAAACACCATACAAATGGTTAACCTGCATTAAAATGATTCTAGATAATACAGGACACACATACCTTTGGAACACACACGCACGCACGCACGCATGCACGCACACACGCACGCACGCACGCACGCACACACGCGCGCGCACGCACGATTCATAACACCAAAGTCATTCAAACTGCGATTGCCAGAAACAGAGAGGATGAATTTATCCAAACATCGCTTGCCCAAATACATAAGTCCAGGAAGGATAAAATATACAATTCTTCTAAGATCAATTGGGAAACATAAACATACCTCCTTAGAAGTAATGATAGAAATAGAAGTGGCCGCACAATTTAAGACCAGTAACTATTCATTACTAATACAAACGGAGAGTTAGGAACGAGTACTAAGAGAGGAAAGGAAATGCGGTCTTTGTGACAGAAACCAAATAGACCTGTCCCGTTTTAGCTACGCCCCGCCCCTTTATTTCTAAGCTCCACTCACACCTCGTTCGTGTTGTGGTCGATCATTCTCTGAACTCCCTGGCTATCAAATTCCAGAAAACTATACAGGTAAGCTGTTAAATATTTTGAAACCAATTTGACTGGGCGCTGTTGCTGTCTATGGCAGCAACACTATCCAGTCAAATTATTTTCAAAATATTCAACAGAATATTTATTAAATGGTAAAGACATACACTTCGTACAACGTTTCGGACTACATCGAGTCATTCATGACATCATCTTACACGTCACGTAGCTGATTATGACGTCATATGACGTTATATAATGGATAGATAAACTTGGAAAAGTCCATTGGAGATGTTTCATTACATTTCTATTTGTGAGTTTTTCATACATTACGATTAGAAACGTTACCTAAATACTACCGTAAGCGGACAAATTATTTAAAGTTTTTCCAGTTCTTTTTTAGGAATAACAAACACCTACTCTCTAACGTTTTCCGGCTAATAAATGCAATTACTAAGCAATTCTAATAAGGATGAAACTGTCGCACAATCACAGCCAACAAACATAATCCACAAAGAAACCAAACTTAAATTGTAATCAAATTAACATGAATTATGAAAAGCGTATGGCCTGAATAGGCTCATTCGTACTACTGTAGTACACTTAGAGTATTTTTTTAGTTTCAATGTTAATCGATAATCTAGAGAGATATGTAAATAACATGTAAATAACATGTAAATAACATGTAAATAACATGTAAATAACATGTAAATAACATGTAAATAACATGTAAATAACATGTAAACTTAATAATAAAGAAATATTATTTACCTCTCCGAGATATAGAAATTGTTTGAGTGTAGCTCTCGTGAAAATCTCGGTCACTTCTTCAGCACTAACTGATGGTCGCTGGCAACGTCATTCCCGGAGAGGTATCTAATATTTCTTTATTATGAATCATCCTGGGATCGAGACCAACATTTTCGGAAATAACATGTAAACTGCCTTGCATATTGCATATTATATATAATATATAATGTTTATACCCATATATCGCGTATATGATCTGAGAGTAATAAATAAAATGTTGAAAATCTAATATCTTGATATTTTAGTTTTATGCTTCCAGTAGAACTAAAGTTATTGAGGAAAAACCTACATCTTGATGGATTTAATTTATATGAAATGAAATGAAATATTTATTTACACCCCAGACCATATCAAGATGGTATGTGGGGGATTTACATAATAGTTATATGAAGCAGGTACACATTATATTTTTACAGTTAGATTTTGTCTTTTTACATGATACAGTTACATCTATGCCATAGATCCTGATAATTATTATCATGACCATTGTTGTTGTTGTTGTTGTTGTTGTTGTTGTTGTTGTTGTTGCTGTTGGTGGTGGTGGTGGTGGTGGTGGTGGTGGTGGTGGTGGTGGTGGTGGTGGTGTTGTTGTTGTCGTTGTGGTGGTGGTGGTGGCGGTGGCGGTGGCGGTGGCGGTGGCGGTGGCGGTGGTGGTTGGTTGTTGTTGGTGGTGTTGTTGTTGTTGTTGTTGTTGTTGTTGTCCTTGTTGGTGGTGTTCTTGTTGCTGGTGTTGGTGTTCTTTTCGCAATCTTTGTGGTTGCTGTGGTTGCTGTTGCATTGTTGATATTACCATTGTCGGTTAACGTCGTCATCTTTGTCTTCATTGTCATTGTCGTCGTCATCGTTATTGTCCTCCTCATCATCATCTTCGTTGTCGTTATTGTTCTTAGCGATCAGTGATATTCATATCGATACTATTGTTGTCATGTTCAATGTCCTCGTATTTTCTATTGCTGTCGCCGTCATTGCTACTATTATAGTCTTCAGGAACATCATTACGGATGACAGATAGGCAGCAACAGCGCACAGTCAAATTACTTTCAAAATATTTAACAGCTTATCTGTATGGTTACCTATAACAGAATAGAAAACATCATACTTATCAAGTTATACGAATTGTATGTCTCAATTATTTAATAAACATTCCGTTGAATATTTTCAAACTAATTTGACTGAGGCAGTAACAACACTTAGTCAAATTACTTTCATGAGATTCAACAGCTTACCTGTATAGTTCTATAGAGAGTGCAGGGATCGATCGATCTCAACACGGACAAAGCGTGGGTGGAGTTTAGTTAGAGATGGGCGGGGCATAACTAAAACTAGATTCTCCATTTCAAAGCATGGATGCTGTTGAATAGTATGCGACAAAACCAAAAATACACCTTTCCTGCGTGCTGAAATTGATTTGAAACTTTGAAACCCAGAATCTAAGGTTCAAGGTATACAAAATAGGTACGCGTTTAAATGTTTTGAAAGTAATTTGACTGGAAGCTGTTGCTGCCTATCTGTCATTCCAGTGGTAATTTTCATATATCATCTTTCCTAGTTCTGCAAATGGAGCTATCTGCGGAGCACAACAGAGGCCATTTTGGCGGATATGGGTGTTAAAGGGTTAAAACTAAGAATATAAGCATACCGCCGCTACGGGAAGGTTAACCGGAGTGTTCACTATAACCTGATTATAGTTGTGGGGAACGACACTTTATCAGCGGATACTGTTCAAAATCTGAGCGGTCAACTGGTTCTAGATTGATGCATGGATCTGTCCTGCCACTTTAAAGGAATATGACATTGTCGTCGACGATGTCCCCCCCCCCCCCTCCACCCCCCCCCCCCCCCGTCGTCGGCATCATTGTCGTTCCCGTCGTCCTCTTCATCAGCATAGACTGGGTTGCATTGAGTTAACTGTATGGTGGAAGAATGGAGAATAGTTTGCTTATAATGGATGGACGATTTCTATGCTTTATACTCATTTTTTCGTATCTATTTGCAAATGCCATGTTTTGCATTAACTATGTATATTTTTTAGGACTTTATGAAGCGCTTTGTCAGATTCTGAAATGATTTCAGGATCGCCTGCATACCTTCGATGAGAAATGATGTCATTGTTTGATTATGGTGCTACATTTGTACACTATGATAGCTTGCCTGGAAGAGCGTGATCGAAACGGATGTACAATGGCGTTATAGCGATCCAAGGACGTGGCCATCAGAGTGAGAACGCTGACACCCACTGTCACTACCATCAGATAGTTCACCAGCTTACCTGCAATACACAACGCATCACAATGTACACCACCGCAGTCGTCGTCACCCCCATACAACTGACAACACATCATCATCATCGTCATCGTCATCGCCAACAGCAGCAGCAGCAGCAGTAGTAGCAGTAGCAGTAGCAGTAGCAGTAGCAGTAGCAGTAGTAGTAGTGCTAGTAGTAGTAGTAGTAGTAGTAGTAGTAGTTGTTGTAGTAGTTGTAGTAGTAGTAGTAGTAGTAGTAGTAGTGCTAGTAGTAGTAGTAGTAGTAGTAGTAGTAGTAGTTGTTGTAGTAGTTGTAGTAGTAGTAGTAGTAGTAGTAGTAGTAGTAGTAGTAGTAGTAGTAGTAGTTGTTGTAGTAGTTGTAGTAGTAGTAGTAGTAGTAGTAGTAGTAGTAGTAGTAGTAGTAGTAGTAGTAGTAGTAGTAGTAGTAGTAGTAGTAGTAGTAGTAGTAGTAGTAGTAGTAGTAGTAGTAGTAGTAGTAGTAGTAGTAGTAGTAGTAGTAGTAGTAGTAGTAGTAGTAGTAGTAGTAGTAGTAGTAGTAGTAGTAGTAGTAGTAGTAGTAGCAGCAGCAGCAGTAGCAGTCAGCAGTAGTAGTAGTAGTAGTAGTAGTAGTAGTAGTAGTAGTAGTAGTAGTAGTAGTAGTAGTAGTAGTAGTAGTAGTAGTAGTAGTAGTAGTAGTAGTAGTAGTAGTAGTAGTAGTAGTAGTAGTAGTAGTAGTAGTAGTAGTAGTAGTAGTAGTAATAGTAGTAGTAGTAGTAGTAGTAGTAGTAGTAGTAGTAGTAGTAGTAGTAGTAGTAGTAGTAGTAGTAGTAGTAGTAGTAGTAGTAGTAGTAGTAGTAGTCGAAGTGAACGCACGCGTTTATTTAGCTCTGCAATTGCTGCCCGAATTTGCTAGTTTCTAGCGCGATTTTGTAGATAAATTTTATACATATATTTCGTATTAGTATTTCCTTTCAAACTTTATATTTAATTTGTAAATTCTTGTCTTGGTTGGAGCGCATTTTGTGTCTCCATTTTCTCAAGGCATTCCTCTTAGCTGGTGGTTTCCGCCATTTAATAGAGCTCCTCTTACTGTGGTCAATGCAATACATTTCTCGCTGCGCCAGTCTGCTATTTCTATAGTTCGTAGGCTAGCGCATTATATTTGGCAAGATCGCTTGAGTGAGTGGATTTAATTCCTTTGTCATTTGTAAGCACAAGCCTAGTTCTTTAACTATATAAATCCTTATAGTCAGTTGGCTGTCCCCGGTCAACTCGAACAGACTAACAAATATATGACTTGACTATTTAATCATATATTTGTTAGCATACTTTAATCGGCTAGGTGTTAGTGAACCACTTAGAAAGTGGTTCAAACTAACAAGTATACGACTGTACTCTCTATTCGTATACTTGTTGGTAGACGTCAGGGTTTCAAAAGGGGACACTATTTATTTAGTGTTTAGCTCTTTCCCCGACGTCTTGGTGTTATATATTTGTATTATATATTGTAGTAGTATGGGGTACTGCTTTTTATAAAACACCATGGCCACCTCATATAAGCGTACCCTGAGTCTTAAAATCACGACAAAGGGGTGGGGTGTTTCGGCAATTGAGGTGTATCATGGGTTGAAGGATGTAGTTGGGGCAGGGCCACGGGTCCTTCAAGGTCTTGTTAATGTTTCCAAATCTGTATGGAATGTCACCGTAGTTAATGAAAGTGTGAAGGAAAAGTTGCTTGACGAGGTCCTTGTCGTGAAGGGTGAGGTGTGTAATGTGGAGGAAATAGATTCTGATCGTCTATTAGTCAAGATGAAGGTTCCATTAGAGATCCCAGATGAACGGGTTATCATTGAATTGACCAAGTATGGCAAAGTGGACAAAGTAGAACACGAGACCTATCCATTTGATCGAACCTTAGAAAATGGCATCAGAAGAATTTGGTTTGAAAAGGTAGAACAACCTCTCCCAAGCAAGGTCACCATAGATGGTCGATTTATCTTGCCATTATGGTACAGGGGGCAAATCAAGGAGTGTAGAATCTGCTTAAGCACAGAACATCTTGCAACAGATTGCCCTAACAAAAACAAATGTCTAGTTTGTGGATCATCTGATCATTTTAAGTGGCGATGCCCGCAGAACAAATATGTCAAAAAGGGTGCTGATAAAAGTGCAGAGCAAGTTGTCTCTAAAGAGAATGTCATAGAACCGGTAGCTTCTGAGATTGTAGCTGAAATCCATACTAATGGGAAGCACGTTGCTAAGGAAAATGTCATCGAACCAGTAGTTGCTGAGATTGTAGCTAAAGTCCATGTTAATGAGAAGCATGGGGAAAAAACTAAGAATCCAATCGCTGTAGTTGCAGGCGATGAAATAGAGGTTCTAGATGAGGGGCTAAGTCTTACTCCAGTAACAAGTCAATCCAAGTTTGATGAGAGAGAGGCTAGTTCCACACAAGTTGAAGATGATGATAAATACCCTCTGGAAGAGAGTTTTAATTTAGGACAAGTAAAATTCAGGTCGCAAGATACTGAAACTAACTTTGATTTTCCACTGAGTACACTCAATCTAGATGATTTAAATAATATAGAGAAAGTAATTGGTGTCTCGGATCGATTGAGTGGAACAAAGCGACAGAAAGATGGAGAGAGTTCTGAATCAGAAATAGAGGAAAGTGATATAGAAGACGATAATATGTCAGTCGCTGAATCTGATATATCCATTCAAACACAGAGTTCTAAATCACCTGATGAAATGGTCATGTACAGGTCAGAGGCAGGAGAGGTGTTAGTTCCATATGTGACAGCAAATGGTGTTAAATATAGGCATCTGCGTCATGATTCAGATATATTAAAATATAAGCATTTGGAAAAAGTTGAGCTAAGTAATGAAGCGTTTGTGAGTAAAATAGGTAAATGGTCTAAGAGAGGGTCGAAAAAAACAAAATCTAGTTAGCTTAATAATGGCGGTTTTACACAGCATTTTATTACCTTTTATGCTAATTTGCACACTCAATTGTAGAGGCTTAAATAGTGACATAAAGCAACGTCACTTACTAGAGACTCTTAAAAATGAGCAGATTGACATTGCTTTGATACAGGAAACAAAAATTCAGAAGTCAGAATTATACGATAATTTAGAAAAGATTTCTGGATCCAGAATATTTTATTCGTTATCTCAAGATAATAGTGCAGGCGTAGCAATTGTTATACTCCCTCGATGTTCAGCCTATGTAAATATTATCTCTTCAGTATCAGGTGCAAATGGTCGCTGGGTGAGAGTCACTCTAGATATACAACAAACACGTATCACGTTGCTGTGTATATATGCACCTACATCTCATCAACTACGTCGTAATTTTTTTAAGGAGATGTCTAAAACAGCACTAGATAACATCACTGAAAACTTAGTAATGGGTGGTGACTTTAATTGTGTCTTAGACAAAGAAAATGACAGGAATGCAACTTCAACTTATACTGATACATCACATAGACTCTTAAAAGAAATATGTGATAATGAAAATTTAGTGGACACCTATAGAATATCAAAACCTCATGGTAAAGATCTTACATGTTTTTCGGTAGATGGTAAAGTTGGTTCAAGGATCGACAGAATTTATGTGAATAGTTTGTTAACAGGGTACTGGAGAGATGTTAATATTAAGCCAGTTGCATTCTCCGATCATAACATGGTTTGTGTAACCTTTGCCAATGCTGACTGGGTAACAAAAGGGGTCGGGTTTTGGAAATTAAACACAACACTGTTGGGAGAAGAATTTTATAAGAATAATATAGAGAGTTGTTGGCAACATTGGATTAATAGGAAAGCATCATATAAGAGCACATTGCAATGGTGGGAGGATGTTAAACTGGATTTAAAGTATGTTTCCCGAAAGTATGCTATTAGAAAAGCACAGGAAATACGCAAACGCAAGAAAACACTTCATCGATCACTGATGAAAATTAATGCTAAAGTAAATAATGGTGAAGAGAATTATTATGAATTACTGGTTAAAATTAAAAGTAAAATAAGAGATATAGAACAATATGAGTTTGAGGGTGCAAAAATTAGAGCAAGAGCCCAGATGCATGCAGAAGGGGAAAAGCCAACCCGATATTTTTGCGCATTAGAAAAAGCACGGGCAATAGATAAGGTGATGTGCTCATTAAACATGCCGGATGGTTCAACCGTCTTTACCAACAATGAAATGAGTACTATTGTATGCAATTACTATGAGTCATTGTACAAGTCAGGGGGAATTGATGAAGATGCAAAATTGGATTTGTTAGCAAATATAGACAAAAAGGTGTCAGACACAGGCAGTGAATTTTGTGATCAACCCTTAACACTAGAAGATTTAACTAAATCCCTTAAAGGTATGAAACTAGAAAAATCACCGGGGTGTGATGGCCTTCCAGTTGAATTTTACCAAACGTTTTGGCACCTTGTAGGTCCAATAATGGAAGAATTAGGCACTGAAATTTTTGAGAAAGGCCATTTACCACCAACTATGGCTAGGGCATACGTAAGGCTAATATATAAAGGAAATGACAGACGTCTAATTCAGAACTACAGACCAATTTCTCTACTATGTGTAGACTACAAAATAATATCCAGAGCACTAACATTGAAACTAGGTAGTGTTTTAGGAGAAATCATTGGAACAGAGCAGACATGTGCTGTACCCAGGAGGACAATTCTAACCAATACCATGGTAATAAGAGACCTTATACAATTGGTTGAGAAGGATAGCATCCCTTCAGCTGTGATTGCCTTGGACAATGAAAAGGCATTTGACCGTGTGGAATGGGATTTTCTTTTTAATTCTTTGCAATCGTTTGGGTTAGGCTCAAACTTTATTAAATGGGTAAAGATTTTATATACGGATATCAAGAGTAGCTATTTAGTGAACAATCAATTATCCAGAGAAATTGTCTTAGAACGTGGGGTTAGACAGGGGTGTTCCCTATCGCCATTATTATTTGTTATTGTGATGGAATCACTTGGCATAGCATTGAGGCAAAATAATAACTTTCAAGGCATATGTATTCGGGGCATAGAAAGACCACTTAAGCTGTCACAATATGCTGATGACACAACTGTGTTTACCAGTTCAAACAATGATTTTGCAATTTTAAACCACGTACTAGAAAAGTTCCAAAATGCATCTGGTTTGAAAATCAATAAAGGAAAATCCAAAGGATTATTTCTGGGGCCATGGAAAGAGCGGAATGACCAGCCACTTGAAATCAATTGGTCTAATGATACCATTAAGATTTTAGGCATCTATTTTGGCAGGAAACCGAATACAATACAAAATTGGAATGAACGAGTATCTAAGCTTAAGAGAATATTAGCAAATTGGAAGCGTCGTCGTCTTTCAATCTTTGGTAGAGTGTTTGTTGTCAACAACTTGGCATTATCTGGGCTATGGTATACAGCATCTGTTGTACACATGCCAAAACATGTAGAAAAGGAGGTTAATGAGTTGATATTGTCATTCATATGGGAAGAAAAGAATCATTTAGTTTCCCATCGTGTTCTCAATAATGCTAAGTTAGAAGGAGGACTTGATTTAATTGATATTAAAGTGAAATGTGTTTCTTTAAGGTTAAAATTTTTGGATGATCTTATTACATCAGATGAGACGTGGGCATGTGTTTCACGAGCTCTCATGGAGAGAATTGTAGAACCATTTCTGGCGGAGCATGTTTTTACCTCAAAGAAGCCACCTCCGAATAGCCAAATGATACCAGATGTGTTTAAAGATCAAGTTAAGGAGTTAGAAATATTTGACAGATACATGCCTCCACCTACGTGCTGGAAGGAAGTACTAGAACAGCAATTGTGGGGCAATAGTAATATATGTTATAACAATGCAGTACTTTATCTACCGTCCTTTGCAAAATATGGCATTCAACATTTATCGGATATGATACACCCTCAAACACGTAGATGGATTTCAATGCAAGACGTAGCTAGAAAAACACATATGAGGCATATAGATGTCCAGCGGTTGCTAAATAAAATAAAACATGCTGTACCAATTGAATGGTTTCGTCTACCAAATGTAAATAATAATAGTTTGACTCCACAACCCGCATTAGTTCTTGATGATGAGATGTTAAAATACAAGATGAGATCCAAGGAATGGTACCATATTATGAGACGAAAACAAGTAACACCTCCCATAGCAATTAGGAGATGGGATGAATCAAGCTATAAACCATCCAGTTGGAAAAATGTATGGAAAATCTTACATTCTCCATCCATACCAAATATGGCTCGTGATTTATTGTGGCGATTACTACATCGACGGCTATGGGTGGGACACTTGACATACAAGTGTAATATTACGACTTCTGATAGGTGTTACTTATGTCAAACAGACGAGGAAACAATCGAGCATTTATTTGCGGAATGTCCAATATCGTCACAATTTTGGGACTATATCAGCCAAATCTTGGCAAAATTTGGAGCGAAGCCCATTGTTCTAGACACGCATGTAGTCTTGTTTAGAGAGTTTGGATCAAGCGGTGTAAATATCATAAAGTCTGAAAGGACTATTTTAATAACAATACTAACCATAGGTGTTTGGGCCATTTGGAAACATCGGTGTGCACAGACGAAAAATCCATCTATGGGCAATCACAATAGAGCAATAAAGGCAATATTTCGTTCATTGCTGCTGAATCATATTCCTTGCGAATATTTTAGATTAAAGCAGCATGGTAAAGAAAAAGTATTCAAGGACATATGGTGCAAAACAAACATAGTTTCAATGGAGTTGGGAGCTGTAAAAATAAATGAGCCTGCACTAGCTTAAATCATTTAATTACTACAGCTGCTTTATCTGTGTCTTTTAATTGATCTGTGTCATGTAATTCATTTTAGTCTGCACTTTGATATTGTTATGTTTAATAATTCATGTTAAGAAATAAACAGACTGGGGTAATTTAATAATCAATCGATAAAGTAATTTGCCATTGAATTATAAAATTGTCCCAGGTAATTTTAGGAATTTGCACAGAGTTTTATAGGGTTATTTGTTCCCGGGTAATTTACAAAACCTTACAACAAAGTAAATCAAAAATGGAAACAAGAGCGCCATCTATTTCCATCTATTTTTCTGTAATTTTCTTGCTGACTATATATGTTATGCTACCCGAATGCTACTACGCCCGCTGATCTTTAAGACTCAGCCCACTGGCGTCAATGATTGACTTATTTGTCATTGATTGACGAGTCACTTTTCATTTGTTGAATAGTTGCACTCGCCACACGGGTCTACTACCACACATGGATTGAATGGTAATTTACAAACCCTTACAATAAAGTAAATTGAAAATTTAAACAAGAGGGCCATCAATTTTTCTGGAATTTTTCTGCCGACTATATGTATTATACTACCCAAATGCTACTACGCCCGCTGATCTTTAGAGAATCAGCCCACTGGCGTCAATGATTGACTTATTTGTCATAGATTGACGAGGCACTTTTCATTTGTTGGATAGTTGCACTCGCCACACGGGTCTACTACTACACCTCGGTTGAATAGTAATGCCTTTGTTAAGTTTTGTTTTGCTATCGGAGCTTTATCAGCATATTGTTTTGTATCTATACCTTTTAAGCCATATGTATTTATAGATTGTATTAATGCTCATTATTTATCATTGTTTTGGTGTAATATTAATCAAGATTACTAGTTCACCAGGTTTTTTTCTGGGGGTTTGCAAGCCTTTTTAAAGGAGTTCCTCCGTGAAGTTTGTCCGACTGCGTCAGCGTCGGTTTTTCAAAAAAAAAAAAAAAAAAAAGTAGTAGTAGTAGTAGTAGTAGTAGTAGTAGTAGTAATAGTAGTAGTAGTAGTAGTAGTAGTAGTAGTAGTAGTAGTAGTAGTAGTAGTAGTCGAAGTGAACGCACGCATTTATTTAGCTCTGCAATTGCTGCCCAAATTTGCTAGTTTCTAGCGCGATTTTGTAGATAAATTTTGTACACATATTTCGTATTAGTATTTCCTTTCAAACTTTATGTTTAATTTGTAAATTCTTGTCTTGGTTGGAGCGCATTTTGTGTCTCCATATTCTTAAGGCGCTCTCCTCTTAGCTGGCGGTTTCCGCCATTTAATAGGGCTCCTCTTACTGTGGTCAATGCAATACATTTCTCCCCGCGCCAGTCTGCTATTTCTATAGTTCGTAGGCTAGCTCATGATATTTGGCAAGATCGCTTGAGTGAGTGGATTTAATTCCTTTGTCATTTGTAAGCACAAGCCTAGTACTTTGATTATATAAATCCTTATAGTCAGTTGGCTGTCCCCGGCCACCTCGAACAGACTAACAAATATATGACTGTACTATCTATTCATATATTTGTTAGTATACTTTAATCGGCTAGGTGTTAGTGAACCACTTAGAAAGTGGTTCAAACTAACAAATATACGACTGTACTCTCTATTCGTATATTTGTTGGTAGACGTCAGGGTTTCAAAAGGGGACACTATTTATTTAGTGTTTAGCTCTTTCCCTGACGTCCTGGTGTTATATAAGTATATATTTATTATATATTGTAGTAGTATGGGGTTCCTCCTTTGATAAACCACCATGGCAACCTATAAGCGTACCCTAAGCCTTAAAATAACAACTAAGGGGTGGGGTGCAGGGGCTTATCAATGTTACTAAAACTGTATGGAATGTAACAGTGTCAAATGAGGGGGTCAAGGAAAAGCTTCTGGAAGATGTTCTTATTGTAAAAGGTGAAGTTTGTAACGTAGAGGAAATCAAGTCAGATAGGTTGCTAGTGAAGATGAAAGTTCCACTAGAAATTCCAGATGACAGAATCATGAGTGAACTCAAGAAGTATGGCAAAGTGCAAAAGATTGAACGGGAAACATATCCCTTTGACAGAACGCTAGAAAACGGTGTAAGACGTATCTGGTTTGATAAAGTGGATAGCCCTTTACCAAGCAGATTGACGCGTGATGGCAGCTTTGTCCTGCCCTTATGGTATAGAGGGCAAATTAAAGAATGCCGGATCTGCCTAAGTACTGACCATTTGGCAACAGATTGTCCCAATCAAAACAAATGTTTGCTCTGTGGTTCAGTTGACCATTTTAAATGGCGCTGTCCAAAAATTCAAAACAAGCCCTCAGTATCAGGAGATAATCGCCCATTAAAGGATGCAACTGAGTCAAATGCTTCTGAAGCAACCGCTACGGAAGCTGTTGTTTTGGTTCATGCCACTGTAAATGACACAAACAAATCATCAAATCCTGTTAAAGTAACTACAGTTGATGAAATTCATGTATTAGAGGAGGGTATAACCTTAAGTCAAGAACATAATCAAAATGCAGTGGAGCCAAACATTGCTGTAAAAGACACGCAGGAAAATGATGATCTTACAGAAGAGCCAGTTTACAATTCCTTAGAAGATGAATTAAAATTAGGACAGGATAAGTTTACGACTCAGAAGACAGAAAGTTCAGTCGATTTTCCACTAAGCACACTTGATTTAAGTCAGCTTGAAAATATGGTAAATGATGCTCCTGCCAAATGTTACTTAAGTAGCAATAAGCGTCATAAAGAAGACAATAGCTCAGAATCTGAGATTGAAGTAAATGTTATGGATGATGATACAATGTCAGTTGCAGAATCAGATGTGTCCATTCAAACACATAGTTCTCAGATGAAAGATGAAATGGTAATGTACCGATCAGAAGGGGGTGAAGTGTTAGTGCCATATGTAACGGCGAGAGGTGTGAAATATCGTCTACTGCGCCATGATTCTGATATTTCCAAATATGAATATTTGTCTGTGGTAGAACTAGGAAATATTGAATTCGTAGGAAAATTAGGTAAATGGTCTAAGAAACGAGCTAAAAAACCTAAATCTAGTTAATCTAATGATGGCGGTTGTAAACATCATTTTACAAATTATGATTATCTGCACCATCAATTGCAGAGGATTAAATACCGAATTCAAGCAGCGCCACTTGCTTGAAGAATTAGCAATTGAGAGAGTTGATATTGCTTTTCTACAAGAGACCAAAATTCAAAAAGCTGAAGTGTATGAATCTCTCAAAGATATTTCAAAAGGGCAGATTTTTTTTCTTTATCACAAGATAATAGTGCGGGAGTGGCCATTCTTATCCTGCCCCGCTGTCTCAACTATGTTGACGTTATATCGTCGTCATCAGATCCAAATGGACGATGGATTTGTGTATCAATTGATGTACTAAACACAAGTTTAAATTTGATGTGCCTTTATGCAACTACCTCTCATCAATTGCGCCTTGAATTTTTAAATGATGTTTCCCCAATAATTCAAGACAGAACGCCTGAAAACCTAATTATGGGCGGTGACTTTAATTGCATATTAGACGAGGCTAAAGACAAAAACTCTAGGTCTAATTTTAATGACACATCGCATAATATTTTGAAACACATTTGTGAAAATAAAAGCTTGTTAGACACTTATCGGATTGAAAATCCAGAAGGCCAGGAATTTACTTGGTTTTCAACCGATGGAAGGTTAGCTTCAAGGTTAGACAGGATCTATGTAGAACGTTCATTGAAAGGTTACATGTGTAAAACTAACATAAAACCAGTAACTTTCTCTGATCACATTATGTTTTCCATCACATTAGACAATGCTGACTGGGTCAAACGAGGAGATGAATTTTGGAAACTTAATGTAGCATTGCTACGAGATAGTTGCTACCGCAAATGTGTGGAAAGTTGTTGGAGGCATTGGGATGAAAGAAGAGGTTCGTATGAATGTATAACAGACTGGTGGGAAGATGCTAAATCAGACCTGAAATATATTTCAAGGCAGTATTCCATTAGGAAAGCACGTGAAATACGAAAGCGTAAAAAGGCGCTTCAGAGGTCGTTGTGTAAAATTAATAAGAAAATTAATGATGGGGAATAAAATTATTACGAACTATTAGTTAAATTAAAAGGTAGACTAAATGAAATAGAGCAATATCAGTTTGATGGCGCCAAAATAAGGTCAAGAGCACAAATGCACACCGAGGGCGAAAAGCCTACACGTCACTTTTGTAACTTGGAAAAAGCAAGAGGTATAGAGAAATTAATGCGCTCATTGAAGACTAATGATGGAGTATCAGTGTGCTCAAATGCAGAAATGATTGAAACAGTATCCGAATTTTACAAATCATTGTATAAATCTGAGGGAAGCGAGGAAACTGCAACTAGAGATGTTTTAGCTAATATAACGAAAAGACTTCCAGATTCATGTCGCGAAAGCTGTGACCAATCAATAACAATTGATGATTTGACAAAATCCCTCAAAGGTATGAAGTTACAAAGGTCTCCTGGATGTGACGGACTTCCAGTTGAATTTTATCAAACATTCTGGCACATATTTGGGCCAGTATTAGAAGAAATAGCAACCAGCATTTTAAAGCAAGGGCATCTCCCTGCATCGATGGCCCAAGCATATGTTCGGCTTATATACAAGAGGGGTGACAGAAATAAAATACAGAATTATAGACCAATCTCTCTACTCTGTGTAGATTATAAGATTATTACTCGGGCACTAGCATTAAAACTTGGCGCAGTCCTAGGCGAAGTCATTCATGATGATCACACCTGCTCTGTGCCAGGAAGATCAATAGTAAACAACACTTTGCTTATACGGGACCTTATTCAATTAGTTGAAAAGGATTGTATCCCAGCAGCAATAATAGCACTTGATAACGAGAAGGCGTTTGACAGACTAGAATGGGATTTCTTGTTTAAGTCTTTAGACCATATTGGCTTTGGTTCAAGATTTATTAAATGGGTCAATATTTTATATACTGATATAACAAGTTGCTATTTAGTTAACAATCAGCTATCCAAACCTGTAGTGTTGGAACGAGGTTCTATTCGTCATAGCTATGGAATCGTTGGGGGCCACATTGAGGCAACGCAATGACTTTCACGGAATATGTATACGTGGCGTAGAAAGGCCACTAAAGGTTTCTCAATATGCAGATGATAGGACTGTGTTTGCGGGTAAAAATACGGATTTTAGAATTTTAAATGGAGTATTAACAGATTTTCAAAAGGCATCAGGACTTAAAGTCAATAAAGATAAATCTAAGGGATTGTTTTTGGCCGATTTGAAGGGTAGAACTGATAATGTGATGGATATTAACTGCTCAAATGATGTCATAAAAATTTTGGGTATTTACTTTAGTAGAGAACAAAATGTATTACTAAACTGGGAAGAAAGGATATCCAAGCTAAAGTGTGCATTACTAAATTGGAAACGACGTCGCCTAACTGTCTTTGGCAGGACATTTGTCCTTAATAATTTAATTTTATCTGGACTGTGGTATACCGCTTCTGTAGTTCATATGCCCAAATCAGTAGAGTCAAAGATCAACACGTTACTTTTGTCCTTCTTATGGGAGGACAAAGCCCATTTAGTATCACAGTCAATCCTCACCAATGAAAAGCATGCCGGAGGCCTGGATTTGGTTAATGTTTCAGCAAAGTGTGCTTCTTTAAAATTGAGATTCTTGAATAAGTTACTTACTTCAAACTCATCTTGGTCAAGTGTTTCAAGGGCACTTCTCCAAAGGTACGTTGACCCATTTCCAGTAGAATGTCTATTTATGTGCAATAAATTGCCACCTAATCATCAAAAAACACACGTGTCATGC
>CM067362.1:29192317-29303193 GCA_034401795.1 Chaetoderma sp. LZ-2023a
CACTTCAGGTTCACCCTCGAGTCCTGTTCTACTCAAGGCATCGACATTTCCATGCAGTTTATCGGGTCTATGAACCACATTGAAGTTATAGGCCTGCATGGATTCCTGCCATCTCGCCACTTAGCCCTCATGATTATTCAGGTTCCTGAGCCACCGTAGCGAGGCATGATCCATACGCAGTGTAAAGGGGCGTCCATACAGAAAATGTTTGTAGTATTTGACAAAGTATACCACTGCCAATAGCTCTCTCTTAGTGGTTGCGTCTGCTTTTCTTTTCAGTTTTGTGAAGCATACGGGAACTATGCCCTAGTACTTGTTCTGTTCCATCTTCGGTAATCTGAGATAGAACGGCGCCTTTAGCATAAGCGGACGCATCAGTATCTAAGATGAATCAAGGCTAGGGTTTGGATGAGCTAATGTGGGTGCAGATGTCAAATGTTCCTTTAACACCTTAAAGGAAACCTCACACTCCGTTGTCCATTCAAACGGTCTATTTCTTTCAGTGAGTTGGAATAATGGTGCTGCAATCTCACTGAAATGGTGTATGTACTGTCTAGAGTACTGACAGAGCCCGAGGAAGCTTCGTGTGTTAGTCACAGATGTCGGGGTCTTCCATTCGGCTACTGCTTGAGTTTTAGTGGGCTGAGTGGCCACTCCATCAGCGGATATTACATGGCCCAGAAATTCAACACTCTTTCTAATGAAGTGGCATATTTTTGGCTTGAGTTTAAAATTTGCATTTTGAAACCGTACCAGCACCTTGTCCATGTTGGCCAAGGTCTGTTCATAAGAGGGGCCAAAGACGATAATGTCGTCTATGTAACATAAACAGACTTCTCACTGTAATGTGGTAAGCACTTGTTCAATTAGCCATTCAAAGGTGCCCGGTGCATTGCATAGGCTGTAGGGCATCTTACGGAACTGAAACAGACCGTCCCTGTAAACAAATGCAGTCTTTTCATGGTCCCCTTCGTCCATAGCTACTTGCCAATAGCTGCTTGCGAATCTATGTCCACCAGACGGCCACAGCATACTCCAGGAACTAATGTAATAGGATTAGCTATGCCGTTAAACACACGGTAAGGTATACGGTCCCTACTGGTGGTGGTAACTAACATTCGTGGACTAACACATTTAGAGGCCAACATATAATCCTGGTTAGGTTCTAACAGAGCAGTATGAATATTTTTTCCTAACTGAGGTGTGGTGGCCCACAAAGTTTCTTCATGGCCCGGCTTAATGGTGGCTGAGGAGGTCAATATTAAAACACAAGTATGATATACGGTTGATTCCGGCCCTAGTGGAATATGATGGCCGTGTATTTCTAACTCTTGTTGTTTGCAGTGAATTACTGCCTCACTGGCGCTGAGAAAATCAGAGCCTAGTAGTGCATCGTTTTATATGGATGCAACTACTACCTGCTTGATATATTTTACCTCCTCTATTTGTATTACTACATTTATAATACCGGCCATGGGAATGCCGGTGCCAGTGGCCATTTGGAGGTGGAGATTAGATGGTTTAAGAGGCGGTTTCAATGGGTAGGGATGCTAGAATATAATTGCTCGTTAAACACCATGATAGATGCACCGGTATCTACGGTGGCATTTGTAGGCATACCGCCAAATAAACAAGCACACTTGTATATTATTTTTTCTGACACGGGAGAGCGTTTTCCTATTTTAACTTCTTGATTACTTGTCGGTGGTACCGTAATCTTGTATATACATGGTCTGCTTGCCAATAAACTTTGCAAGTGCGGTTGGTGGTTGCGTGAAAAACGGAGCAATTTTTTCGTTTCTGCTGCCTGATTGGTTTTTGTAGTAATGGTGGCAGGGGTTCGGAAGATGTGGAATCAGTGTGCAGCATAGATTTGGCAGCAGTCTGTTTACCGGCGCGTTTGTAAAGCGCTAATTGAGCGGCCCATTTACGGCAATGTATCATAATGTGCTTAGTAGAAGCACAGTAGAAACAAACCTTCTTTTGTGGCCTACTCTTATATCTACCCTTACTCTTTTTCTGTATCCAGGTCAACGAATGGTGCAACTCAGTGTCGGTGCTACTGAGGGAGGAGACGGTCCGTGAAGATGGAGGAGACCGGCTATTACATACCACTAGAGGACACCGTGTATTTGGCGACATAGCAGCTGGCCTAGTAGCTTGGATAAAAGTTGTTTTTGTTGAATTATTTTTACCTACCAGGGCCGTTCTACATAAAAAAGGAAGTGGTGTGTGAACGCCTGGTTTTGGAGCACCGTCCATTATTGGAGGAGCGTTATTAGGTACCGCAGACACCAGGTGTGTCTGTGGTACCGTTGATTGCAGGACCGTTTTTACGATGTCGTAATCTTGTTTATGTTTAGGTAAGGGCTGATACGCAGGTTTTCGAGTCAGTTTTATGAGATTGGCACTGAACGGACTCTCCCTCCAGTGCCCATGTTATTTTGTCTGATTTTCTGTCGGTGGCTTACTTTGCTCTACTTGTAGTGCAGCGGAGGGAGGACGGTTCTGACACCGTTCCCTCCTGTATCCTGCTTCACCCCATCCAAAACAAGTGTTTGGGTGGGTGGATGCCAGTGTAGGACGGTTTATGGTAGACCTATTTGTGTTCTGTTCTACTGTGGTTGATAAAGTAGGTAAGAGATTGGTCAGAGAAGCAATTTATTTTGTAATCTCCTCTAACCATTCATCCGTATTAGACCTATTGGCATTACTATGTTGGTTACCCCTACCTGGGGCATTAGTGTGACCTTCACGGTGGGATTGGCCATGGCCTCTACCTCTTGGTGCATTATTCTGCTGAGGTTGTGTGTGTCACACCGTGCCTGCTTCGGTTACCATACTTGAAGCAGGTGCGTTGCCCATAGTATTATTTGTACTAGCGTTAGCTAACTCATTGATAGGATGTAATTGTCGTTTAGCATTCTTTTCCTGTTCTAGGAAGTTTTCTACACGAAGGGCAGCGTAGTGGCCATTAACGTTTGTAGACCTCCGTGTTCTAGCAGAAAAAGTTTCTTTTTTAGAGATGGTTCGCCACTCAGGGTGTCGATAAAAGTATCCAATTGTAAGTGAGTGATGCCCTCGGGGTTGGTACTGGGATAAGCTCGTGTGACTAATCGCCTGATATGGCTTGCCAGTTCAGGGAGAGTTTCATTCGCATGCCGCCATAGGTTCTTTAACTGTAAATGGCTAGTCTCTCCAAGGGCTGTATAACCAAACCGTTCTGACAATGCATTCTCCAGTTCACTGTAGGTCAGTGTCACTTCAGACCCCATGTCTGCTAATACCGGCAACGCTTTTGCCAATAATTTTGCAGCCAGGTGCTCCAATCGTCCTGCTGATGATTTCAAATTGGGACTTATAGTTGGCTCAGTCACCATCCCACTGAATTCAGGTGGAAGTATGACTCGGCCGGTGCCGTGATAAGGAGTTCTCGGCGCAAAGCCCGGTGGCAGTGCAGGCATAATGGGAGTAAAAGCTGAAGAGGGACGGGAATCATAGTCATCGGGCTAGTATTGATATTTCCTAGGTGATAACTCTGAGTGGTATCATATAGGTGAGGGATTCCCCTTCATACGGTACTGTTCATTATACCTAGGTGGTGCCTTGTTTCATAACGGTACCTGGTTTGCTGGCCTTTATAGGGTTGGCATTATTAGCCATTCCCAATATTGTGGGATACTTGGAGAGGGACGTGGATAATTGGTGAAATAAGTATAAGCCGGTTGTGGATTAGTTAGCGGTAATTCAGGCTCCGCGTTCCAATGTTGGTACCATAATGGTAAGTTATTATACGGTGCCGTTGGTGTAGCTATTCGCAGATGGAACACGGGCCCATTGGCCTGTGTGTTTCACCATTGTTCACTTGCTGTTGCCAAGTGTGGGCGTACTGGGTGTGAGGTATTTACCGGCCCCCCCTGGGGGATGGTTATTGTGTAGTCTGTCATCCGGCAATGGTGAATGAATCTCATTGCGGATGTCAGACAACATTATATTGTGGCCATCTGCCTGTGAAGCATCAATGAACGGTACCTCACATACAAGCGAGTATTCCTGTCTTATTGGTGCTAATGATTCCGCACCAGGTAATAAGGGTCGGTGAGTGTCCCCACTGTCCTATCGTTTATACACCCCATTTCTTCATCTGAAGTGTACACATTGAAATATAATGTAGATTGAAATATACGGGAATTGAAACCAAGTGTAGGTTCAATTTCCACTCGAGCCCCACATCGGGCACCACTTGTAGTAGCCGGGGGCGCGAGGTTCCCCCGCTTGCCATCGTTGTTGTTGCTGCTGCTACACATCTCCAGTGTTCACAAAAACAGGCATCCAGAGCCGGTGAATTGATCACGTTCCAGTGGGCTCGTGCAGCCATTAACAACAACAGCAGCAGCAGCGGCAGCAGCAACAGCAGCAGCAGCAGCAACAACGACGACGACGACGACGACGACGACGACGACAGCAGCAGCAGCAGCAGCAGCAACAACAACAACAACAACAACAACAACAACCATAACAGCAGCAGCAACAACAACAACAACAACAACAACAACAACAGCAGCAACATCAACAACAACAACAACAGCAGCAGCACCAGCAGCAGCAGCAGCAACAACACAACAACAACAACAACAACAACAACAGTAACAACAGCAACAACAACAACAACAACAGCAACAGCAGCAACGAAAGCGCCAGGAGCCTCACACACCTTAACGTCATCAACATGTGGCCCGATCTATATGTGCCATGTCCCCACCAGTTTTCCAAGTGCCTACTCATACTCATGCACAGTGTCAGTCTGAAGAAGATGTGTACTATATATAGATTAAAAAATAGGCTATATATTATACTATTTAGTATTTACGCACACAGCAAAATAGTGGTGTATGTATTGGATATGACGTTTATTTTTTGGTTTCCTTGTTTGTTTGTTTGTTTGTTTGTTTGTTAGATTGTTCGTTTGTTTCTTTGATTCTTTGTTCACCTTAAGAACAATATGAGATCGAATAATTAAATTTGGTGCACATTATTATGTTATGAGTAGTTCAAAGAGGTTTTACTTTAGGGTTAACTGGTATAAACTGAAGTCATGGAATCACTCATTGCATTCCAAATACAAATGTTAACATATAAAATATATATATTCCCCAACAAGGCACATTCATTCATATAGTAGGCGGTAAACGATTTCCAAAAAGCAGGTCAAAAATCGAGGTCACGGAATGGGCTGTCACATATTCGCAAATCAGTTGCGTAAACCAACATAAACATCATGTAATAACACAAGAATACAGTCACTATCAGAATATCTATTAAATATTCACAACAAAATGCCAAAACTAAAATTTATTAAATTCGACATTTTTACATGTTTAAGTCATGTAGATAGATAGGATAAAGTAATTAAATCTTACTGTATGATGATGACATTTCATATATATATATATATATATATATATATATATATATATATATATATATATATATATATATATATATATATATATATATATATATATATATATATATATATATATATATATATATATATATATATATATATATATTTTGATGTACCGCTTTAAATTGTCAAATTCAAATAGAGGCACGTACATCTATTTTAATTTCACAATTTAAGACATTAGATTAATTAATAGAGAATAAAATCACCATATTTTGCGTTATACTTTGTTTCATTTTATTGGGATAAATAATTTAAAGTTATTAAAGTGTATGATTTCAACAAAGTTTATTTTTTAACATTTTAATGTGAATGTGCAGCTTTAACATTTGCTAGCGGTGATAATTGTAGTTACTATCACACATCTGTATGACCACGTTGTATAATTTCATATTGCCATGGAACTTCTCCATGTTTTGACAAAAAACACTCCTTAAAAGCTTCACGAACTCTGCAGGCCTCTCTTGTCGGTCGTCTAGATGCAACATGCCGAATATTTTGACCAATGCCATCCCTGTCATGCTCAAAATGATAATCGTCACGTATTGTTTGAAGAAAGTTGTGTAAAACACATGTTGCTTTGACTATTTGTTCAGCTTTTTCTGGATGCACTTGTATTCGTTTATTATACAATCTGAATCTTTGTCCCAGTAAACCAAACACATTTTCCGACACACGACGTGCTCTGCTCAGCCGATAGTTAAATATCTGTTTCTCATTGTCCAGGTTTTTCCCAGGGTATGGTCGTAGCAGATATGATTTAAAGGGAAATGCTTCATGGCCAACGATTACGTGAGGGAGTGGTTCCTGGTCAGCGCTTCCTTCCAATTCCTTTGGTGGGGGAACATTAAGTGTCCCGGTCTCCAACTGCTGACCCAATTGTGAATTTGAAAATATACCGCCATCGCTGCTTGACCCATAGCTTCCAACATCTATAGCTACAAATCTATAGTTTACGTCAACTAATGCTAATAAAACAATGCTAAATCTACCCTTATAATTATAAAAGAGGGAACCAGAATTAGGTGGGGCCTGGATAGTCACATGCTTCCCATCCAGCGCTCCGATGCAATTTGGGAAATTCCACACACGGTGAAATCTGTCCGAAATATTTTCCCATATTTCTGCTGTTGGAACTGGCATGTAGTTATTCTTCAGGCAATTCCACAAAGCTTCACATGTTTCAGCAACTATTTTACCAACGGTGGTAATGCCCATCCGAAAACTAAGGACAATTGTGGTAAAAGAATCACCAGTAGCAAGGAATCTATAACACAGAAAAGAAAACATCTTATATTATATCACGTCTTTAAGTGTGAATGTGTGTGTGCGTGCGTGCGCGCGTGATTTGATTTTGATTTAAAATATTTAATTATTGTGCCATATGCACAATGGGATCGGGCACAAGTTCTTACAACTTAGACTTGCCTACAGAATTATTAATATCAGAGAGAGAGAGAGAGAGAGAGAGAGAGAGAGAGAGAGAGAGAGAGAGATAGAGAGATAGAGAGAGAGAGAGAGAGAGAGAGAGAGAGAGAGAGAGAGTTGGGGGGGGGGGGTGGAAGAGGGAGGGAGGGGAGGGGAGGGAGGCATCTATGGTATCTCCGATTGGCTTTGTTTGGTGTTAAATTAACTGTAATCATGTTTGATTGAGTCCACTGTACCTTAAACACACAGCTAGCCGTGCAGGAATACCCCTGATATAGCGTCATTTCTTGGAATTCCCTTCGCGGTTGACTTCTGAATCGCTACATGGAGCGGTCAAAATATCGTTCCCGTTTGCGCGTGCCGTAACCGCTGTAGTGGAGTCAGGACTTTATGGTACAATACGCTGGCGGCTTATTTTAAAGTCCAGGTGATTTCTGCGATTTTACGTGATATTGTACACACCTACATCAGTTCCATCGCCCTATTCTATGTACTGAGCATAAGAAAATGTAGGATATAGGTCGTCTGTTCGCGTTTTTACGTGTAGGATACGCATACGCGAGTCTTACAGCGTCATTCGTCTCTAAGTCAGTCATCTACACAGTCAGTTGGTCGGTTGGTCAATAAGTTGGTCAATCTGTGGGTGGGTGGTTCGGCCTGTCAGCCTGTCTATCCGTCCGTCACTCGTGCAGTCTGCCAGTCGGTCACCCATGCAGTCCGTCTGTCTGTAACCCATGCAGTTATCCGATCTGTCATCCATGCAGTCATCCGATCTATACCTCATGCAGTCATCTGATATGTCACTCATGCAGTCATCTGATCCGTCACTCGTGCAGTCAGCCGATCTGTCACTCATGCATTCATCGATCTGTCACTCACGCAGTTATCTGATCTGTCACTCATGCGATCATCTAATCCGTCACCCATGCATTCATCAGAACTTCCACTCATGCAGTCATCCGATCTGTCACTCATGCAGTCATCTGACATGTCACTCATGCAGTCCATCAGGTTGGCACTCATGCAGTCATCCTATCTGTCAATCTTGCAGTCTTCCAATCCGTCACTCATGCAGTCGGTCGGTCTGACGGGCCATCAGTTGGTCGCTCAGTGGGTTGGTAAGTCGGTACGTGGGTGGTTTGGTCTGCCAGTCTGTCCGTCAGTCCGTCATTCATACAGTCATCCAATCTTTCACACATGCAGTCCGTCAGATATGTCAGTCATACGGTCAGTCTGTTGGTTGCTCAGTGGGTTTGTCAGTCCGTGGTTTGATTTGTCAGCATGTCTGTCAGTCCGTTACTCATGCAGTCATCCAATTTGCCACTCATGTAATCGGTCACTCATACAGTTGGGCGGTGGGTAGGTTGGTCGCCCGTGAGGTAGGTTGGTCGGTCAGTCAGTCTTTCACGCATGCAGGCATTCTGTCTGTGACTCATGCAGTCATCCAATCTGTCAGTCATGCTGTCATCCGATATGTCACTCATGCATTCATAAGATTTGTCACTCATGCAGTCGGTCGGGCGGTTAGTTGGTCGCTCAGTCGGTCGGTCAGTGGGTTGGTCAGTCGTTGGGTGGGTGATTTGGTCTGTCAGTCTGTCAGTCAGCCCATCACTCATGCAGTCATCCGTTCTGCCATTCATACATTCCGTCCGTTCATCAGTCATCAGATCTATCACTGATGGCGATAGAGTTATCTATGGTGATCTCTATTGGGATCATATACACCCAAACAGATCTGGTATTGAACTACTATCAGATAACTACATGAACTACATAACCTCAGTATTGAATATCTCAAGAGGCCATTCACTCGCAGTTAACTATGGGATAAATGCGCGACAAAGGGTTAACCAGTATGAAGATATTCAGAATGAGAGGATAAATAGGAGGAGCAGAACACAATTTCAGCACCAAAATTCCCGTCTAACATATCACACAGACCATTATTCCTATCGAACTGCTTTGGTGTCTTAAACACATTCGATGACAAATTATTAGATAAAAATGAAGAATGTCAATTAACAACTATACATCCAAACAAACAGAACATAGATGAAAATCACACAAACACTTAAAAGTAAACATACAAATATTTTAGAATCCAGTAAGTCCACTTAAAAAAAACCCCGATAACAAGCAATCGCTCAAACAGAACTAAATTCATCCCATCCCCTAATTCCAATTTACAAGTAGAAAATGCTGGTATAGCCACAACAACATGCAGTAAAGGCCTTACATGTCTCTATTCTAACACAGATAGCCTGCTAAATAAAGGTGCTGAATTGAAGGCTGTCATATATACAGAAAATCCTGATGCAATATGCTTAGCAAAAATATTAGCAAAAAAGTGATCAATGGACCCAAGTGACAGCGAATTCCTATTGGACGAATACATGCATTTTACAAACATAGACAAAGGATGCCAAAGAGGGTTCATAATATACATTACAAAGACGCGTAATGCCTGTCCGATTTACGTATCTGGAGAAGAGGATTTTGTTGAATCCAAATGGTGTCAGATTAGACTAAAAATAGTGCTAGGCTGGTTTTTGGATGTATTTACAGATCGCCAAATTGTCAACTTCAAAACCACAAAAACTTCACCGATTTATTAAGAAATGTATCAAATCTAAAATCTAGTCATGTTCTTATAATGGTGCCTTTACTTACAGTGGAATTAATGGACAGATGAGCCCTCACAGACCGATATTGAAGGCCCATCAACTATTTTTATCGAAACTCTTAGGCATTTATTCTGGCACCAATATATTAAAAAGCCTACTGATTTTAGAGGCAATTAAACGCTAACCATATTGGATTCTGTTATTATAAATGAGGAAAACATGATTAGTGATGTGTCTACCTCTGCACAAATAGGTAAGAGTCACCAGGTAAACATAACCTTTACTATTAACTGCTATTTCAATGAAAGATCGAACATACCACATTATATCCTAAATAAAGGTGACTATGATAGTATACAGTGAAGAAGCAATGTATATAGACTTGGATTCAAAACTCTGGTGATATCGAAAATGATTGGAATGTCATAATGAAAGAAATCAAACATCTCACTGACACCCATATTCTCAAATCAAAACCTAACCGGAATAGGAAAAGATTAGTATACTTAAACACGCATGTATTTACTAAGTTAAGAAGCAAATAAGAAGCCGTTCATAGATGGAGACTGACCCGTGATAGTTGTGACTATTCCCTCTACGCGAGGGCTAGAAACCAAGGAAAAAATGAATGTAGGCGTGCGGAGAGGGATTTTGAAAAAAAGTAGCAAATGAGGCAAAATCAAACCATACTGTATTTACCGTTATGTCCAAAATAAGATCAGGGTTAAAGGTAGCATATGCGACCTTAGGAAATCTGACGGTTCATTTACAAATACTGATATGGTAAAGCTGAACTACCGAATGAGTATTTCCATATCGGATTTTACACAGGAAGATATATGTCACTTACATAAGTCTAAGAATGAAGATTATGAACGTGTTCTAAGCAAAATAGAGATTACAGAAGGCATGATAGTACAAAAACTAGACAATTTCAGAATAAATAAACCCACTGGACCAGATGCAATATATACACGTGTATTGAAAGAACTCAAGGATCAAAATGGCCGTCCGCTGCTACATCTTTTTAAAAATTCGATAAGTCAAGGTAAATTACCTCACATGTGGAAATTGGGCTACGCATCTTCTCTTTTTGCAAAGGTGATAGACATGCAGTCAATAATTACCGTCCAATTAGCCTTACATCTGTTACATGCAAACTACTAGAATCAATTTTAAAAGACTGTATTGTAGATCACCTTTGAACGAAATGACTTAGTTGTACCATACCAGCATGGATATACCAAGGGCCGAACCTGTGTAACCTACCTCCTATCATGTTTGATAAGTGGTATGATGTCTTGAACCGTAACAGCTCGATTGATACTTTATATCCGGATTTCGCTAAGGCAGTCGACTCAGTACATCATGATCGAGTTATTATCAAGCTCGAGAGATATGATATCCAAGGCAACCTCCTAAAATGGGTAAAAAACCTTTTAACAAATAGAAGACAACAAGTTATTGTTAATGACATGAAATCTAAGCCAGCAGCAGTATTTACCAGTGTGCTCCAAAGCAGTGTTCTCGGGACACTTTTATTCATATGCTATATTAATGATTTGCCCAATGTATTAATGCATTCATCAATTCATATGTTTGCCGATGACAACAAGATTCATAAAGAGATAACATCAAGAGTCGATGCAGCTAATCTCCAGGATGACTTGAATAGAGTTGGAGATTGGTCAAACATCTGGCAAATTAATCTTAATCCAAAAAATGCTGTGTGATGCATCAAGGCACAAACAACCAGAAGCACTGCTATTCCATGGAACAATCAGACACATCTGTTAATTTGACTAAAATCTCGGTCGAGAAGGATCTAGATATAAATGTAAACGATCAACAAAAGCAAACAAGATTTTAGAAATGATAAGACGGTCATACACATATCTAGATTGCCAAACAACGGTAAAGCTCTACACTTCGCGTGCACGACCAATACTCGAGTATGGTAATAGTGCATCTGTAACCAACATTTAAACAGGACTGTGTCATTCTAGAAAATGTACAACGAAGAGCCGCTAAAATAATCCCACATCAAAGATTACAAATTCTAAAGCTACCGACTCTATATTTCCGACGATCACGAGGGGATATGATTGAAACGTATAAACACCCCCAGGGCTCATACCTACAATTAGACAAACAAAACCCACACGCGAATACAGTTTGAAATTAATCAAACGCCGATGTACCAAAATAATAAGGCCATATTTCTTTACTAACCGGATTGTAAATCGGTGGAGCGGTTTGGCAGAATCTGTAGTAAGTGCCACAAGCATAAATTGTTTTAAAAATAAATTATACAAACATCGGTCCGAATTTTGGTACACTCAAGAACCCGTACACAACCGGTACCATGCTACTGCTAATCTGAATCTGATTTAATTTATTACACGACCTATCTACATGCTTATAGCCTATATGGATTGTATAGGATAAGTATAAGCATAACAATGGCAAATTAATTGACGATTAAGACGGCGACGACGACGAGAACCGGCAACAAAAATAACAACAACGACGACGACTACTACTACTACGACGACGACGACGACGACGACGACTACAGCCATTAATTAATAATTAATGTGACCGGGAGTGACCATGTTAATGGTACTAACGGTTATAATAACAACAATTATGTTAAAACCAAAATCGGTGACGTTGTATTTATGACCAAACCTTGTCCAGAAAAGCAAAATATTTGTTTATAGAATGTCTCTATGAATATCCTTTAACCCTTTCAACCCGAATAACAAAACACCAGAATTCACTATATTTTAATCTATCTTATGTTGAATATTTTGGTTCTAATCTGGCTGAGAGTTGTTGCTGCCTATCGTAGAAACAGCTTCCAGTCGAACTGGTTTTAAAATGTTCAACAGCTTTCCTTGAAATTGATATGCTAGGAATATTGAATCCGATTTTCCCGCCTTCGTCATATAAGCACTAAATTCGATAATGATGTAAAATAGGTTGATAAAGATAAAGGTTACACCGCCGATGCGCGATAACAATGATACAATAATGATGATGATGCAGATCTTACTCGAAACGACTGTGATGATACTGATAATGAAATTAACAAGAAACTGACGAAAAATAATAATAATAATAATGATTTTGTAATATAGAAGCATACTGCCAAATGGGAAAATGGTAACCAAACCGCCCCATGTATCACTGTTCAATGATATGGGTATAATAAATTGATTGATTGATTGATTGATTGATTGATTGATTAATTGATTGAGATTACATAAGTCACTTTGTTTTGTAATTAGTGATTTTCGTATTGCACTATTTCAATATTGAGATCACTAATTACACAATAAATTTACCCATACATGCATGAGCACTTTGGACGTTATATTTTATAAACCTAACGTTTATGTAAAATCACTTATATCACTTTAGATCTCATTGTAGCGTAGTTTTGAAAACGCATTTATAAATACGCGATCTAGGCAAATATAGTAAAAAAAAGTCGGCAAATGTTTACTATTCAAAACCTATCTGCTGATTGATCGAACTAACGGAGTGTGGGTGGGGGTGACAATGGGCGGGCTTCATTGAAGAATCTCTCACCAATACAGATACTAGGTTTAAATAATATGGCGATAGTAAACTAAATTTAAAATGCCGTCTGTTCGTCTAGTTCGGGAGTATGCCCATACACAAATAACTAGTTCACAATTTATTTAAAGGGATGCTAATCTCATCTCAAATGTTATACTGCACCGATAGATTATGGTTTATAAATTCCAGATCATTCATATTATGTCACATTCCCATTTCTGTATAAGAATTATCTGCTTTGTAATATCGCGCAAATGGTGAACAGTGATCGCCACCATTTTGTCTCCTCAAGCGATAGTGCGTGATGTCATGTAGGTGCTAATAAATTAATTCTTTATTATGTAATATTGATCTCGTTGAATATTTTGAGACTAATTAGACTGGAAGCTGTTGCTGCCTGTGGCAGCAACAACTTCCAGTCAAATTAGTTTCAACATATTCAACAGCTTACCTGTATGATTGCGTTTATACCACATTGCCAAACTATAGCTGGCACCTCTATGACTGAGCGTATATCCTGAGGCACGCACGCTAGGCTTTTTCTGATTGGTTGAAAAGTAAATTATGACAGCCATCACAGGCTGTAGAAATGTAGCAACATTTAACTACTAAAGCCTGAATATCTTTCTTTAGCGGCATGATAAAAAGCTTAAAACTGCCTGCGTAATTTATGAGTGGCATATTAGATCACCTGAATAGCTATCAAGAGATGAGGTTAGTTATCCTTTAAGATCCATGATTTTTCTTTATTTATGAGAAGTTTAAGTAGGCATACACATTGATTGATTATACAATTATCAATCAGTCTTACATTAGATCAAAACGTGATAATTATACTGAACACTCAATGTTGCTCCAGAGAGGTCTTACCTTTTGGCGCTACAGGATCGTGATTCGTCACGGCAGGTGGTCATACGATCACCTGTGTTACAAAACCACCATCTACTGTGACGCTGATGACCTATCCTATGGAGAGAGCCGACCAGACTTTAGTGACCACTGCTAGGTGATAAGTAAGCTGGTCCCGTAACACAGGTGGTCATGTATGTTGTACGACATTGCTAAATGATAACTCAGTGTTTTCCCTAGCTCATTATCTATTTTGTGCTGTGCACTGGATAGTACACCTACATAATTTGATTCAGATAGTTAGTCCAATAAACCCTTTTGATTCTGATATCGCAGCGACAGATAAGTTCTAAGCACCTAATTATTATTATTACTATTATTATTATTATTATTATTATTATTATTATTATTATTATTATTATTATGCTGAATAATTCGAAAACAATTTGTCTGGAAGATGTTTCTTAAAAAAAATAGTCAATTCTTTTTCAAAACAATCAGCCACAATTTAATTATTACATTAGAAAGCTGAATCTCCGAGGGTTAATAATTAATCGGCTAGGCCAATGATGTCACAGAAATGATTCGCGATCCACCTATCCTTCTGCTGATAAATGTTTCTGAGTCATAATTACTAAACAACCACTTACTTATTTCAAAGCAGTCAGTCACTTTGAGAAAATATTCTCACATCCATCAGTCGTATATGAAATTACATAGTAGTTTATACTTGAAAGTTTGCTTCTTTAAGTAATTTATATTAATTGCCAGTATTGGCGAGTCAGTCACCTTCTGTGATTGCAGATCTGACACCCCAAGTCACAATGCACACTGTAACACCGATCACTGCTGCACTTGTCGTACTGTCCGTCATCACAGAATCTGAAGGGTAAAGTTTAAGTATATAAATGACGGGCAGACGATGACGACGACTAAAATCGTTTTAAGGAAAAACTCTTCATATCATTAATTTATTTTAATCCTCAAGTTTTTCGAAGAAAATTGGAGATTATGCACCCCCCCCCCCCCCTCTCCCATCGCCGTCCGTCGAGAAATCGATTGTAACGCAACTCCTCAGAAACGTTTGAATGGAATTCAAGCAAATTTGATGTGTGAATTACCCATATGAGTGTTTAGTGCAAGAAGACAATTACATTGGCTTCGCACCAGAGTTGGTAGTGGGTTTCAAAAGGTGAACGTGGAGGATTTGCGATGAAACGTCACCGACCGAGCAATCTAGTTTTATTATGTTATGTGAACGTTTCTCATGGGAAATCTGTCTGACCACGAAATTCAGAATGGGAATAAATCATCCATTAAAAAAAATCAGTTTCAACGTGATAGCTGTCTGTAACTTTGCTCAATGGACACACAAACAACTTCAAGTCAGCCTCTGTGCTATTTCAAGATGATCAGTATCACGATAGGTAGCTCTATCATGGCATGCCCCGCCTAGTTCCAACTAAGCTCAGGCCACCTTGTATGCGAGTTGAACTCTGTTTCAAATGGCTGAATTCCCGAAACTTAAACTAAACAAGGTAACTATATGAGTAAGCTTTTGAAAATTTTGAAACTAATTTGAGTGGGAGCTGTTGCTCCCTAAATTATTCAAAGGAATCTTTATTACAATGTAAATTTACCAGTGACAGCCACTGGACCATTCCAGTTTTAGCTATGCCACGCCGATCCATAGTTAAGCTCCGCCCACACCTCGCTCGTGTTCGGATTGACCGATCCCGTAACTTCTTGACTATCAATTTCTAGAAAACTATACAGGGACACCTGTTGAATATTATGAAACTAATTTGACTGAGTGCTGTTGATGCCTTAGGCAGCAACAGCACACAGTCAAATTAGTTTCAAAATATTAAGCAGAACGTTTATTATATGGCAAAGCCGTGTCAGACTATTAAGCGTTAAAGGCGGATTATATCGAGTCATTCATGAGGTCATGCTTATAACGTCAGTCTACATGTGACATAGTTGATTATGACGTCATATGATTGAGTGCATACGGTTCACACACCTTCGTGATGGAGCTACGTCATTTTGATTGTGACATCAGCTAACAAGTAGTTATTGGTGCGGTTGTACGTTATTGTTCTTCCCAGCAGGAGGTCGGCTTTAACCAATCAAAATGCTCCATTTATATTCACTATTGTTCTCAGAACAATGGCGAACAGAACGCCATGTTTTATAGAAGAACAATGGCGATGGCCGCGCACGTTATTGAGATTCTGCAACACTGTCTATCGATATTGTATTTTGAAAATCTTAACCCTTAAAAGTTGTGTATTTTACGTAGCGGCGGCGCTCCCCCCTCCGTGGGCCCTCCGTGGTTATCTACCGTGGTAGATAAGGTAAAAACAATAGAGTTTAAGAGGAGTATTGATAATAGTAAAAAAATATAGTTTAAGAGGTGGTCTGATAATGGAGGTCGTAGGAGGCGGAGGAGGAGGCGGAGGAAGAATGCTATGGCGGCCGGTCTCTGCGCGGTGCTGTTGCGCGTATTTAAGCAGGGTGCGCCTGTCTAGTTCGCTTTCGCTATTTGTTCTTTTTAAAGAAACGTATTGAGCTTTGTTGTGATGCGTACTTCGAGAAACCTCTCGAAAATGATTGCTCTACATGTCATCGAGGCACGAATTATGGATATGTTCGCTTTCACGGGCTAGACGCGGTGGATTAGTTCGTTAGCTGGTTGACACGTGTTAAGGCTGCGCGTGTCCGTAAACAAATCACTAGAAAATATGTTTTCGCTGACTACTTGGTGATCGCTCACAACGCGCATGCCTATGATTCTCTTTTACTCCTTCAATGCATTTGCAAAACCGCTAACCCGCATCTTAAACCTGCAAATATTATCATGCACGGTCGTTCAGTTCTCTCATTTGACTAGGTACTATTCCATTAACTTTTTTCCCCTTTCATTACGTAAGGTAGGCGATGCTTTTAAACTTCCTGTTCGTAAGGGGACATTTCCCCATCGGCTCAACACGCCTCAATATTGGGATAAGGTAATACCCTTTCCCGAGAGGGAGATATTCTGTCCACAAAATATGAATGCGAATGAATTAATCGAATTTCATCGCTGGTACAACTACCAGATGTCTAGACACGAGCGCTACGATGTCGATAAAAATCTCATCGAATATTGTAATGATGACGTAACTGTCTTACGTTTAGCCATGTCTAGATTTAAGACTTTATTTTCTGACTCGACGGATGGCCAACACCCATTTGTGACAGGGATAACGCTAGCGGGAGCGTGTAATGCGGCCTATCGAGCTTTATGGCTTCGACCTGAGAGCGTACAGACTTTACCTGATTTCTCACTAAGAGCAAAACGTGCTTATAGTGTTTTGGGTGTAGAATGGATGGAATGGGTCAGTCAATGTGAGGGTCGCCAAATCGCGCATGTGCTAAATGGCGGTGAACAGAAAATATGTGGACATTATGTGGATGGAATTGATGTATCTGAGAATATTATTTTCGAGTTCTTAGGTTGTAAATTCCATGGACATGAGTCTGCTTGTTGCGGTGATAAGCTGTGATGTGACATATACACCATATGGCGATCAGACATATGAAGAAGCATATTCTGCGCTTCAATGTCGCATTTCTTTATTTGAATTGCATGGGTATACGGTGAGAATTATGTGGGAATGTGACTTTAAGATACAAGTCGCTGATTGCTCTGCGCTAAATGATTTTATCAATGAATTGGACTTAGCCCACCCAATATCACCACGTGATGCGCTATTTGGTGGACATACGTCCGCAATTTGTTTATTTATGGAGCGGATGAGCACTCGAATATTTAGACTGCGTTTCCATGTATCCTTCAGTGATGAAACATATGTTGTTTACCAAAAGGGTCATATACGGTTCTAAGAGGCGATGACTTGAGTGATAAGACGGTGCATGACTTCTTTGGTCTTATTAAATGCAAAGTCCTTCCACCTCGTGATTTATACTTTCCCGTACTACCTGCTCGAATAAATTCATGTTTGTACTATGCGACGAATGCGCAAAAATGAACAATCTTCTGTATGCGAACATACAGAAGAACAGCGCAGTTTATGCCGAACATGGACTACTCCAGAGTTACAGTTAGCTATATGCAACGGTTATGTCATTAAAAAATGTATGAAGTATGGCATTATCACGCGTCATCGCAATATGAGCCGCATGGCGACAATGGGTTATTTTCAGAATACATTAACCGTTTTTGGAAAATTAAACAGGAAAATAGCGGTTATCCTGATTGTGTCGGTAGTGAGAGTGAAAAGGCGAATTACGTGGCTGACTATTATAAACATGAACGAATACAGCTCGACCATGCCAAATTATCGAATAACCGGGCTTGCCCTTTGTTGCTAAATCCTGTTTGTATCTTTTGTGGGGACGATTTTGTCTTCGTGATCATAAAAAGAATAGCATGATATCAACACGTAAAGGTCTACTCTCCCTTCTGAATGATAAAAGTAAAACTGTAGGCTCCATTACATTCATGAACGATAGTCTTCTAATGGCTTCCTATTCGGTCAATGACAAGTAGGTTCAGGCACCATTAAATACCAACTGTATTCTTGCATCTTTCATGACAGCTTATGGCCGAATAAAACTGTCCTTACTCGGACGCCGCGTATCCCATCACGATACAGATTCGGTGGTATTTAGTACCCATGAAGATGAGCCGACCATTCAAGAACGAAGTGGGTATTTAGGTTCTTGGACGAGTGAAATCCCCTCCGATTATGAATTAACAATTTTTTGTGCACTCGGTCCAAAAAACTATAGTCATGAAATGAAGCGTCGCGATGATCCATCGATCGTTAAACAGGTAACGAAGGTTAAAGGTTTAATTAACACTGGGTACCCAACAATCAAAACAAGTTAATTTTGATACAATGAAAAAACCCATTGAACAAATTATAAACGATGGTGGAATTACGGATAGTAATAGCGTACTATTAAGCTACCCATCAAAGATCACGTGCACTGCTCATTTTAGAATTCCTTCAGATTTTCAGACATCTTTAAAAAACGAATTTTGAAACTGGGAGATTTATCATCAGTACCATATGGTTACACTAGCATAATATAAATAGTAACAGTGCACTTTTTTCAGTCAGTACGTAAACAATGTTGGTGTCATCCATGTCCGCCGAAGCCGCACTAGCTGCTCGCGCTATGATAACAAATATTGCTAGTCTGTGTAACACTGATAAGGATGCTGTTTAATATTATGACACTAATTTGACTGGGCGCTGTTGCGACCATAGGCAACACCATTGCTGCCATAGGCAGCAACAACACACAGTCAAATTAGTTTCAAAATATTCAACAGCTTAGTTGTATAGTTTTCGGGAAATTGAGTAAGGGTGTTCGGGATCAGTCGATCCGAACACAGGCGAATCGTGGGTGGAGCTTAACTCGGGATGTGCGGGCCATAGCTAAAACTGGAAATTTCCATTGCGTTAAGTTATACGAATCTCACTGTATGCACGTTGTTTTAAGACACAATTTTGCAAAAAGATATTTTCCAGGTTTAAGACAAATCGCCTAAGATTTTCATGGCCAATGTACAACTGGTTCTCAGGAGATTTTTCTAATCCGACTCATCACCAATGTAGGCTGCTGTCATTATTCACAAATAAGTTAGTTTTTAACATTCTGCATATTATTGTTATTATTATAAAGACTGTCTTGTATCAGATCTGCCAGGATGGATGTGCTAGAATGATTCAGAGGGGTGGTGCTCTCATAGTGTAATGGACCTTTCCACGTTTAGCTATGCCCCGCCCATCTATATCTAAGCTCCACCCACACCTCGTGCATGTTGGGATCGATCGATCTCTGAACTCCCCGACTATCAATTTCCAGAAAACTATACAGGTTAGCTGTCGGATATTTTGTGACTAATTTGGCTGGCCGCTGTTGCTGCCTATGCAAAGATATACAATTCGTACATGTCAGACTATTAAGCGTTAAAGAGGTACTATTTCGAATCATTCATGACATCATTGTTATGACGTCAGCATATACGTCACTTAGAAATTATGGCGTCATATGATTGAAAGGTGAATTATAAATGCGTGGAATTCTGTTTTTACAGAAGCTCAGATTGGATCAAGTGATGGTGGATCATCAACCACAGTTACAGTTCTTGCAGTTCTCTTCGGACTGCTTCTTTTCGCTATCCTGGCATTGGCCGTGTTTGTTATCATTAAGAAACGGTAGGATATAGCTACTGAGCTTTGTTATCTATCTATCTATCTATCTATCTATCTATCTATCTATCTATCTATCTATCTATCTATCTATCTATCTATCTATCTATCTATCTATCCATCCATCCATCCATCCATCCATCCATCCATCCACCCACGCGTCCACCCACCCACCCATCCATCTATCGTGAATTGCTAGCTCGAAATATCTTTAGAAATTTATACGGTAATAGAGGGTGTGGGCTGGAGGTGGAGGAGGGTGGGGGCATTTGTACCTATGTCCTGCATGGCCATTTCTATTTAACTTCTGTCCACGCTGCACGCGCATCTGAATTGATTTGAATATTGAATTCCTAGAATTTCAATTTAAAGTTATTTGTGCCTTATAATCCGTTAAGGATTTCGAAACAAATTTGACTTTGCCTATGGCAGCAACATGCCCCGGTCCAATTAGTTTACAAATATTTAACATGTAATTTACCAAAAACTTACAATTAAGACGGTTACTGATGGATGTTTAACCACTTCCGTGTCTGATTTACATCATTTGATCATGACGTCAGCTAACCGGTGACTTGTCTATGACATCAGATACCTCACTGATCTCTCAAGTCAATATCTAATATATTAAACTATAATGGAAGAACCCCGTTTTAGCTATGTCCCGCCCATAGGTAGCAACAGCACCCAGTTAAATTAGTTTCAAAATATTCAACGACTTACCGGTATAGTCTTCTGGAAATTGATAGTCAGGGAGATCAGCGATCGATCCCAACCCACGCGAGGTGTGGGTGGAGATTAGATAGAGATGGGCGGGACATAACTAAAGCAGTAAAGGTCCATTAGGTTAGCTCCGTCAGGAACATTGAGAAGTCTCGCCGGCTGTCAAATGTATAAATCGTATGTTTCAGTTATTTAATAAACAGTGTATCAAATATTTGAAACTAATTTGACTGGGCACTGTTGCTGCCATAAGCCGAAACAACACCCAATTAAATTAATTTCAAAATATTCAACAGCTTATCCGTATACTTGACTTGAAATTGGGATACTCGGAATTTCGGATTACATGTCTATAAATTGATTCCAATACGGAAAAAGTTGATGAAACTTAGCTAGAAAATGATCAGCGCATGATTATCTGTATTACAGATGGAACCCCAGTGTTTTCAGTTAATCAGGATCATTTGACCTGACACGTAAATCTGTTGACAAAGCAGGATTTGCCAAGGATGGCATGTGAAGATTGATGTTTATCACTGTGCCCATATATATATATATATATATATATATATATATATATATATATATATATATATATATATATATATATATATATATATATATATATATATATATTTATATATATATATATATATATATATATATATATATATATATATATATATATATATATATATATATATATATATATATATATGGGCACAGTGATAAACATCAATCTTCACATGCCATCCTTGGCAAATCCTGCTTTGTCAACAGATTTACGTGTCAGGTCAAATGATCCTGGGGTTCCATCTGTAATACAGATAATCATGCGCTGATCATTTTCTAGCTAAGTTTCATCAACTTTTTCCGTATTGGAATCAATTTATAGACATGTAATCCGAAATTCCGAGTATCCCAATATAATTTTTAATGGCGCCTTGTATATATATATATTAAGAGATTTAAAGCTAGTAGAGCGAGTTAAAAGTCTCAAAACTATCAAATTCTAATACTGTGAGGTACCAATGTCTGTTTGTTTTCGGTATATGGTCATTGGACAATGCTTTCTGGTATTGATACTTTGAACATAACCTGGCTAAGATTCCCAGACTGCTAAAAACATACTTTCAATGCATTTGCCCTCGTTTAGAAAACAAACCTTTTATCTCTACAAGAAAAGCTGTTAACTATTTTAAAACTAATTTTACCGAGCCCGTTGCTGCCATAGGCAAATTAATTTTCAAAGGATTCAACATAATTGTCCCCATTACATATACCAGCTGTGTACAAGGACACGTCTAATTTATTTTGTAAATATAAAGCGGCCACTGCCAATTCATGCATCAATTTCCTCACTCAATCATATGTCGTCATAATCAAATACACCACGTGCATGCTGACGTCATAATCATGACGTCATGAATGATTCGATTAAGCCCGTCTTTAACGCTTAATAGGCTGACACGTTGTTCGAATTGTGTCTTTGCTATTTAAAAAACTGTACTGTTGAATATTTTGAAACTAATTTGATAGGCAGCAACAGCATCCAGTCAAATTAGTTTCAAAATATTCAACACCTTACCTGTATAGTTTTCTTGAAATTGATAGTCCCGGAGTTCAGAGACCGATCGATCCCAAAACGAGTGTGGTGCGGGTGGAGGTTAGATAGAGATGGAGAGGCCATAGCTAAAACTGGAAAGTTCCATTGTGTTTTTTATAATTATAATGTGCTAAATTTGATCTTTTGAACAGTATCAATACCAAGAGCAAAATGACCAATTACCAAAAAATTGTATCAATGATATACAATATCCACTGCTGCTGCTGCTACTGCGGAAGGATATTATTAATTGTTTAGGGCCCTACAAATGAATAATTCTTCATGTCTCTGAATGTACTCACGCGCGTGAGTGTATTTTCACGCACACTTATTAAATTTAATAAATATTAACTCTTGCATGGCATCATTGTATCTGTGGTAATTATTGATTTTTAATAAACTGATAATTAATTACATTTAAATATTATTACATTCAGCTTACTAGCTGTATTGATTGTTCATAATACAATTATTCTGATATTGATTTATTGGCGTTCGTATTTCATTCATGGTATATCATTATGCCATCGCCAATTCATTCATGGAACCAAATTATCAAATACCGTCAGCCTACTTATTCATAGATACAACGGCTCTACCCCATAGTATCTAATTGGTGTGTTGACTTCATGGTGCAATAAGTGTGACGTCATTATCAACATAGGTCACTGGTTAGCTGACGTCACAATAAAATGATGCAAGTCTGTCACGAAAATGGCAAAAGGCCATCACGAAAGTGTCTGAATCCCTCATGGTGAATTTCCGATATAATAAATATTCAGCTCCCAGTCAAATTAGGTTCAAAATATTCAACAGCTTACCAGTATCTTCTCCATTATGACATGATCGTTCTTGAACGTTGGTGAGCTTCATCGCTGGGCTGACAACAGTGCACGATAGTCGTCGATCTTCAGTTACGCGCCTGCTTGAGAAACGCGATCTGTTTGTCCAGGGATGGACGTTATCTACGAACTGTGTTTCGGGGTGTCCACGATTTCGTTTACCTTATAGTTTCCCCTGGCTCTGATCTTTGCGAGTTGGCATCTTTTTGGTAGACATGAGTGTCCAAAGTACGTGAGGGTCCCTTTTCTGATATGCGCTATTAGTTCTCGGCATATTCCTAGTTCTTGCAGGATAATATTGTCAGTTTGACGGACTTTCCAGTTCGCCATGCACTAGCATGCGTCTCCATTGCCACCCTCTGCTGACTGGATCTGCATCCACGCATCAGCGACACATGGGAGCACTGAACAACCAAGAGCATATAAATAGTTTCCCAGTTAGTGCGGCTGATAAGGTTCTGTCTTTCCACAGGGGCGGGGGGGGGGGGGGGCGGTGGTAGTTCTCACATTTTTGTTTGGTCATGGCGATGCGCATAGAGATGTCTTCGGAGCAGGTTCCATCTGTAGTTTTCAGAGAACCAAGGTATTTAAAACAATGTAACGTTCCATTTTATCTATGCCCCGCCCATCTTTAGCTAATCTCCACTCACATCTGGCTCGTGTTGGAATCGATCGATCTCTGAACTCTCTGACTATTAATTTCCAGAAAACTGTACAGGTAACCTAGTGAATATTTTGGAACTAATTTGACTGGGCGCTATTTCTGCCTATTGCAGCAACAGCGTCCAGTCAAATTAGTTTCAAAATATTCAACAGCATGTTTATTAAATAGTAGAAACATACAATTCGTACAAGGTTTCGGACTATTAAGAGTTAAAGACGGGCCAAATATAATCATTTATGACGTAATGATTATGACGGCATCCTACACGCCACTTAGCTGATTATGAAGTCATATTATAGATGGATACCCTGGAAAGGTGAATCCACCATCTCCAGATTGATGCCATCCACTGTGAAGGGTACATTTTGTGGCGCGCTACCGATTGTTATAATCTGGGTTTTACGCACATTCAGTTTCAGCAGTCGGTTTCGCCGCCGATATTAAGTTTGTCCTAGGCCTATAGTTCTTGCGTCTCTTATGGTGTTTGTACAACCAACGCAGCGTTATCAGCGTAATGGACCGTTCCACTTTATCCATCCATCATATGAGGTCATAATCAACTACGTGACGTGTAGAATGACATCATAATGAATGACTGTAGATAGGTACGTTACGAACGCATATTTGAAGACGGACTATGCGTTGTTTACGAATTGTATGTCTTTACTATTTAATAAATCGTCTTGAATATTTTGAAACAAATTTGACTGGGTGCTGTAGATGCCATTGGGAGTAACAGCACCCAGTCAAATTAGTTACAAAATATTCAACAGCTTACCTGTATTATTTCAGGAAATTGATAGTTAGGGTATTCGGTGATCGATCAATCCCAACACGGCGAAGTGTGGGTGGAGCTTAGCTAGAGGTAGGCGGGGCATAGCTAAAACTGGAAAGGCCCATTCTGTAAACATGATATCAGACTTATACATGATTGCTTCTATATAGAGGCTGAACAGATACTGCGATAGGATAAACTCGAACCTGCATAGATACATTCAAATTCGCATTCTGGCCTTCAGTGCTCAAAGTGTTAAAATAGATTTAAATACAGATAAAAACTGTTGAACATAGTTATAAACTGGATCCCTCCGCAGAATACTAATTGTTTATTCAACTGAAAATTCATATTTTCCAAACAATAATGGTAAAATTATATCCATATTTGAGTACGTACTAAGGCATCCGATCTTTCATTCAAGTATATGACGCCACAATCAATTTCATTTAGGCTGACGTCACAATCATAATTACGTATTATAGCTCCGTGAATCTCTAAAAGTCTGTCAAGTGTCGGAATTGTATGCCTTTGGTATATTTACATGCTAACATCAGCATAAACTCCAATCCAAACGAAACACTATCCAAAATACTCAAATAGATGAGGTGATCAGCTATCGTCACCATAGGAGTTCTAAAAAATAAGAACCGAGCTATGGGTATGCTGATGGCCCTGTAGGAGTAAAATTCTCAGCCTGGCAGAAAGCACTACCGCTGCACATCTATCAACGTGGCCAAAGTGAAGCGCACCGAACTATGCAGGGAGTGCAATAACATTCTGCGCCACATTTGCTGACTCAAAAATCTTGCTACTCGGCAGATGAAATTATTGTCACATATGACGGTCACAAAATTCGGGAAGCCTGACGCCAGAGAGTTACTGACTACACGCCACCATTTACTATGCACAACTTTGAAGGACATTTTATGGGACTGGCTGTTCACTGACCACGATGATGAACCATCGCACCCGTTTCCAGTTGACCTAATGCCATTACCAACACCAATTCAAACAGCAGAAGTTGAGAAGGAACTCAAAGCCCTGAAATATGAAATTGACTAATTTTACCGATTCGGCGAAAATAAATTAAATAGCCAATTTTATTTTAATTTTAATTTGGTGATTTTAGGATCGGCGAGTCCGTAAATACAAAAAGGTGGCTTTAACACCGCTTACGCTGCTCCTGTAACATGTAGTTATACGATTTACAAGTCGCAACTAAACGGTTGGAAGTAAAAATGAGGTTCAAGATTGAGATAAAGTCGTACGCGATTACCAGCGAAATTTAATTAAAAATTCCATTAAAACTATGTGTCAAACCTATAACTATGTTGCAAAGTAAGCAAAAACGCCAGAAATCTTCGGTCGTCAAGGAAATTATCATATATAGCCCTCAGTAGTAGTCCTAAGTATGTGTGGGTAGACAAAGTATGTCTCGGTCAAACCAACTATAATGGAGAAGTTATTTTGGTGGTCACACGATGCTGGTACCTTAGACCTACAGCGGCTGGTAAGACAACGAGTCTTCTTACCAGCCGTCTTAAAGAACCACTATCTTAATCTTAGCTAGAAATCCACCCCACCCCAACCAAGACCCCCACCCCACCCCCATTAGGTTGAGCATGTATGTACATTTGATCTTTACTGGCAGTATGGAACTTCCTTACGGTGCAGTGAGCGGCCATGTGGTACACCACATTCCTCAGATACATCTCTACGGTGAGCCTTCTCATGTGGCTTCTGTGTCCGGAACGTACTTTCGTTGATCCATAGATGATATGCCAGTCATTTCAGTGGTAAATTTTCAAAAATGGTATTCTCTTGGTATGAAAAAATTGGATATTTAAAACCAAATTCGAGGGTTAAAGGGATAAGAGCCAATGACGCGTTGAAGGTTGGTATTGTTCTTTAATCAGCAGTGACGTCATAACGAGTAGCACGAGGTACGCTGGAAGAGGTACAGGTACAGGGACACCTATGTAACGTTTATCACTTTCATGGTGAAGCCTACCAGCCCCGACCTCTACAGTGCTGTCTAGTTTTGAAAGTTTACAACTAGAATGACTGGCTCCGATAACCGAGCCGGGAATTCCAGTGGTAAATTTTCAAATAATAATCTTCTCTTGGCCGGCAAACGGGCATTAAATAAGCAAACATTTTAAATTTTCTTGACCAAATTTAGCCAGTGAAGGGTTACGTTGTTATCGATTTTAAATAAGATGTAGTTACCATGGAAATTATCTTGACCACGCAAAACATATTTGCCTTTCTAGAACGCTTCGGTCAGGAAATACCCAATGACAATCTGAGTAATCACAGTAGCGTATATATATAGATGTATCAGAGCAGGTTCATTGCTGATAAATAGATAACTATCCGGCACGTTTGTTACAAAGATAGGTAGCTGTTCGTTCACACGTTGGCTTAGTAGAAAGGTAAGCATAACCTATAATCTAGCGTTTTACTTAGGCCAGATTTATAAGTCGAACTTCTCATGTGCCGTGCCAGCTAAATCTACCTGAACACGATAGAGTCCATTATATAAATCAACCAGTCGTCATTATAGTCTGTAATGGTTAACTCTTTAATGACCAAATTTTGTCACGAAAATCTAAATTGTTACTTTATTGGATGTCCATTTGCAGGCCAAGGGAATAAAACTTTTGAAATTTTACCACTGGAATGACTGTCAAAAATAGTCTCTTTACCTGCAAATTGCAAATGCACATTTCTTAAGACCACTGCAGAGGCCGGTTTGGCCGATTTAAGCATGAAATGGTTAAATAGTTAAATAAGAAACACAATGTTGTTGCTTAACAGCAAATGATGGTGTCATAAACACGCAATGGATGAATCCGGTTTTAGCTATACTTGTCCCATCTCTAACTAAGCTTGACCCACACTTCGCCCATGTTGGGATCGATCAATTCCTGAGCTCCCTCCCTGACTATTAATTTCCAGAAAACTATATAGGTAAGCTGTTGAATAGCGTAAAACTATTTTGACTAGGTGCTGTTGCTGCCTCTAATATTTTGAAAGTAGTTTGACAGGCAGCTGTTACTGCCATAGGGTTACCTGTATAGTTACCTTGAGATTGAGATTATGAGAATTTGTGGTTCAGGGATATAATCGATTCAAAAGCGCGTATAAAATCAAGGCCGGTGTCTGTAGGGAGTGGTGGTAGGGTGCGGAGGGGTGCGGTGGGGGTGAGGCGTGACTTCAGATTTGCAAAGTGTACCATTTAAAATACTCAAACTCCAGGAGAAAATGTCTGAATAAAAATTAGATAGCTTCTAGAGGTGGATATTTACCTCCAGAGATCTGGGCAGAGCATCTGAACATCAAAATGGTTTCGCGGCTGTGTGGGGTGTGTGTGATGGGGATGGGTGCGTTGGGGTGCTTTTGTTGGTGGTGGGGGGGGGGGGTCGAAACCCCGTCGGGTTGCGTCGAGATACTGAGCATTGTCCTAGAATATTTACCATTATAGCACAGTTTAATTGATTTTGTGTAATTGTTTTCTAGATATATTAATTGAAAGTGATGGCTGGATTTTCGAGTGCGCCCGTGGTTGCAAAGGCAGTGTTCATCGGCACACCCATCGTTCTTATACTGTTCATTGTGGGATTTTCAACAAAGCATTGGTTTGATGGATTTGGGTTGTACTTTGGTATTTGGCTGGCAACAAGCACATCAATGCGTAAGTGTTGCTGTATTTTGCCCCTCTTGTGTCAACAGCGCCGTAACCCTTTAATGACTAAATTTGTTTAGTAAATTTTCAAAATTGTCCTGTAAATTGGCTTTCAAGACCACTTAAGTGGCCGGTTTCGACGTGAAATGATTAAAGCGTTCAACATGGTACTTAATATCAACAAATTCTTTAATAGTCAATGTGTTTCAGGAAAATCGAAACCTTTTGCTCACTGAATGTCCATTTGGCAGCCAATACAATCGTATGTTTTTTTTGTAAATTCACCAATACAATTTACAAAAAAATAGGCGTCAGTTGTCCCACTAAATGGATATTTCTCAAGACCACTGCAGATACCGTTTTTTGGTTTAACCCTTTCACGACTAAGCGGGACAAAGCAAGCCTCTGCTGTGGCCCTGAGGAATGTCCATTTGCAGGCCAAGAGAAGACTATTTTTGAAAACTTATCACTGAATGACTGGCTCGATAACTGAGCCAGTCATTCTTGTGGTAAATTACCAGAAATAGTCTTCTCTCGGTCTGCACATGGACATTAAAAAAATAATTAATATTTTTTGACCAAATTTATCCCATTAAAGGATTAATGGTTAAGCCAGATGCATAGGCCTTGTAGATAGATCATCACCATGGTTACGTTGACACAAGAGGACTTTAAACATAGTCCATACTTATTATCGAGCCAGTTAATCCAGTGGTAAATTTTCAAACATCGTTTTCTCTTGGCATGCAAACGAACATTTCCCAAGACCACTGAAGAAGCTGTTTTGGCCCGCTTGACCATTAAAGAAATATGTTGACGTAAGATGGACTAACCCGTCTTGTGTCGATATAACCCTTTAATGATCAAACTGACCAAAAGCAACTTTGTGGGGGTGGGGGGGGGGGGAGGGGGGGGGGGGGGGGGGGGTGGGTGGGGGTGTGGGGTGGGGGAGGGGGTCAGCAGTCACTCAGGCTATTTATCAAAGCTATAATTTACATATTAATATATAATATACATATATATATATATACACACACACACACACACACACACACACACACACACACACACACACACACACACACACACACACACACACACACACACACACACACTTTTTTGCTGTTATCGTTGTTGTTGTTGTTGTTGTTGTTGTTGTTGTTGCTGTTGTTGTAGATACAGTAGGCCCCTATTACACCTTCTATGCCGGTGAACAGATCTTTAAACCATTCTTTGATTGTCGCGGCTTTTCCCTTGTCAGCACCGATAAACTGCTCGTCAGGCTACGTACAGCGAGGGGTTGCTGTGGCGTACTGAGTCTTAAAGTCATGGCTGCTCTGAACAGTTTACGACAATCCTCAGCGATCTCGTTTACCATGTCTTCTGCTCTTTTGATGGTCATTTTTTTCCAAACGTCCACCGATTGTAGAATCATTACAAAAACGAATACACAGCCTCTCAAAATGATAGCCAAAGTAAACTACCCCCCCCCCCCCCCACCACAACTCCTAGGAAGTTTACGCTGCTCATTAGTACGAGAACAGGCGACCAAATGTACTCCAGCTAGCTAAGAAATGAGCAAAGAATCGTTGAAACTGAAACATAGGACTCGGTTCTAATAAAAGGATGAGATGGCATTACAATACTCATGAGCATAAACAGTCTAATAAATAACCCTAAATCATTAGACACTACAAAAGCCAACGACGTCTGCAATAAAGAATGCTGTGAATGAATTAAATAAGCATACAATCCTGAACTGTTCATATTCTGTAAAATCCATGCAAGCACTTTAGTGACATTGACGATAAATCAAAAGAAGAGCAAAGATATACAGACATTGACAGAACTTAAATGACACTGGACTACATACTGTATACAAATTACAGTAAATATCATCAAGACTAGCCAATTTGCAGGCCATGCCAAGCGACTCATGGACGATTAATCCTCGTGGACAATTAAGGGACACAAAATATTATGCTACAATAGACAATCACATCTATCCAGAACACAATTCCAAAATGATCGACAAACCAATATGACTATTCGACTGGTGAGGTTAATGTACAGGCAAAGGGATTTTATATGCAGAGACAAATTCATAAACTGGCCTGCTGTACCAACGGGTTGACCGAGTATCTCGGACTTTCTTTCTAAATTGTCCAATTTGACAATTACAGAAAATATATTATTTGTAAAATTAGACTAAATCATTTGAAACCTTGTTTGCAAGGAAAGTTCTTTTTCTATGTCTGTCTCGTGGGCAATCGAGTGTGCCAAATTCACCTTTCCAGCGTATCCGTCTATCATCTGACCTCGTATGACGTCATAATCAGCTCAGCGCGTGCATGATGACGTCACAATGATTACGTCACAAAGGGTTCCATATAGACCGTCATCAAATCTCAAACAGTCCGACACGTTGTATGAATTGTATGTCTTTGTAATTCTTTGCTATTTAATAGCACAGCACCCAGTCAAATTGACAATATTCAAAAAATGGGTTTTTCGTAATTTATCCAAATACTGAAAAATCATAGCTGAAAATGAGACTAAAGAACATGGAGTGGATTCACAAAACTTCTTAAGAATTGTGATTTAAGCAAAATAAATTTATAGAAATAGTCTAAATATGACTAGCAATTGGTTTCTGCCAATACAAACTACTACTACTACTACTACTACTACTACTACTACTACTACTACTACTACTACTACTACTACTACTACTACTAGCTTTTGCTATTATTATTATTATTATTATTATTATTATTATTAGCAAGCTATTACACAGCGACACAGGCAATGGAATCCCTTGGTTTCATAGCTGGACTTATATCTCTAGTGGTCATTAGCCTATATATCTTTGTGGAAAGATTTGCTGGCAAAAGGACAATTGCTATACTCAACATGCTGTCGCTTCTTGCAGCAGGTTCGTATACCTAGATCTCCCTCGAAACTACGCCCACATACATGCCTAACAAGCGTAGCGCGTACACACCCTCACAGTAATGCAAACGATTCCCGCAAGATTTTGTTATATATGAACTCGATAAAGTTGGGATTCACTAACCCAGTGTGATATGACTCTGATGAAAATAGTGGCTCATCGATGGCCTCTATTAATCCCGCACATACACACCCTCACAGTAATGCAAACGATTCCCGCAACATCTTGCGGGAATCGTTTGCATTACTGTGAGGGTGTGTATGTGCGGGATTAATAGAGGCCATCGATGAGCCACTATTTTCATCAGAGTCATATCACACTGGGTTAGTGAATCCCAACTTTATCGAGTTCATATTCATATATTATTAAATGAATTTAGATTCTGCTTATGAGACATTATCTATGATTTATGATCATGAACCATGCTCAATGCGCAAGAAAATCTAGACAGGTGCCAGGAACAAGTGCTTGCTATTTCAATTAATTCTGATCGAGATTGCTTCTCCGGGTTTACACTATTTCTAAGACAAGCTTTGGTATGCTGGTAGATGTATGCTGAAATTAATACACTGCTCATAGTGGTATGTCCCGTCGACACCGGCTATGGGTCCTAACTATTGGCTATGGGTCCTAACTATTGGCTATGGGTCCTAACTATTGGCTATGGTTCCTAACTATTGAAATTACAAATCGATGCGTATTGTAATGTACACGTATACCTTTAAGAGAACGGAGGCTCCATTTCTGTATATGTTCCAAAGAGGTCTAGCTAAGCTCCGCCCAACTTGTACGCAGGAACTCTGAACCTGATAATCACAATTTTCAAGGCAATAGAAGAATAAAGTCTATCGATCAATCATATCGTCATAGTCAACAACGTCACGTGTAGGCTGACGTCATAATCATTTACGTCATTATTGACGTATCTAAGTCCGTCATAAACGCTTAATAGTCCGTCAAGTTGTACGAATTATATGTCTTTACTATTTAATATTTAAATATTTGGAAACTGATTTGAGAGGGCGCTGTTGCTTTTCAATACGCGGGAATATCACCGAGTCAAATTAGCTTCAAAGTATTCAACAGTTTACCTATACAGTTTTCGGGAAATTGAGATTCAGGAAATCAGGATTCAATCGATCCCAACACGGACAAAGTGTGGGCGTTGCTTAGCAAGGAATGGACGGGGCATAGCTAAAATTAGATTCACCCTGTTGAATATTATAAAATTAATTAGATTGGGGCTTACCTGTATAGTTACCATGAAATTTAGATAATTAGAATTCTGGTTTCAAGGTTTCAAATCGATTCCAAACGTGGAAAAAGGTGGGCAGAGGCTGCCTGGAAATGTGTAACAGACCGGGGCTAGTTCGACCATTTTCTCATGTTTTAGGCATTGCATATTTCTTAATAAATTTATCGATGGAAACTTGCATTTAAATTGCCCGCATGGGCCATTAGGTTAAATAAGTAAACAACAAGCTTTAGATCTTGGATAGTTTTTAAAAAATCAAGGGAGAAGAAGACGTGGTGGGGGTGGACGAACATACCCCGTTACTGGGGGCAAGTTCGACATGCATGTAGGGTAAGTTAGACCACGTGGGGCAAGTTCGACATGCATGTAGGGTAAGTTAGACCACGTGGGGTAAGTTCGACATGCATGTAGGGTAAGTTAGACCACGTGGGGCAAGTTCGACATGCATGTAGGGTAAGTTAGACCACATGGGGTAAGTTCGTCAGTAGAATGATTTCAATATTCAAAGAATCTAAAAGGTTAGTTCTTCTCAATACTTTATTTAAAAGAAACAAATTGTAACTGCAAGTAATGTTTGAACGCCTCTACGTTTGGCCGTTACATGCTTTACTATGACACAAAACGTACTGCGATGAAAGTATTACCTACTTCTTCCTGAAATTAACTTTCATCGATTATTCACAGTAGACAAAACAGAAGGTGATGCGGCTCACCCTATCTGGCAAGTGTGTCACAGGGAATACGTACACACTGCGTAAGACGCTATACATAGAAATGGCTTAGTATGAGAACACATGGGCGGACTTGCCCGTATGGCGAACTAGCCTCGGTCTCCCCTATGCATAGAAATTGGCCCCTTTATTGTATGCACAGATAAAGCTGATATTACTGATATCACAGATACACATCTTGTTTACATATACACTGAGTAATGTAAATCAAGGAAGTGCATAATAGCAGCTACATGCCCACACCGTCGCGTGATTTACTCCGGAAATGATGATCTAATCGATGAATTCAGTTTTAGCTACGCCCCGCCTATCTCTAGCTAAGCTCCACCCATGTTTTGCCATGGTTGGTATCTATCGAACCCTGACCTCCCTGAATCTCATTTTCTAGAAAACTATACAGGTAAGCTGTTAAATATTTTAAAACTAATTTGACTGGGTGAGCAGCAACAGCGTCCAGTCAAATTAGTCTCAAAATATTCAACAGAATTGTTGTTAAGTAGTAAAGACATACAATTCGTATGCATGACGGATTTTAAGAGTTTATGACGGACTTAGATATGTCATTCATGACGTATTTAAATTGTGATGTCAGACTACTTGTGACGTAATTTATTATGACCTCATATACTTGACTGACAGATTGGGTTCATCTATTATGAGCCATGCTACCTAGATGTAACAATGTTGCGTATACTTTCTATTTCTTACTGTTAACATGTTATAGCATGTATACTACTAACCAGGATTTTATGCTGATAAATTTCAATGGAATACTCAATATACACAATATACACAAGATTGAGATTCAGGAATTCAGGATTCAATTAGGCTTGCACGATATTGTCCTAGGAGGTATCGCGATATATCGTGGTGAGAAAATCGCGATATTTCGATATATCGTATAGCCTATTTTATGGCATACGAATTCACGGGGTGAATTGGTCTTGGGTTGAGTTGGACTGCAAGGTTTGGCTTATGTAGACATATCGGCTTCGCTGAGTTTTCATATCAGTTTTAACTGAATATGACTTATAACTGGTAAATTTCAACAAAAAACATTAAATGCAGTCGCCAAGATGCTTAAAGAACGATCGTTAATTACACGAAAATAGGACACAATTTCCCGTTATAAATTTGTGACGCCTTGCTCCTTGGCTTAATGTATACCCTACCCATCACCGCGGGAGTGAAATTATTACATTGGACAACCTAAATATTGCATATTCTGTTATAATCATCATTTATTACATCAAAATTGATCCAAAAAATTTGACATTTCATGTCATCTTTGTGAAAATGTACAAATCACATGATACTAGTAATGCACTTTAGATCCATAGATATCTAATGTTTATATCTGATCCGTATTTACCGAGTACCCGCTTACTAATAATAGTTAGCCTTCAGAAACATCTCGGATAGTTCACCTTGCAGGCTAAAGCGTGTATACCGTCTCATTTAGCCATTACATTTGAAAACGCACTACCTCTTGCCTCCAAAAACAGGAGCTCATGCAGTATCATGTGATTTATATATTTTCGCAATGCCATTTATTGTAAAATTTAGGATTCATTTTGATTTTATAAGCCAAGCTTATTAAGAAATATACAATATTTATACCGTTCCACGTAATACTTTCACTCACGCGATCATGGCTCTGAGGTATACAGTACGGCGGCAAGAAATTGTACTGGTAAATTGCGTTCAATTTTGTATTATTGTCCATCTTTTAAAACAATTTTAATGAATGAACTTAACTTTTTCTTGACCTATTCCTAATATAAGCCCACCCCTCTCGCAAAGATGTTGTTTTGGAAATAAATTGGACAGCTTGCCGCAATAGAAAGCTACGCTACAAACACATGACAAATAAGCAGAATACGGCAAGACAGTAAAGTTCTCACGAAAAAGTTGTTTTTTTTCCTAATAATCGCGATTACTCGATTAATAAGCTTGAGTACAAATTACCCATTTATAACATAAAAAGCATATCAATAACGAAAGGTGCAATGATGTTGAGAAAGGTCGATTTGCAGGCCAAGAGAAGACTATTTTTGAAAATGTATGACTGGAATATCTGGCTCGATTCTCGAGCCTTCTCTTGGCCTGCAAATGGGCATGCATTCGCTGAGCAAAATGTAAATTTCCGTGACAGATCGCACTAAAGAGTAATTAAAAGGTAGGTTTTGAAGTATTTTATGCTGTAGAATTATTCACGGTTATTCGATTATTTAATTTCACGATTAAAAAAATAATCGCGATTTTCGATTTAATCACATAATCGCGCAAGCCTAAAACCGTGTGATCAGTTTGATACTGAGATACAAATCGTTTCAGATCATCTTAAATATAATATTGAGCGATTCTTTATGAACAATATATGTATGCTATTGTATTACTCACAGGCGGCTTTACGGTCATCGGCGTTATAGTTTTTGGAGCCACATATGCTACTGCTCACGTGCTGGGTTGGTCATTTTGGATAACCACTGTTGCGGGAGTTCTGTTTGTTCTTCTTGGAATCATGATGTTTCCCGTATATCAACAGTCTACCAACTAAAGCAGCTTACAAGAGGCCATGTTTTGTGACCGAAATGGTCCATAGATGTTATGTGACAGAGCACGTCATTTGCATACAAACGCTTGGGACAATGTCACTCATTAAAGTTCTCATCTATTCATATAATATACATATCCTAGCTAAATTTAGGACTATTTGTTACTTTATGGACACTTTAACCAACCAGGAGTATAGCTGCCATTTTAGATGGCTATTTTGCAGGCGCCATTATTTTAGCTTCCGCTGTCTTCGCCGGGTCGCATTGTTTGTATAAAACCATTCTCGTAAGGCTAATGCTATTCATTCGTTTTCTGGCGTCCACTGTGAACGCGTAGTAAGTGTTTATAGCTCAATACTAGTTTATATTTTTATGGTGCAAATGACATATATATGTATAACAAGTTTACTGGAAACTGTTGTTGCATATAGCAGCAACAACTTTCCGTCAAATTGATAGGCCTAACTATTTTGACATGTACTTGTTAGCTAACCAAACAGAAAGCCCGCTGATTATCCTGAGAAGATTTTGACAACGCAGTTGCTACCTTAGTCAGAAATGACTCCCAATAAAGTTGCTCGAAATAACATTGACTGCCCTGCTGCTTATTTTGAGAACAATTTGATTGTTGAAAGTTGTTGCGTCAACTATTTTCGGCCAAATTGTTATCAAATCTTATCTAGTGACAATTGTATTATCAGCTCATTATATTGACAGCAATTTGACGTAAGGTTGTTGCTGCTATAGGCAGCAACAGTTTTCAGTATATATGTCACTTGCACCATAGGAAATATAAACTAGTATTGAACTATAGGCACCTACTGTGTGCTCACCGTGGACGGAAGAAGACGAATGCATAGCATTTGCGTTACGAGAACGGTTTTATACGAACAATTGCGACCCGGCGAAGACAATAGAAGCTAAAATAATGGCGCCTGCAAATAGCTATCTAAAATGGCAGCTATACTCCTGGTTGGTTAAAGTGTCCATAAAGTAACAAATCGTTCTAAATTTAGCTAGGATATGTATATTATATGAATAGATGAGAACTTTAAGCTTAGACCAATATGCTTTAACCTCTTACCTGATAGGAAATGCTCGTCTTAGTGTATGGATCTGGCCGTCTGTTTGCGTCTCTGTCTGTAGGCCTATATGTATGTTTTTTTCTAAATATAGAGAAAAATGTCCCAGATATCATATCCATACTAAACAAGAACGTTCAGAGAGCGCAGACCCTCTTGCTGCCGTTGTGGTTCTACTATAAAAAGTTTCGATTTTCCGAATTGTTTCTCTCTTCCAGAATTTTACGGATTTTCCTGATTTTTTAGTATCTGCCCAATGTTATGGAATTTTAGTATATAATCAACCCTTTCCGGTGTTAAAGTTTGAGCCAAATCGAACCAGTAGTTTCAGAGATATTTACAGATCCATCGTTTGATCCAATCCGGATCCGGTGTCTCTTATCAGGATCATAGCCAGCGTCTGGAAATCCAAGTTCCTTCGCTGTGTTAAAATTTGAGACAAACAGTTTTTTAGATACAGCTCCGGACAGACAAGCGGATAGGCCAGCAGCCAGCCAGCCAGAAAGCACGCCAGTCAGCCAGCCAGAAAGCACGCCAGCCACCAGCACGCCAGTCAGAAAGCACGCCAGCCAGCCAGTCAGCACGCCAGACCCGATCACGATACCCTCTTCCCCTTACCGTGGCGAGATTATATATATATATATATATATATATATATATATATATATATATATATATATATATATATATATATATATATATATATATATATATATATATTAGCACAAAGTAATAAGTATACTATGTATTGCGCACATGTATAATCATGTCCATATCCATTCAGACTCGTCAGCATTTCCTTTGTCATTATTATATAATAATTGCTTGACCGGATTCATCTGTTGAGCTTTATCTTGCAGACATATAAAGATGAGAGCGCAATGTCTGCTATTTATTCAACGGTTTGTGTTTAGTAGCGTAATTGTTAATTTTTGTTCTCGCGGTATATCGATATTCAGGCAATAATTCATCGTACCAACATACACCCACTCACATAGCTACGCTGTTCGATACAGAAACGTAGTGCGAGGGCGAGGATTGTGCAATAGGACTATGGCAATAATTATACCACGCATATAATATTTTTAATATATTGTATGTATATAATTTTACATGAATGTTATACAACTGTATTATGTCTGTTTAATATTGAATGTCCTGTCCCTACGGTGCCAAATATTCACAACTGAAATACTATCCCGCTTCATTCTTTGGTTTTTATTTATCCTATTTAATAATATGATTGGGTATAAGTCCAAGTATCTATTTATTAGTCTGCTAAAACATTGTTCCAAATGAGAGTGTGTAATGAATTTGATACAAGATAGCATCTCGTCTACAGGTGTGTTGATTTTTAGACGCATGTGTTACATATCAAAGTTGATATCGTTTCACAATGGAGGTATACAGTTGTAGCAATGACCCGCCCATTTCTAACTACGCTCCACCCGCAACTTCCCCCGTGTTCGGATCGATCAATCCCTGAACTCCCTGATCAATTTACAGAAAAATATGAAGGTAGACTGTTGAATATTTTGAAACCAATTTGACTGGGTGATGCTGCTGCCTATGCATGTCAGCAACAACGCCCAGTCAAATTAGTTTCAAAATATTCAACAGCATCTTTATTATTAAATAGTAAATGCATACAATTCGTACAAACTGGCGGATTATTAAGAATTTAAACCGGACTAAATCGAGTCATTCATGACGTAATTGATTATGAAATCATCCTACGTCACGTAGTTGATTATGACGTCATATGATTGACTAAGGAACTGGAATTCTCCACTAAGTCAGGGCTTGTAATTAATGTGAACGCGCTAGCTCAAGGCTAATAGAAATTGGGATGAGGTTAGGTTTCTTTTTCAATCATATGACGTCATAATCAACTACGTCACATGTATGATGTCTGCTACATATATACACCTGTGCAAAAGTTAAGCACCACCCTATTTTTACGCACATGCGAGGGTATATTCATGTGCTATGAAGAAAGCAATAGCATAAACATTTATGTACCCATCCATCTTAGTGCAAGAGGTAATAATGCAACTAGGGGAATGCTGATTATGATGGTGGGGAAACACTGTATGTTTTTGTTTGAACTTGAAAACGAGGCCTGAATATGGTTACGTTGACACAACTGACAACTATTGCCCTACAGTTGACACACGTGGCTAGATTGTCATTAATGGTGTCTGAAAACGAAGTTTAACATCTGTGCACGAGTTTGAGACTGTCATTATTAATACCGGGTATATCCACCTTGTGCCTGGATGACGGCCTGGACACGACGTCTCATGCTGGTCACCAACCGACTGATACGCCATTGTGGTATTCGTTGCCATTCAAGATGGAGTGCGTCTGTTAATTCCTGTAGGTTCTGCACAGGAGGATCCCTCCTTCTCACCATGTTTCCCAGAATGTCCCATATATGCTCAATAGGGTTCATGTCAGGGCTCCTTGCTGGCCATGGTAGGGTTTCGATGGCATTCTGGCGGAGGTATTCATGCACAGCTCTAGCACGATGTGGTCGGGCGTTGTCATCCATGAATATAGGGTGGGATCCAGGTGCATGATTTACAAAATGAGGGACCACAACTCTATCCAGTATGGAATCTTGATATCTTTGTCCATTTAGTGTTCCAGGTACAGTCAACAGATCCAGCTTACAATCAAATGAGATGCACCCACATATCATAACGGAACCTCCACCAAATGGAACTTCTTCCATGATGTTACGTTGGTCGTACGCCGTGCGTCTGGACCTCCATACACGAGTTCGACCATCTGTGGCATGAAGCAGGAACCGACTTTCATCGGACCAGTGTACCCGTCTCCAGGATCTCATGTTCCAGTGTCTTCTTTCGTTGCACCACCTCAGACGCTCCTCTTTGTGGTGTGCAGTGAGGAGAGGACGTCTGACAGGTCTCCTAGCTTTCATGCCAGCAGCATACAGTCTCCTTTTGACGGTAGACATTGACACTCTATCGCGCGTTTCCCATTGCTGGCTGAGCACTCTGCTGTTGGTGAATGGAGATCTCCTAACAATGCGTACTTGGGCTCGATCATCACGGGCAGTAGTCTTCTTCGGTCATCCAGATCTAGGCCTGTCCTTCACCTCGTTAGTTTGCCCATGTTTTGCAATCAAACGACTGATTACAGTATGGTTAATGTTCAGCTGTCTGCCAATCTCTCTGCATGATATACCAGTGGTATGCATGCCTATGATTTGCCATTTCACACGATCACTTAACCTTCGTCTTGCCATAGCGGTTCACAATCAAGAGCTAATTCTCTCTGTACAAATAAACCACGGTCATGAACACAAAATTCCTAATCTTGTCGCCTAAATCTGTATGTAATGTTCTACACCTCAAACTGGACTTTTACATAACTGAACACGTGTGCTGTTTCCCGCCACGCACGGACATCAAGCGGCGTGAAGTCATGCATGCATGTGCATTTCGTACTTGGAATTATGTCAGCTAACGCGGGACAAAAAGTATGGCAGCCTAGTTGTACCATCATGTTTCTACGTTCTATTGTTTTTGCTGGTGCTTAACTTTTGCACAGGTGTATATTATATATAGCAACGAACCAATCGTATGTTCATTTTCTAACGACATGCAATAGACTACGACAGATCAGAGAAGAATTCCTAACATTAATCCAGACGACAATATGTCAGAACTGCAGACACATAGTGCATCAAATCAGTGAAAACAATGAAGACCTTACATCCTTCATCCTCAATCCATACACCTCAGCAAAAACATGTCATTGCATTGCCGACATAACCCATAGAATCGGACAATACCTTCAGCTAATTCATGGCACGAGAACCAAAATTCTTAAACAGTGTAGTGAATGTGCGGAAGCATAATTCAACAAATTTGTGCAATAACATGAACATTCAACATTGATACAGAAAATGATATTGACAAGTAAAGTTCACGAGTCCACTATGAGTGTAAAAATATTGTTTACTCGGTATACAAGGTGTTTCTGAATACAGGCGGAAACTACGATTTATGAGGGCGTTATAATCAAATAATTACGTCATGAATGATGCAATTTAGTTCGACATAAATGCTTAATAGTCCGTCAAGTTGTAAGAATTGCATGGCTTTACTATCTAATAAAGATTATGTTAAATATTTTGACAATAATTTGACTGCTGTTGTTGGCATAGGCAGCAACAACACCCGGTCAAATTAGTTTCAAAATATTCAACAGCTCAAAATATTCAACAGCTTACCTGTATAGTTTTCTGGAAACTGAGATTAAGGGAGTGCGGGGATCGATCGATCGATCCCAAAACGGGCGAAGCGTGGGCGGGGTTTAGCGAGAGATGTATGTAGTACAGCTAAAACTGGATTCCTCCATTGATCGCCCCGCCCATTTCTGGCTAAGATCCACCAACTTTTTGCGTGTGTTGGAATCGATTCGAAACTTTAAAGCCTGAATTCCCAGAACCTAAATTTGACTAGTTGCTGCAAAATTATATTAATTTTAAGATATTCAACAGACCATTTAACAAATTGTAAATTAATCAATGAAATACAATTCGTACACAATCTTGATGGGCTTCGATTTTTCTAGAAGGATCTACGCAACATTGATTGTGACGTCAGCTAATATTTGACGTATTTGATTATGATGTGAGCTAATTGAGTGACAGATCGGATCCCTCTTTTGTATTATAAAGGTTGGGTGGATGCAATGATCTAACTAATATGTACCAAACAAAGATGGCATGTTTTACATAAACGCTGGTCGATGGTAAGAAACTTATTATAACTTTAGACAGCGACAGTCAACAACAACACGACTTCAAAAATTATAGCAGTTGTCACTCCAAACTAAATTGACCACCCCATGCTTATAATGGAGGATTCCAGTTTATCCATCAATCATTTGACGTCATAATCAACTGCATGACGTGTAGAATGACATGATAATCAATTACGTCATGAATGACGTCACTAAGTTCGTCACGAGCGCCTAATTGATGACAGACTACGCGTTGTTGTACGAATCGTATGTCTCTATTTAATAAACATGCTGTTGGATATTTTGAAACTAATTTGCAACAGCTCCCAGTCAAATTACTCCCTAAATATTCAATAGCTTACCTATGTAGTTTTCTGGAAATTAATAGTTAGGGAGTGTAGAGATCGATAGATCCCAACACGAGCGAGGTGTGAGTGGAGCTTAGCTATAAATGGGCGCGGCATAGCTAAAAAATGGAAAGGTCCATTCAGGTTGCAAAGTTTCAAATCGATTCCAACACGCGTACAAAGTGGGTGGAGGGTAGCTATAAATGGGCGTGGCATGGTTAAAATGGATCCCTCTATTCGTTAGTAATAAGTCTATGGATAGTTAGTTAATATATTATGTAATGGATAGTAGATAATGACCAGCTCTAGCAGTATGCATTGCCCACTATTGCCATGCTAACTAGGGGTTAGCCCAGGATAAATTCAAGCACTGTTAGTGCAATTTATCAATGAAAAAAATTTGATGAGACAACATTTACAAATAATGACAAGGAGAAAGTAAATGTTTTAGCAGAATATTTGCCCCATCCATCAAGCCCTATCAGGAATTATCAGAGTCAAATAACCTCTGTATACATCACACCAGAAACTGTAAACGATGCACTTTCCAACATTAAAACATCAAAAGACCACGGACCTGAAAAATCCACCCCAGCTACGCCATGTTCTCAGTCACCAAGTATCCTCTCTTTCTGATACATCATTAGATTTAGGCAAAATACCAGAATGTTGAGCTAATGATAATATCCCCGCTATTTTAAAAACGGTGAGAAAACGTCCGACAACTACTGCGCTAACCTCTCTGGTTGCAAACTAATGGAATCAGTTATTATAGATTCAATTATGGAACATCTAACTAATAACTGCCTGCTGTGAGACAACCAATTTGGCTTTATAAGCAGCCGATCTACTCTGTTGATGTCATTTACTTTAACTTTATGAAGGCATTCTATACAGTCCCTGACAAACGCTTACTTAAAAAACTAACTGTCTGTGACATTGATGGAAAAGTAGTAAACTGGATTCAAATCCCATCATTTTAATCCAGAGGAAGAAACATGTGGTCGTTAATAGAGCATGCTCTAAACTATCAAATGTAACCAGCTGCATGCCACAAGGCTCACTCATTGGCCCACTACTCTTTATATAATATACAAATGGCCAGCTTGAAGCAATTAGTTGTGTGTCAGGAAGATTCTTGTTTGCAGATTATTCATAATTTTTCAAATCAATCCGTAAACAACATGACGGTGATTCGCTGCAACAACATAGAGCCTCTATGTGCCTTTGGACAGAAAATTCACTCTTGAAGCTCCATCCTGACAAATGTAAAAACATGAGAATTTCCTCAAAGGTTACTACTCCCCATCGACACAATGAACTCTACTTACCATTCTTTAGATTATTCATCCACCGAGAAGACATCGGGGTCGTCACTGATGACAAATTAAATTTTGATCAACATATAAATGAAAAAAATAAACAAAGCCAACAAAGTAATGGGACCAATTAGACGCACATTTACTACATAGCTAAAGACAAATTCAAGCATCTATTTAAATCTCTTGGCAGGCTTCATATCGAATATGCGAATTGTGTGGCCCCTTTAATAAAAGAAACATGTAAATGCGTTAGAAAATGTACAAATGTGTGCCCCAAAACTTATTCCAGTGTGCGTCATGTAGCATATACCAAAAGACTTACCAACACTCGTATTTAGAAGACTACGTGGCGATTTGATCGAGATATACAAAATCCTTCACAACAAATACGATCAACCACCATCAAACCTTATAAAGTATTGAGGTAATAACACTATCACAAGCGCTCATAGCATACATATATAATCAATGCACCGTCTATCAATTCTTTTAAAACCACATTAGACAAGCTATGGAGAAAATGTCCATTGCTATTCAATTTCGAATCTGAACCAATTTTTCATACAACTGCTTAAATTACTAAAGAACCGCTAAAGCAGTCGATGAATTTGGAATAAGTACAGAGCATTTAATATATGCTGGTGACGGAATACTAGCTGCACTAACTTAGACCTACAATGTTATACTATCCAGTAAGCAAATGACGCAAGCTTTCAAGTCTGGTATTATCACACCTGTACACCTTGCTTCAGCACCAACTGGTGGAATCAGTTTCGTCACTCCTGGGAAAGAATTTGACTATATAATATTAAACAGAATTCAGGAACATCTTCCTTATAATCAGTCATCATTAAAATTCGGCGTTACTTCCGGTTTGTGCCCAATATTGGTCTCATTGTTGTTATCAGAAAACATGATTGAAGTTACTGAGGCAAACCAGCCTACATACTCAGCATTTGTGGATACCAAAAAAGAATTCCACGTAGTCGATCATAATTCAATGAAATGCCATTTATACGACCAGAACTCAGACCCAAGAAAATGGCTGATTTTGGACAAACTATGTGATGGCCTATTAGCACGAGTGAAATGGAAATGAATGATGAGTGATAGATTCCAAGCAAAGCAAGGTGCCCGACAAGGGAATTCTGTCTACATGGCGCTACAAAACACACATCAAAAGCCTGTTAATTTAGCTACAAATCAGCAAATAGGGACATTTATTGGTTCCATCCACACTGGATACCCAAAAGTAGCAGATGATCTTACCCTATGTAGTAATTCCCCAGACGAGCGGCAGCTTACGCTAGATTAAGCTCACACATATGCCTCAGAGAAAAATATAACACCCATCCTAAGAAAACAAACATCCTCTGTGAGCTACCAACCACTAAGACTCGTAATAATGTGGCCAACTGGAAACTTGGGAATGTAGATGTACTTAATAAAGATAGAAAAGATATCACTTGCTCCTGGAAATTTCTACGCTATGACAGGCACCAGTCTCCATGGCACGAATGGAGTTTCTCCAAGAATATGATACCATGTATATTTATATATATATATATATATATATATATATATATATATATATATATATATATATATATATATATATATATATATATATATATATATATATATATATATATATATATATATCATGTACATCTTACCACGACTGTTATACGATCTTAGAATATCAACTCCTTCCAGCAAGCATATAGGTGATTTGGAGGCATTTCACATTTCAATGGTGAGAAAGATTATATCCATGCCGGTACGCACATCAAAATATATTGTATGCTTACTGATTGGGGCCAGAACAATTGCTGCTGAAATCCGGCAGATTACATTATTACCAGGAAAGTTCTAATCATTGGAAGCTCGACAGTCAGGAGACTTAAAAGCAGGACATCGCAGTCAGATCCTACGGTGGGGCTAGAATTATAGAAATTGCAGAAAATTTGAACTGTTTCTCTCACCCAACTAGGGTTGGGCGATATTGCTCAAGGTATGACGATATCGGTATCTCATTAAAATACAGCGGTATCACGATATATCGTCATTTGGGTGAGGTGTGGAGTTAGGGTGTAAACATAGAATAACATGTATTTCAAATTGGTGGTGTCTGCAAGTTATTTTCATTAAATTTGTTGCATTGAAATCGTAAATTAAGATCGCCATGATTACCATTTCTGCATATTTAATACACGAAATTCCACACTTTGACACCCTTCAATATACAGCAACGAATGTAATGCAACTAACCCATCACAAATAAGAAAAATAAAGGATTTTCTTCTGTTCTTGTGTTGTATTTTATGTTATCTTTACCTCACGCTTTACCTCACGACAACTGTCAAAAGATTGAGCAAGGAATACGCATTAACTTCATCGCGCAGAAAGGAATTCTGCAGAACGAAATCTGATTGGTCGCCGTATCATACTTGAGCCAATCAGAATTCACACTGCAGAATTCCGACAGCTTTTATCACGGCCGCTGCTAGCATAGGCGATGCAAATTAATAAAATAACACTGCATGATTTTGAACGAGAACGAGCGTGAAGACTGGAAACAATTATATCAGATTCTATTTGGTCTGTAATATTAAATACTAATTTGCCCCATTGTAGACCTATTCAAATTCGCTCACTACTTAGCGGGTTTATCCATTGATCTCAAGGCGTAGCGGGGATGTGTGAAATTAACCCAGTTAACTCTGCAGCCAAGACTGCCACAACTGATAGAAAACTGGAAATAATTAGGCCTAAATTCTTTATTTTAAGGACGTTTCTCACTTAGAATAAATCCGTAATGTTATATGTGGAATGAATTTTGATCTGATTCGTTTAAAAATGCTAAATATATTGTATAAAGTAACATAAAGACGTATAACGGTAAAGCAAGAGATTAACTGCCCCCTCACCCACCGTTCCAAGCTGTGGTATTGATAAGGGATTAAGTGTGTGTGGTTTGTTATCGACCTCAAAAGTTTTAAAGTTTAAATCTTTCACGGTCAGAAGAATGTTTAACCATGCAGATCAATGACTAATGGATAAATAGCTGGACCTGTAGTAATGACGTCATCAGAATGAAATGTGGGTAGTGCAAATGGTATTCCCCACTGACTAATACTCAGAATGAGGCAACAAAAAACATGGCGTCGTCTATATATGCAATTATGAAAAGTGAACAACAAAGGATTATTTTGTACTTTAAATCATTTTATTAGCGCAAACAAACCATGAATTAAATGAACACAGATTATTTTGGAGTTTATTAGATTTTTATTACCTTAGACAAAGACTAGATTATTACTTAAAGACTATTACTGGACCGAATAGAGGTAAGAGTATGACAATTCTAACGTAGTTATTTATATTATGCTCACAGTTAAAAGTGCAATATCGTCCTGTCGGTATTGACGATATTTACGATTTTTTCGTAATTATGACGATTTCGGTATCGGTATTCGGTATATCGCGATATTGACGATAATATCGAAAAATCGCCCAACCCTACACCCAACACATATGATAGTGTCATCATACATGTTGGAAGTAATGACCTTAGTAGGCGTAAAGCAGACGGCATGATCAATGACTATGATGCACTCATTGAGAGAGCCAAATCACTGGGTCCAAACACTCAAGTGTATGTATCATCCCTGCTGCCACGACCCCAAAACACACATGGAAACAACCTAGTTCATGGGTTTAATGAAATGCTCAGCTTTCTAGCAGAATGGCACAAAGCAACCCGAGTGAACAACACAGAACTGTTTACTTATTCTAATGGGGAAGCGAATGAAGAGCTTTTCCGAGACTTTATTCATTCAAATTATCATGGAGTCAGACTATTATAAGAAAAGATAATGAACTATCTGAACTTGCGTATCGATTCCCTTCAAGCCAACACAAACCGTAGAAATGCAATCCCTTATCATTTTTTAGGAATAAATGCATAGGAAAAAACCCAACATACTGTACAAATATTTACCAAATACAGAAATAACCAAGCCAATATATCTATGTAACAGATACCACAATTTGCTTGATGAATGTAGTTCCACAAACAATGGATACTAACAAATATATACAATAATAACAGTTATCTCGCCATCAAACAGAAAAGAAAGTACACAGGTATGTATGATTACTGTATAGTGCGGCTGTAGTAGTAGAAACATCCTACAGCTGCAATCTTCGCTTTTGCCCACAGTGTCTTGTCCTCAGCCGAAATCCTTAGCTTCCTCATGTCCAATCTTGACATGAGTGTACCGAGATCTGTTTTCCTGAGGTCACCTCGTAGCACGGTTGGCAGACTTATGCAATGACGTCCTCTCCTGGCTTTGTATTTGCCGGCTCCGAGTAGGGCGAATTCCAAGGCTCTCTGTGCTGGTGTCTCTTCTGGCATCCTTAGCACATGGCCAAACATGGACCATCTTTGCTGGGTGACTTTTACAGACAGCGGCGACGTATTACACATCTTGTATAGTGCATCGTTGGAAATTATGTTGTCTGGCCATCGGTGTCCAGTGATGATATGTAGGTGTTTGCGGTGGCAGGCATCGAGTTTGTCTAGAGCTGCCTTTGGAGCTGTCCAGCTGTTACAGTTATACAGCATCAAGGATACGCAGGTTGCATTGAATACACGTAGCCTCTTTATCAAGGGCATCTTTGATCTACGAATCCATAGCTTCCAGATGGACTGGAAAGCTATGTTCCCCATGACGCAGAATGCCGAAATGTCAGCAGTACTGCAAAGGTGTTAGTCCAGGATTTTACTTTTCCTCCATGGTCTGCCGCCACGAAGTGGGTCGTCATTTTCTATAGTTTCATGCTTTGTCGATAGATATATGTGGGTGAACTCTGTTTTGGATTCATTCATAAAGAGATTCTCAATTTTTAGTTTGCTTGCAGCTATTGGGAGAAGTTCGTTAAAGGGTTTCTTTTCCTCGTCTATGAAGTCCACATCGTCGGCATACTCCGTCTCTAGCGGCATGGCCAGTATTGACACTTGGTCGTTGGGGTGGTGGGTGGGGTGTTGTTTGGTCTTGTGGAACTATTCCACACATATTTCAATGCTGCACGAAGGTAGCAGGTGAAAAGCACCGAAGATAGACCATCTCCCTGTGAAGCGCCGATTGATGTGTAAAACTCTACAGACTTCACTGACTTGACTCGTACTCTCAGCTTGATGTCTGCAAGCAGTAGTCTCACTAGTCCTAGCTCATCTTCATTGCAACTGTACACAGGTATTACTTCATTGCAACTGTACACATGTATTACAAAGTAAGAAATTGGAAACTCTAAGGAAAGAGGCAGAACCTAGAACGTATTATAAATCCACACAATCTCAGCTATCAGACCATGGGAGATCAGAGACACATTTGAAATGCATGTACACCAATGCAGATAGTCTCTCCAATAAATTATCTCAATTCAAAGCAAGGCATTTGACCATGGAAAAACAACAGACATTATAATGATAATAGAGATATTTCCAAAAAAACTAAAGAAGAAATTTCCATCGCAGGATATGATACTTTTCCAAACAACTTTTATGAACGAACCGGAAGAGGCGTTATGATAATTGTGAAACAGGAACTACATTCGGATGAAATCAATGTGCAAAGCAATTTTAAAGATCAAAGTTTTATTAAAATAAGCCTTAAAAATAATGAAACTTTATTAGTTGGTGTTATATACAGAAGCCCCACTAGTGACACGAACAATATAAACCTAATGAACAAGTAACAAAGAACACAAAGCAATACGCGCACATTGTTATTGTGGCAATTTCAATTTTCCAAACATCTAATGGGACTCCTCAGACAGTACTGAAGTATTCCTAGAATGTATCAGAGATTGTATCCTTTTTTTTAAAATTCGATAACCTCACTAGAGTTAGAGGCACTGACACCCCAAATACACTGGATCTAATTCACTGCAACGGTGAAAATCTTGTGTCAGATATTACATACGATAGCTCCCTTGGAAGCAGTGACCACGTTGTGATCACATGTAATCTCCAATGTGCAAATGATACAGTGACAACTGAAATAGAAAAATTAAACTACGACAAACGTAACCATGGGGGCAATGAAACATAAACTAAATCTTGATTGGGGAAAACTATTAGAAGGTAAAGATGTTGAAGACATGTATTCCACTTTTTCTAATAAACTAAAGTTAGCAGAAACAGCACATATTCCCAGATACAAGCCGTGTGGCCAACACTGGAAAGAAAGCCACTATCACATCAGAAATTCTTAAATTAGTAAAACCTAAAAATAGAGGTTGGATGAGTTATATAAAATCCAGAACAGACAAAGACAAGCTTAAATATACACAACTGCGAACCAAATAGTCCTGAGAGTACAAAATGATATTGACAAGGTGAACGTATTAGCAGATTTCTATACTACTGTTTTCATTGCTGAAGACACTAATACGCTTCCACACCTTACTATGCAAAACTACACAACTCTCTCTAGTGACACTACCTTCAGCCTCAGCGAAACACTTACAACTATGGAATCAATAAACATTTCTAAATCACCTGGACCCAATGAGGTACACCCTCCACTCAGATATGAATTAAACCGCTTAACAGCATATTCAACAAATCATTTATCTCAGGATGTATACCTAACCATTGGAAACTTGCAAACGTTACACCAATTTTAAAAAGGATGGGGGGGGGGGGCTAAAAAGGACAACTACTTACCAATAAGCCTTAAAAGTGTAGTTTGCAAACTCATGGAAACACTCCTTCGGGGTAAGATAGTAAAGCACATAACGTCAAATGATCTACTCCCTACTAAACAATTTGGGTTTATTTTCGGGAGGTTAACAACACCAATTATTAAATGTTTTAGACCATTGGACAAAAATATTGGACAACAATAGTGAAATAAACATAGCATTTATGGACCTAATGAAGGCATTCGATAGGGTCCAACACGAACGACTCGTGATCAAATTTAAGGCATATGGATTTAGTGATACAATGTGCCAATGGATAAGGGAATTCATAAAAAATCGTAAACATAGAGTCCGGATTAATAACTGCCTGGCAAGATATATCCAGTGGGTTACCACAAGGTAGTGTGATAAACCCTATCCTGTTTGTTATTTATATAAATGATTTACAGGATAATGTAAGTTCTGAAATCTACTTATTTGCAGATGACACAAAGATTTATAAAGAAATTCAGGATAAGACAGACAATACAACAATACAGGACCAACTGGGCTTCTTCATGGCTACTAAAATTTCATCCAAACAAATGAAGAGTTCTGGAAATAAAAAGCAAACAAAATGTTGAAAACAGATCATATCACCTACGTGGAGAGGACGGTCTCCCAATTCCACTTGAATCTGTTGAGTTTGTAAAAGATCTAGGCATATTTATAGACAGACAACTTAACTTTCGAAAACATATACAGGAACAGGTAAATAAAACCAAAAGGATAATGGGAATATTTCGCTGAACCTACACATATCTAGCTAATGACAATTTCACCCTGCTGTACAAATCATTAGTACACCCTTTTTGCTACCCAAAAGTTGAATTCGATAATGGATTGATCAAAGTTACGACAGCATCCAACAGGTCATCTGCGCTCTAAAGTAATTCTGTCCCACCCACGGGCTCGGCCATTACAGAGCGAAATACCCTCAAGGTTCGAAAAAGTTGACATCACACCGCCTCCCCCATTCCCGCACCTAGCGGCCATAAAAATGTCACCACCACAGCGCAAGTATCATCCACAGATAACCAGCCACACGTATTAGACTCAAATCACCAACATGTCAGAAACATAGACACGCAGGTTGACTGTATTCACAATCTCCAAACGACGGCATTGTACATTGTGACACTGTGTGCACCCACTTCCAAGTTGTACTGTAATTTAACCGTTATTAAATGGCATTAATGTGTCCGGTCTAGGCATGGACAGAGCTAGTTCTACCCATCAAGGAGAATGCTTGGCAGCGCTCCCACTCGGAAAACGCAGCTATCTTGTCAGGATCCGTAACTTTGATCTACCGCCTGAATAGATCTGTTTAAACCACACATCAAATTACTTACAACTTTACTGTTATATTTTTGATTAAGAACACAACTGCTCTACCGTGCTACAAATCATTAGCGCATGGGCCGGTAAAGTGGCATAACAAATCTAACAGTATAATTACAAGGAGAATTTCAAAAATTCTCTTCTCTGCATTCCAGTCCATAATCAACACGGGCTGAGAACTACCTTTACAGACAACTATAAGACGCATGTGTAAGAGCCCGCGCAAATAGGGACATTATTATAAAACTAAATCTTGGTATAACATATATATATATATATATATTTCCATATCTCGCATCAACAAAAGACTACACCTCAGTAACAGTATCTCGGCAATCGCCGTAAACAGCACATATGTTTCTGATCAACCACGTGTTTCCAAGGGCCACGTGACTTTTACTGCTATTTCCAGTAAATTGGATCGAACGCTTTAAACCAAAGAGCCACCCAAATACGCGACTACCACGGCGTGATGGAGTAGTGGCGAGGGTGAGTCGGGGTAATTACCGCTGACGTCACCAGGCTCCCACACACCCCATCGGGCGCTCCAGTCTAAAATTAAAATAGGCAAGTTTATAAGCATCCAATCTGTAAAACCGCATCACTCTAATTAAAATGTGATGCTCCTCGGGAATAAGTAGTACCCTGTTTTTATGTTGATCAGAAAACTTTAAACGCGCAAAAATAAGACTAAGTTAGTGAGCCTTTCATCTTATAATTAAAAGTACTCCCTTTACATTGGAAGACTTAATCCGGTGACGATCAGAATGGAAAAAGGAGAAACTTTCCATATAGGGCTAACCGAATCACCTGTCAAAACTTCCAGGTGTAGTCATCCGCCGTCTATGACGTCACCAAATAGTACAAAAGGAGGAAGCGATCTCTGAAACTTCGTCTTCCCGTCAAAAGCTCAACACCAGGGAAGAACAAATAGCATTAGGCTTCTTTCGTGTTGAAAACTATATTCTGCTGTTCTTTATTATTATTTCATTATTACAATACTCGGCCTGGAAAGTTAAAAATGAAGAGATAGGGCTTTAGGTTTTAAATAAGGTTCCCGCACCCAACTACCATGCGGGAATGAGATGTCACTCCTCGAAGATTTAGTGTTGTCGGATTCGTCTGAAGAAGAATCGGTACCAGTTTCAAAAAGATTCCCATGCAGGTCGTTATTAGCTAACGGAGAACCCTGTACCAGAACTTTTACGAGAAAGTCCGACCGCACACTTCATGTTAACAAGGATCATCTCCTCCAGACGGGCTTCTGCGTAATGTGTCAGTATCTCTATACCGCTACCCGCTACGGAGTGACCCATGCGCTCCGTCATCATCACCGTGTGTTAGAAGTTACATTAATTCCAGGGGAAGAAAATGAGGATCGTGCCGTTTTAGCCACACGTTTTGAATCTCGGTTTCCAGTTAAAGTTCTCCCGACTGAGAAGATGGCCTGCACGAAGAATACTACCCATAGACATCCCGTTAGTCATTATCCTCCCGTGGCTACCTTGGCCAACATACCGGCAGCCAGACGTGAAATCCTACCAGCATCCACGTCAGGGAGCACTATGCCACTTCCAGTCACCACATCCACACCGGTCCTGAAGCGGAGCAAGAAGCGGGAATCCTCCGCAGAATCCAGTCCGGCAGCACCCACATCCATAACCAGCCACAAAACTGCAACCACTACATCCACACCCGTAGTGTCCGAAGCAATCGCAGCCAGTCAGCCAATATCGGTAGTTATCACGACACCTACGGAGATGGAGATTCCAAGCTACCGCAGTCACCATCTCCTCCTGACCTGACCATAGACGAGGGACTGGGACCGTTGCAGCCTACATCCATTAGCATCGCTCCAACCCATGTCGTCCAGCATCCGCATCCCAGTCATTCTAATCCAGCTATCAGGAAGGGGACTATGCCTGAACGACCATACGTGGGAAAAAGACGTATTTCTCACATGCAGCACATCCAGCCTGTGCCCAATGTCACTGCAAATCGCCTCTTGAAGTACGCCAAGTATCGGAAGATGTCAACACCTGCCGTATCCGCTCCTGCATCATTGCCTCAACCTACGATTCAAATCACCGCCATCACCACGACAACCACCACAGACACCACGACCATCACGAAGACCGCAGCATCGACCGCCTCAGCACCCAGTAGCACCACCACTGTCATACGGACAAACATTCTAGCACCCGTAGTAATTGTGAGAGGCATTATAGACGCTCATATTCCCGCAATCATCACTTCAGACATTTCCGAAAGTGCCAGTGATAATGAATGCATCTCAGCATTAATAATTCATCCACCGCGACCAACCACCATCAGTCGCGGGACCCAGACTCAGTGGGGAAATTTTGCAGCAGAGGTGTGATCATTTGTGATACAGCAGAACATCAGTGGTGTGATTCATGGAAACGTACTAATTATTAATTTATTTTTTAAATACTTTTCTTTTTATTATATATGTTAGATCAATTGAATCCCATCCCTAGGATGACTACGGTTATCAGACACAGCTGCGCAACTTAGTTGCCCAGCTGTGTCCCACACAAAATGAGCACTGCAGATTCGTCTGAAGAAGAATCGGTACCAGTTTCAAAAAGATTCCCGTGCAGGTTTTTCTCCCGTAGCCAGCAGTAATCCAACCCACCGCACTAAAGAAATTTTGTATCTCCCGTTGTTGCGGGAACATTTTTGGAACTTTTTGGATATTGTTCACGAATATATCAAGAACTAACTCGGAACACGAACTTGCGGTGAGGCCTTTCCTGGCCTGAATATGTGATTCTACAGATGTAGAGGCAGTGATATTCTTTGGTGGATGACTCGCAGGATCTGCCGGCGACGCCAAAAAGTCGTTATCCAGCCGTCCCCGCATGCCGTGCAGGTTTATCTACACTTTTTGACTGCAGCAAAGTAAACTTTGCCCGGTACGTCTTCAGAGCTGGCTGACCATACCCCGCACCATTAAACTCAGTTATGTATCTTCATCCGCATTTAACAACCCCCCCTTATGATCGGGTTGTTGGCAACTTCCATCCGTACCGTCAGTGTACGGGAACTTTCATCATAGCAGTAATGTTATTGTATCTCTTGCTGACTACTCGTTAGACATTATATATATATTGTGTTTACAGTCCTGAGTTCGATCCGTTCCCGTCATGGGCTGCTTGCGGAAATCCTGTTTGCGGAAACCGGCATGGCAGAACTTTCCAGCTTCCAGGGAACGCATCAACTCGTGTCAAACTAAGAGTGACGTATCAATTACAGTAACACGATAGATAGCCCAGGCTTAATAATGGCTACCGATTCCGTGTTGTAGGAACGTCGTGTGCGACGTAAAGAATACAACACCATGCAGTGCAATAATGTCATAATCCCGTCATGCAGTCTCAGCTATGCTGGGGCTGCCTGATAAACTAACTTTTGAGTTATTATTATGTTCTATTTTTCTTATTATTTTTCTTCCTGTCTTGGATGTCAGGACGGCTATGGGGTCAGCGAGAGCTGCCCGTTGCGGACCCGCTATAATGGGCCGAAAATATATTTTTAATCAAGATACGTGTTGCGTACCACTTTATTTACTCAGGGTGCACAAGTAATTCGGCCGTAATATTTTAGATACCATGTAATGGTATGTTACGTGGAAATTATATATTTGATATAAATATATTTTATATATAATTATATATCTTAACTTAAATTGTGGTACATTGGAGCTTGGGTCTTCTCTGCGGAGATAATAATTATCCGCACCCAAAGAGAAGACCCATGCGAGCTATTGTTTAGGAATCATTAGCTAAATAAATTTGAAAGCACGCACCAAAATATTAAAACTAAGAAAAAGAAAAAAAGAAAAAGACCTGGAAAAATAATTTCAGGTCAAAAATTAAAACTAAAAGTATGGTTCCCTCTCCTCTTTGGCACCTCTATGTGCTCTGTCTCTTAAATACGCATCTGTTGTGTCACTACTCCTCTCTGGCCACGCGCCTACCCGGGAAGTCTATAATTCCCACCTAGCGTACGTTCGTGCGTCGATTGGCAATGCGCAATCATTTGCCACACATGTCAAACTAGGAGGGGGTGGTGTAGTTTGGATCGACCGGTCGGGTACCAGCCGTACCAGCTAAGCTGGGTACGCGCCGCCCATCCTGGATTCGTTCCCTGAACACGCCCCCCTGGGTAGAGCTATAAGCGTATATGAGCCTATGAGAGATCGCGTTATGAAAACGACTAAGTTCGTTAAAGCGCATAGTACGCATGTGCACGCTTAATGCTATTTTTGACAGAGCACGTAATTTACGACCAAGATAGGATGCCGCTTTTAGTGTACCGAGACGGTACAATGTAATCCTTTTTAATAACTTGTTCCCGCCGAATCTGGCATTAATCAAGACCAGAATTCGACGGGCTTTCCAAATCTGTAAACCATTTCAGAATCGGTTAAGAAATGGCTGAGTTATCCACGGAAAACCCCTTTTGATTATCTTCAAGGTATTGCCATGACGTCATAACCACGTGTACGCAGAACTTCTAGAATGCTCTAGAACATTCGACTGCATTATTATTAGCTATGCGCTGATTGGCTGTTGCTAGACCGATGATTGGTTGGAGCCTGCGCCTGTGATGTCACGAGTAGTATAAAAGGAGACGAGATCCAGAGCTCGAGAGTATCCTCGGCCAGGGGCCGAGTAGGTTGGACCTGTGTCATCTACAATCATCAGGACAGGCATTAAGCAGATCATTTCGGTCTCTGTCGGTTTTTCTCCCATAGCCAGCAGTAATCCAACCCACCGCACTAAAGCAATTTTGTATCTCCCGTTGTTGCGGGAACATTTTTGGAACTTTTTGGATATTGTTCACGAATATATCAAGAACTAACTCGGAACACGAACTTGCGGTGAGGCCTTTCCTGGCCTGAATATGTGATTCTACAGATGTAGAGGCAGTGATATTCTGTGGTGGATGACTCGCCGGATCTGCCAGCGACGCCAAAAAGTCGTTATCCAGCCGTCCCCGCATGCCATGCAGGTTTATCCACACTTTTTGACTGCAGCAAAGTAAACTTTGCCCGGTACGTCTTCAGAGCTGGCTGACATACCCCGCACCATTAAACTCAGTTATGTATCTTCATCCGCATTTAACAACCCCCCCCCCCCCCCCCCCCCCTTATGATCGGGTTGTTGGCAACTTCCATCCGTACCGTCAGTGTACGGGAACTTTCATCATAGCAGTAATGTTATTGTATCTCTTGCTGACTACTCGTTAGACATTATATATATATTGTGTTTACATAGTTCGATCCGTTCCCGTCATGGGCTGCTTGCGGAAATCCTGTTTGCGGAAACCGGCATGGCAGAACTTTCCAGCTTCCAGGGAACGCATCAACTCGTGTCAAACTAAGAGTGACGTATCAATTTCAGTAACACGATAGATAGCCCAGGCTTAATAATGGCTACCGATTATTCAAGTAACTATACTTGACATTTTAATTATCCCGTTAATTACATCATTGATAATTATATCATATCTGTATAAACGGTCCCGAAGACTAAAAGGCACCGTGACGGTCTTAGGACTGCTAGTTATAATATCTGTATCTGTTTATAGTCATTCTTATTTTCTGTAAGGTGTGTTTGCTAACCGCACTGTAGTAGGTTCCTCAACCTGTACTATATATATTATTCTGATCATTTCACATTGTATTGATTGTTCTGGTTGGTTTATATATGGCAAGTGGCCATCAGTTTATATGTTTTGTTTATTTGTAGAAAAATATAGGACTGCAGTGCACGTAGGAAACACTATACAGCAACATTTATACATGCAGCATTTTCTCCCGCCACCAACAATTTTTCACTGAGGTCCCTGTCCATGCTATAACTCTGTTTAGCCCAGCATGCTACCGACTAAAATCCTTTTCTATTCAGCTCGATAGGATAGGTTTAATATGTTTAGAGACAATCTCTTCGTTAGGAGACACGTAGTGTACACCTCTTTTCCGGTAGTTGCAATAATTTAGCCCCACACTCCGGCAAGGTTGTGTAAGATTGGCCAACATGCCTAAGGGGCCTCATATTTCTAAGTTATTGTCTCTCTTCATGTTCCACTAAGCCTTATGGCTTCTTAATTGTTTGGATGTCCCCATCCGCACCATGTACTGATCCGACCCTGTGAAACTATTGGGGTTTCTGAGCGGTGATGGCCAGGGTGTGGTGTCACACACATTCCCCGTGTATCCTCGGATACTCAGTAGTTAGTTATCTTTGCCAATGTAGGAAAGCACTGCAAAAACATATCTTAATTATTATTTTCTTTAATCTGCTGAACAATCCTCCCGCACCGCAGTGCATAACTGGGCAACTTGTGTTTAAACCTAACGCCAGGTTAAAAAGATAGTTCCGTAGGACCTGGTGACGGGCGAGATGCGCATCCCCACCGAATTCAGAAAGAATGTCTGGGCATGATATTCAGATCTGCCACGCCCTCACGGGAAGGACATTTATGGTGGGTATTCGTCTCTCTTACCCCCCACCATAACGATAGGTCAGTTGCTTAAAAAATGCTTTTGTGAAATGTAACCAATGTCCTGTGACGTTTTATGTGGTTATGGAGCGAGATGTCCGGATTCTTATCCAGTTCGGAGATCTTGCGAAGTAACATGTATGCATGCTATCTTCAGTATTGATGTCTTAGGGCATCCGTTCTCAATGTCAGCCTTCCGATAACCTGGTCTGTTTGGGGGACACCATTCAGCAGTCCATCTCGATCATCGTTATCTGTGTCGCTGTCTGATAGGTCATTATTACTCAGTTGAAGAGCCCTTATGGTTTGAAAAGCCAAAGGAATTACATCATCAACATCTTGCTCAAATTGAGACCATTGCTGCTGAAGCTTGGTACAATATTTGCACCCACCACATGGTAATGAACTAAGAGATTGGCCAGCTTTATAACAGTGGCAAGGTGAAGAATCACTTGGAACTCGTGATAGACCATCAGCATTAGAGTGCTGTTTACCGGGCCTGTACTGCATCGTCATATTATATTGGGACAGTTCTTCTAGCCATCTAGCTAGTTGTCCTTCGATGTGCTTGAAACTGAGCAGCCACGTGAGACTGCGATGGTCAGTCTGCAAAATAAATGACCGTCCTAGCAAGTAAATATGGTACTGCCTAGTAAATGCTACCATGGCTAGCAACTCTTTGCGTGTAACACAATATTTACGCTGAGCCGGTGTCAACATTCGGCTCGCAAAACCAATAAGGACCTCTTTCCCATTCTGAATTTGGGATAACTCTGCATCAATAGCAGCATCTGAAGCATCAGTATCCAGTATGAAGGTACCAGCTGGTGTCGGATAACCTAGCACTGCAGGGTTGGGCATAGCACCCTGAAGTGTTTTGAAAGCTACCTGATGCTCTAGAGTCCAGTCATACTCTACTTTGGAACTGGTAAGTGCAGAGAGAGGAACAGAAATACCAGCAAAACCCTGTATGTGCTCTCGGTGGTAATTCATGAACCCTAGGCAAGATTCCAGCTCTTTCGTGGTCTTCGGAACAGGCCAATTAGCGACGCTTTCCATATTGTTTGGCTTAACAGCGATTCCCTTATCACTCACCAACTTACCTAAGAAACAGAGTTCTGTACGGAACAAATTACACTTCTTAGGTTTTAATTTAAGGTTGTGCAACAGAAATCGGGAAAGGACAGCTTTCAAGTTGGTCATATGACTGTCAATGCCAGTCCCGGTTACTACCACGTCATCTAAATACGCAAGACACTCACACCAGTTAAGACCTTGCAACACCAGCTGAACAACCCTCTGAAAGGTAGCCGGGCTGTTGCACGTACCAAATGGCATCCGGACAAATTCAAAGACCCATATCTTGTGATAAATGCGAGCTTGTGGCGGTCCTCTGGGTCAACCTCAACCTGCCAATACCCGGCTGCCATATCAAGTGTGCTGATGAACTTAGCACCACCAAGTGCATCCAGACATGTCTCAATGTTTGGTAGGGGGTAAAGATCTTTGCGAGTTAGACTGTTCAGAGCTAAAAACTCAACGCAGTACTGCACGGTACTGTCTTTCTTCCGAACTAATACCAGGGCTGATGACCACTCAGATTTTGACGGAACTATGATACCTTTCTCTAACATTTCCGCAAGGTGTTTCTCTTCCTCATTCTCAAAACCAAGAGGAGTTCGTCTAAGTTTAGAACGAACAGGTTGTGCATTACTTGTGTCAACCTTATGTCTTATCCCCTTGAACAAACCCAAATCAAGATCATCTTTTGCAAATGCACCCTGATACTCGATTAACATGGATTTAACTTGCAAAGACTGCATCTCCGATAAACCTGATGTCGACCTCTCATACAGATCCTGAAAGAACACAGGGATGTCCACCTCAGTGGCTGTAGAAGTCTAAACCGTCCTGGTTTATGGGGTTACCAGCAAGTTGAAATTAAATCGAGGGTCTAAAACCTCCTCAATTTCTGTGACACTACCAAGGTTGTGGTCTTGTTCCAGAGTAATATATTGGGCCGACAGGTTCCTTAACAAAATATGAATCTGCGAATCTTTGACAGTGGCCACTGTATGAGGTGTTACCAGACCCTCCAGTTTAGATGAGGGCTGGAGCACAACATCATTCTGTACCTCCCGATCCAGAATGCCTGTGGTCTTCACAGCCTCAAAAGGACCAACGACCACTTTCTGCTTCAATGTTACCCGAGCTACTTGGGCTTCCTTCCCATGAGCTCTCAACATTGATGCTTGAATGGGTTCTCCATTAATTGTCAGACACAGTCTAGTCAGATCAATGGTGGCCTTGTGTGCCTTCAAGAAATCCAGGCCTAATATAATCGGATCATTAATATTGGCAAGAAGGACTGGCCAGTTGAACATCATAGAGCCTAATGCAATTGTGACCGGCTCAACACTTTCCGCAGGGATAATATTGTCTCTACCTGCACCATTCAATGAAATAGACTCCAACTTCTTTAAAGGGTACGGTAATTTCTTTGCAAAGAAATTGCCAATTACTGTCACTTGTGCTGCAGTGTCCACTACTGCATCAACGGAAACACCATTTACTTTAATAGGAATGACTAGTGTCATAGGGTCACGATTAAACTCATACATGCAAACATCATATGCTCGCACAGGCGAAGATCTCGGTCAAGCAGAAGGTGATGGCGACCGTGTACGCCTCAGCTCTGGACACTCACGGGGAAAAGGCTCCTCTAAATTGCAATTAAAGCACTTTCCCGATCTGAGAGGAGGAGAAGGGGAATGAGATGGAACGACCTTCCCTCTTGGAGGAGACCAACCTCGACTGAATTGACCAGATATAAGATTCAAAATCTTAGCAACATCTACCTTCATCTCCGCCATATCCTTTCTACGTCCTTCAACATCTTTCTCCAATTTATCTATCCTGCTTGGAGCCGTTATGCCGCTCAACTGCTCAGGATTATCTGCCTCCATCAAACCAGAAGCATCGTCTGGAAAACGGACCTTTCGAACCTCAGGTCTTCTGGAACCCATGATCAATCTTTGATTATGGATAGCTGCATTGACCATTTGTACAGCCTCCTCCAGGGTGCTCGGATCTTTATCCATAGCTATCAGAGCGGCTCGTTTATGCTCAACACCCCGTAGGAATGCATCAATGTGTCTCGCCCAAACTCTCTGAGGCATCAGGGTAGCCATCTAAAGTGAGCTCCTGAATGATATCTGCAAATTCTTCTAAAGAGTTACCCACTTGTCAAATATCTTGCATTTTTTTCCTGATGATGTGGGGCAGATCTTTCTTCCCGAATCGCAACCTTAATTTGTCGCATAAACTAAAGTAATTAGTCTGGACTTGCACAGAACAGATGCAGTAAAACTTTAAGGCCTTGTCCCTTAAAGCTGAGATGAGCATGTCTAATTTATATGTATCAGACCAACCAGGTACCTTGAAGCAGTATGCTCAAACTGTATGAAAAATGGTTTTCACTCTCATTTTCCATCAAAAGTTGACATTTTAGGTGGAGGAGGACCATCAGAGTAGCTTCTACGACCAGGTGATGACATTCTAGAGTCATTGTACGAAGAGCCATCCAAGTAAGCTCTACGAACTGGTGATGACGTCCTAGTGTCATGGTGAGAAACTGATCGCAACTCCCTCTTAGGTTCTCTAGGGGTATATACCCCCCTAGGAGCCAGGTTATCAACTAGGGTCTGATCACCCCTTTGTTTACTAGTTGAGTTAAGGAGTGCCTTGTATTTGATAGCTTGAGCTAGCAGTTCCATGTTCAGTCTAGCTACTTGCTCTTCCAGGGATTCTTCCCTTGGGTGCGAGTCGATCCCACCAACAGCGCCTTCATCATTGATGTCGAACACGACGTCCCCAGCATGGAGCAATCGTGCACGGACTGTAGCTGTGGCAGAGATATGGAACCTCCTCTGGACTCACGAAAATTTACTATGCCAGCAGCTCGAATTTTACCCATATTATGGAGTGCACTAAGTTCCTCCATGGTTGCAGTGTTAATACACAAAGGTTTCGTCATTATGGGTCACCTGTTGATTTATACCAAGGAAGCAAAATTAATATTCGCTAAAAAAGTAATATCACTTACTGAAATAAGTTGTGAGCGTATGCTTACTGAAAAATATAACTCACTGAGTAGTGATGGTGGTGCAACTCCGGAGAACGTCTAAATGAATCTTCCGAAGCCAAACCAGATTCAGTAGCGTACCTGCATGTAAACCATCCTTCAGAAACTCGAAAGTATAATGATAACGGACGCGTTTACGTGCACTAGATTTTTTACGGAGTGTTAACTCTACACTGCATTTGATGGTGTGTACACCAATATTTGCATTAAGTTTCTCAATTCTATCATTGAGAAAAGAGAGTTGGTCATGCAGTTGCAGCTCTTGGTCTTTGAAGGAACAGGGATTCAAATGGTGAAGTTGCTCATTATACAGGACCAGAGAATACGCCGGGATATCGATAAATTTCACTGTTTGGCCATAATGCCTTACTATGTCTATCGCACATTGATAGTGCTGGTAAATGCGGTCTACCACGAGTTCATCATCAGCCGTCCTTAAATAGACAAAACCGTCGCCTCGTTTCTCGGTAAGGTCGCATGTTCCGGCCCAGATATAGAAAATGATGCGATGAAATTTTCTGAACGGCGGTGGCTATTCTCGACTGCAAAATATTAACCAGGTCTTGTGTAGTACCACCGCTTTTACACCAATACTCAACAAACCCAGTTTGATCAGCTCTTTTCAAAATGAAACCTTTACTTGTACCCAACAAAATTGCTTGGTGGGTAAAGGATTGATCCAATGAAAACTGGGTGCGAGCCAAAAACTCCTCAGATTTAACTTGAAAAGAAGGCATAAGCTGAGTAGTGTTTTAACTGAGTAACTAGCAATGTGATAATGAACTTTTTAAATTAATAGTAACAAGAAAAAACAAATAGTGTTCAGCGTAATTAGTAAACCTAGTATTACAATTGAAACATATTTGTTGATTAGAAGGGAGATTACCCTCTAATGTTCAAAAAGTTAATAATAATAATAATAATAATAATAATAATAATAATAATAATAATAATAATAATAATAATAATAATAATAACAACAGTGATTTATATCACTTCTTTATTTCAAATAATTCTGAAATAAACAACTGTAATTAAAGTATAAAGAAATATCCAAAAACCGATGGTTAAATTACAGCTCAGAATCGCGGTTTCCTACATATGACACTGAAGACAACTAACAATAACAATCCAGAAACTGTAGGGTTGTCATTTCACGGAATACTGACATAGATGATAGAAACTTAGCACGAAAATACACCTCGATTCATTACAGTTCAAATAAATAACATTGAATCTTGAATTTATGACGTATATGACGTATGTATGTAAGGTATATTAATCTATATTCCCGACATTTGCATGCTATAGTATAAATAAATGACAAATATTTTACTATAACTCACCTATTACATCCTTCCTGGTGGGTAGGCGTCAACGAGTACGTATAAACGACTCATACTCTCAATGGGCAGCCGTGACTAGTGGCATACCGCAGGGCAGTGTGCTCGGCCCCCTTCTGTTTGTGATCTACATAAATGACATGCCTGAACGAATACAAACATCCAGTCTATATCTTTATGCAGATGACACAAAGATCTTTAACCATATTACAAAATAATCTGATTGTGATGACCTGCAATCAGATCTGACAAGCCTCGAAATGTGGTAAAAACCATGGATGTTAAAATTCCACCCTGATAAATGTAATGTATTATCCATTGGTAGAGGTACAAAACAGAATTTCCAATATAAACTTGAATGTGATAATGCTAGCCATACTCTATCTCATGTGGACAACGAAAACGATCTCGGAGTCATCTTTGACTCGGCTCTCTCCATTGATCACCACATTCAAAATAAAATCAACAAAGTCAACAGTATCATGGGCCTCATTAGACGAACCTACAAATACTTGGATAGAGAAAACTTTTTGCTATTATATAAAGCTTTTGTGCGCCCCCACATTGAATTTGCACATACAGTATGGAACCCACACCTTAAAAAACATACACACTCTGTGGAAAATGTGCAGAGGCGTGCAACAAAGATTGTCCCAGGACTTCGCAATCTCAGTTATGAGCATAGGTTACGTTCTCTAAACCTCCCCACACTCACATACAGACGTCTGAGAGGGGACATGGTTGAAACATATAAGGTTTTGAATACCTATGATCCAGACACAGTACCAACATTAAAATTTGCTTCAAGAAATAGTAACAGTAACATAGTAAAAAAATTTTTATCCAGCGAGCTAAATAAAATATATCCAAGTTTTCATTTTATTACAGAATAGCAAAAGTATGGAATAACCTAACTGACCATATCGTTAATGCCCCGACCATTCAAAGCTTTAAAAACCGACTGGATAAATACTGGGACAATGCACAAATTAAATTTAACTCCGAGGCACCGTCACCATGAAGTAACCATTTCAAAACCTAGCGTCACTCATGCACCTGAATATAGAGGCATGTACGGCCTGTGTTCAGTATTATCGATAATAATCATCTGTAATTTATTAGACAAAAATCTAAAAAATAATCAAAATGGCGCCCAGAGTCTGTCAAATTGACGTTCTGGCAGGACTAGAGTAGTCCTTATATTTCCGAGAATTCTATCTTTTTTTTACAGCAAAATCGGGGGAAGAATTTAGAAATAACTAATAATAATTTTTAATTTAGGGCCCAAAGTACTCCTGACACCATTTGTAGTAACTTAGCTATGTATAAAAGGTTACTCACCCAACAGAGGTCTCGAATCGGCTCGTGGAACCGGCGGCAGATATGCGCAGTTCAAATTCCAAGGTACGACTGCCGGGCGTCCGTAGAAACGGCGGGAATCGCGAACTCCGGGATTGCGGGATACCACCGGCATCACAATACATTAAACACAATAGACAATTAACACACCCATCCACCCACCCACCCACCCACCCACCCATCCACCCACCCACCCACCCACCCACCCACCCACCCACCCACCCACCCACCCACCCACCCACCCACCCACCCACCCACCCACCCACCCACCCATCCACCCACCCACCCACACACACGCACGAATGCACTCAGTTATCGGTTTTCGTTACACCCACGGAATTATGCCCCCCCCCCCCCACCCCATTATAGTCAATGTGTGACGAGTACCGACCACACCCGTGAGGGTGTATAGACATTTCGGCAGCCAACCATTTTCGGCAGCTTGGAGTACATTTTCGGCAGTCCGTTTTCGGCAGCCTATATTAGTGTGTTTTATTATTATCCCTGTGTTACCTATATGTTACCCTATATCCATGTCGCTTTAACAGAGTCGATATAACAGTATTATATACTAATACTATACGTGTGTATTATATAGTAGTAGTATATATTTCTGTTATATCGACTGAAATCCATATTTAATTACCACTAATTGCTGGTTGCCGAGTTTTATTATGTTTGTTGTTTCAACCATGTCGACTCTAAGAGCAAAACGAACTAAGAGCCAGTTGCTGCGATGAAAGTCAAGCGCCGTGACGAAGATTAGGCACTGTTGTGACGCTGTGAAATATAATTTCATATTATTTTGAAATAAAGACGTAGGCCTATATTGATCATTCTTAAACACAGTGGTTGGCCTCTAATTGTTAAAAATTTAAGTTCAATTGGAATGCAAAAAATTGTAGAAGAAAATTCTAGAATATCGGCGTAACATAATATTTGAAAAGCAGCGCCAATTTGGAAAATCTGTGTCATGTAATTCATGTATACCATGAAAATGAGAATTTTGAAAATAATTTTTCGGGTTGAGACCTGGAGTAGATTTCCTCCAATTTTCGTTAAGATCTACCAACTACCTAATGTTTGAAGCAAATTTGGAAATTCCCATTAGAAAATATAAATAATTTCGAAAATCCGCAAGAAACTCTTATAATGCTACGTCTGTAATGGTCTAAAGATTAATACAGACTGACTAACTATCTGAATCACAAGTACGACCAGCAATTGCGCGTGCATTTTGATTTGTTGACGTTGTTCATGAAAGCTGGTTGGTTAGAGCCATCTCTATTGTATTTGTAATCCATGTCTGTGTGTATTCCGACCATTGTAATGGTTTCCTGCAATTAAAGCCCATGTTAGCTAGACTCGGCGGGTGATAACAATGTTCTCAGTTTATAATCCCTGCTGTTATCTTAACGCCAAAAATGTTAAGATGCGATCTCTTGCGCGAATGAACAACACATTTCGCTTGCACAGCAACTACTTTCAGTATGACGTACACACCTTGTAACCATATAACTTTTTAACAAACAAATTCATTTCAAAGATTCAACATTTTAATTAATTGTAACAAAATTTATTTTCACGCACCTTGTACTCGCGGTCACTACGTACGCGACCACATATAAATCTAAAGGAATTGTGGCTATTTTTGAAAATAATTTGACTGGAACCTGTTGCTCGTATTGGCAGCAATAGCGTCCGGTCAAAATATTTACATAAATATTCAACCTATCCCAAAAAATCGACTTAGTCAATAAGTGAACAGCTCTCTAAAGAAAAGAAAATCAATTTGACAAATGTAAATCCTGCTAGATTTTTAGGAAATAATTTGACTGGAACCGGTATTCACCACTCTGGTGCATATTCTGGAGTGAATGTGACCTTTAATACAAGTTTACACACACGCACGCACGCTACTTATTAACAAGGAATTTATTTTCAAAATATTCAAATATAACATATTTCACGATATTACAAGTGCAACATATTTCACCATATTACATGGCGACGAACGTGTACGCACGTAGACACCCACGTATTCATTAAATGACTACTTATCTAAATAAAGGTTCTGGACATATACACCTGTGCAAAAGTTAAGCACCACCCTATTTTTACGCATTTGCGATGGTATATTCATGTGCTATGAATAAAGCAATAGCATAAACATTTATGTACCCATCCATCTTAGTGCAAGAGGTAATAATGCAACTAGAGGAATGCTGATTATGATGGTGGGGAAACACTGTATGTTTTTGTTTGAACTTGAAAACGAGGCCTGAATATGGTCACGTTGACACAACTGACAACTATTGCCCTACAGTTGACACACGTGGCTAGATTGTCATTAATGGTGTCTGAAAACGAAGTTTAACATCTGTGCACGAGTTTGAGACTGTCATTATTAATACCGGCTATATCCACCTTGTGCCTGGATGACGGCCTGGACACGACGTCTCATGCTGGTCACCAACCGACTGATACGCCATTGTGGTATTCGTTGCCATTCAAGATGGAGTGCGTCTGTTAATTCCTGTAGGTTCTGCACAGGAGGATCCCTCCTTCTCACCATGTTTCGCAGAATGTCCCAGATATGCTCAATAGGGTTCATGTCAGGGCTCCTTGCTGGCCATGGTAGGGTTTCGATGGCATTCTGGCGGAGGTATTCATGCACAGCTCTAGCACGATGTGGTCGGGCGTTGTCATCCATGAATATAGGGTGGGTTCCAGGTGCATGATTTACAAAATGAGGGACCACAACTCTATCCAGTATGGAATCTTGATATCTTTGTCCATTTAGTGTTCCAGGTACAGTCAACAGATCCAGCTTACAATCAAATGAGATGCACCCCCATATCATAACGGAACCTCCACCAAATGGAACTTCTTCCATGATGTTACGTTGGTCGTACGCCGTGCGTCTGGACCTCCATACACGAGTTCGACCATCTGTGGCATGAAGCAGGAACCGACTTTCATCGGACCAGTGTACCCGTCTCCAGGATCTCATGTTCCAGTGTCTTCTTTCGTTGCACCACCTCAGACGCTCCTCTTTGTGGTGTGCAGTGAGGAGAGGACGTCTGACAGGTCTCCTAGCTTTCATGCCAGCAGCATACAGTCTCCTTTTGACGGTAGACATTGACACTCTATTGCGCGTTTCCCATTGCTGGCTGAGCACTCTGCTGTTGGTGAATGGAGATCTCCTAACAAGGCGTACTAGGGCTCGATCATCACGGGCAGTAGTCTTCTTCGGTCTTCCAGATCTAGGCCTGTCCTTCACCTCGTTAGTTTGCCCATGTTTTGCAATCAAACGACTGATTACAGTATGGTTAATGTTCAGCTGTCTGCCAATCTCTCTGCATGACATACCAGTGGTATGCATGCCTATGATTTGCCATTTCACACGATCACTTAACCTTCGTCTTGCCATAGCGGTTCACAATCAAGAGCTAATTCTCTCTGTACAAATAAACCACGGTCATGAACACAAAATTCCTAATCTTGTCGCCTAAATCTGTATGTAATGTTCTACACCTCAAACTGGACTTTTACATAACTGAACACGTGTGCTGTTTCCCGCCACGCACGGACATCAAGCGGCGTGAAGTCATGCATGCATGTGCATTTCGTACTTGGAATTATGTCAGGTAACGCGGGGACAAAAAGTATGGCAGCCTAGTTGTACCATCATGTTTCTACGTTCTATTGTTTTTGCTGGTGCTTAACTTTTGCACAGGTGTATATATTTAGAAAATAATTTGACTGGAACCTATTGCGGACATTTGCATCAACAGCTTCTGTTAAAAAATAACTATCCCGACAAATGCATACTCATTAACCCCTCGGGCTGGACTGTATAAAAAAAAGGTAGCGCCAGCTTCCAGTCAAATTGGTTTCAAAATATTCACAAACTTAACTATAATATAATCGTAAAAGTGAGTGAAATATTGCTTTTGAGCTGTTACAAAATAATATATTAATACGTATGTGTCAATGTCAGTTGAGTATCTTGAAACTAAATTGACGGGAAGCTGTTTCTGCCTAAGGTAGCGCCAAAAACTGTACTGTATAATTTGAAGCCGTAGCATGTGCACGCCTACACAGGCTATAACCGCCAATAATGTTTTGAGAGATTTATTATAAATGATAGCAAAAATGTACAAGAACCTACTGAGCCGCATACCTCGGCAACATATTTCACCATATTACTAAGCTCATCATTAACATTGCCATAAATCACACAAATAAAAACAGAAAAAGAACACTGTGTTGTGAAAGTCACGTTCCGATTTCTAATTAACAAGGGAGGTAAATCGTATCAGTAATTAGCTAACAATATCCTCACGCAGTTACTTCCCTTGAACAATATAAACTGAACGCGCGGGTCCGAATATGTATTTTTATTTTAGGAATTTTCTGGTCATAATTTTTGTTAGATGTTTGTTGGGCACACGCAATTTATTCACCTTATTTTTTCAATTCACAAATGTAGACCAGGTGTATGCAAATGTTGCAGAAGCAACATCAATTAAAATAAGGTCAATGAATTTCAGATCTATGATTCCTTAATTACGGTATTAACCTGAAAAAAAGGGAAATATTATTAGCTACGGACTTATACAGATCGCCGGTAAAACAATTTTAATAACATTCATAACATTACAATATTTTACAACAGTATTTACGATGTTGAACATGCTGCCGAAAATGTAATAATGTGAGAGGCTGCCGAAAATGTATGTTTTTATGCACCATATTTGCGTTTCGGTAGGCTGCCGAAAACGAATTAATATTTGCGGCTGACGAAATTACATGGCTGCCGAAACCGCCTGAGACCCCTGTGAGGGCTTCAGATTAACGTACTTCATGCTAGACGGGAACTACTACACAAGCTAAGCCAAGAAGAAAATCCTAACCAATGATCGGGTACTTTCCGGAATACCGCTTTTGTTGATATCATCGCTAAAAATAGATTATAGGTGGTCCCAATAGTTAGTTCACGTTGTATCACAGATTATCATTCTTTATAAAAACATACCACGAGTGGCGAGAATTCACGGAGATAAATAAATAAACTTGGACAGATCAGTAAGTACCAGCCTATCATGGTATGGGGGCATTGTAAAAAACTGTTAAACTAAAGCAGCAAAGGTAAATGATCTCGCCCTACCCAGTTTCTGATAATAATGAAATGAGCTCAGGCATTTGTATCTGGTCAGTGTTGGTTTACTAGTACATGTCACCCTTCTACATAACAACACATAGAGTGTGTTGTTATGTAGAAGGATGACAAGTAGTAAACCAATACTGACCGGATACAAGTGCCATAGGCAGCTTCAGCGTGACGTCGTACTCGTATGCTACGCTCTATATGTATACAATACAGCGTCGGATAGATATATGTATCCGCTTTAAGCGCAACATATTATTTAGTAAATAAACTCCATTGGACTGGTTTTATGTCAGTCCAGAGGAATCGTAGTAGCATCAAAACATCAATCGCAACTGATGCAAACCTTTAGTCTTTTATATATATATATATATATATATAGGGTCCAACGAATCACCCATAACGACCCATAACAACCCATAACGACCCATAACGACCCATAATGGACCCATAACGACCCATAACAACCCATAACGGACCCATAACGACTTCACGACCCATAACGACTCATTTTATGAATACACTTTCTTTAGATCTGTCACCAGACTTTTGTAGATCGTTCAGAGAAAGTGAACATGTGGGAAAATGTGGACTCTAGAATGCAGATCGCTAGTCTTTTTCAGGGACATGATACATATACCGGTAGCCTACAGTTGTCATTGCATGTGTTTGCGGTCTCTGAATGCTCTTGTTATAGTTGGGAAACTATGTCAATATGTGCGTGTGTGTATGCATAATGCGTGCGTGCGTATGTGCATTATTGATACATTACTGTCTGTCTATGACGTCTCAGCATAACTATGATGATACATGCGTGGATATAAATAAACAAGGAAGAATTTTAATGGATATTCATATTTTAATGAATAACAAATCAATAAAACCATGAGTGCAAAATACAAATTAAGTGGTAATTTATAGCACAATGACAAGTAGTACATCTAGAGCAAAATAGTGAATATAAAGTGTATTATAGCATGAGTTTAGCACAATTATATTATAATACTCTTAAGAGAGGGAGAGGGAGGGTCGGGGGGGGGGGGGTGAGGGAGGGAGAGAAGCCACAAAATAGTGAATATAAAGTGTATTATAGCATGAGTTTAGCACAATTATATTATAATACTCTTAAGTGAGAGAGAGGGAGAGGGAGGGGTCGGGGGGGGGTGGGGGGGGGGGTGAGGGAGATGAAGCCGGAGAGGTAGAGACCACGCACGTACATACACATGCAAGCAGTTTTAACTATACATTAATACTCAATACTCATTCAAAACGGCTTCTGTCATGGTCTTGAGAAATGTAACCCTTATGTCAACAGCGCCTCAAAGGCGCCCAGGTTGCAAGCTCATATCAATTAACCAGTTAATTGCCAAGATTGTTCAATAAAATCATATTGTTTGCAGGCCCAGGAAATACTGTTTTTTTTGTAAATTCACCACTGAATATTACAAAATCGTTTTCTGGCCTCAAGACAACCACAGAGCACGTGTTTGACCAGGTTGACGCCCAAAGGGGAAATTGTTACGAAAGTTCGAGTTTTTTATTAGCCAGCAACCATTTGCAGGCCAAGAGAATAGTATTTTTGAAAATTTACCACTGGAATGGCTGGTTCGGTTACATTCGGGACATTCTTAAGACCATTGTAATGGGAGTTTCTTGCCGTCTTGACCATTACAGTTTAAGGCGACACAAGAATTATAAACAGGCCAAGACAAGACTATTTTTTGGAAATCTACAACCGGAAGTGACTGGCTCGATAATCTTGAACAAATTTCAGTTATACCTTACGTGATCTGGCTTTTTCAGCCCTTGGACGTCTAACCTGGCCAGGTTTCCTAGCAGCCCTTGGTGAGACTGCAGGAATTTCAAATTCAACATTAGTTGCTTTAATATAATTACTTATAACTGTTTTTGCACTTAGGAACTTAAGGAAGTGTTTATCTTTTTCTTCCTTAGTTTTTGGATGACCATACAGCACTTGGTACAAGAAATCGCTTATATGCTGCTGTCAGCATATAATTGCCTGTGCCATGCAAAGCTCGCCTTAGATCATTCATATGTAGCTGTATAATGTCTGCAATTTTGTCTACTAATACAGGTAGTTTCTGTGGTTTCCACCCTGTCGCTAATTTCAGGATGTTGTTTAGGGACTCAGAATTATTATTGGTCCACAGATCGTTACCATCAGTGCCAGCCTGCATTGGTACACACACATTGTCCCATATAAGGCCTCTGAGTCGCTTCTTGAAATAACTTTCAAATGCAGGATATTTGTCAAAATATGTAGCTATATTATGAATGCGCTCATCAAAGATGCAACGAATCATTGCTCTTGGCAACACCATGCTGTCCAAAATAATAACTCAGTGATGGCATGCCTATCTTTGGTAGAGCAACCAACCTTGTCCATTAGATAACGTTTAACATTATCTTTCAAGTGTTTAGTGCATAAAAAATGCTTAGCATTTGGAAAGCAGCTGTGTATGGCTTTGGTAAGTGATTTTTCTTCATCACTTCCTAGTCGAATGCCCCAGCAAATCAAGATCAGTACCGAGAACAGCCTTAACATGTGAAAGAAATAAATGATATGATTCATAAATGCTATCCCAGTGAAGAAAGATTGGAACCTAACATAATAGGTGACTGTCCCTGACTCTCTTGAAACAACTGTCTTACTTTTGTATAACAGTCGTGGTAACGAAACAGGCTCCCAAATTAAATGTCCTGTCTATACCAATTACGCTAGCATTGTTACCTATAACATTTCTTTTCATGTCTTGAAGCTGCTCAGTTGAATACATTATAACACTTGGAGGTTTACCTTTGGTACAAATAACTAGTTGTACATATGGATGCGTATTAACTTTGCCAATTACTTCTAATACTTCGTCGGCAAGGTTTTGTCGATGCGCGTAATTGTCATTCTTTTTAGAATTCGCGATATTTTTTGTCCCTAATTTGCCGAAATGTTTTTGGTGCGTCAATTGAATCATTTTTGGCCATTTCGTGATATACTGTCATGGGTGGTTTGCTGATTGCTTCCTTACCTGCACATTCTAAGATGGCAGGACGGGTACGCTCGTATGGGGCATCCTTCTTTGAATTACCGTGCGGGTCTATGGCATGTTATTATGCCACAGTATTCAACGATCGCGAAATTCTTTTTGTCGTCATATTGATCTGGAAGCTGTTCAAAAATGGTTACACGTTTCTTATAATTGTTATCACCTTTCAACTTGGTATAATACCGATGCATCTTTATTATGCTTGATGATGCTGGCTGAGGATCTATTGGTAACCATGTTGTTTTACTGTCAACCCTGTGTTGTGTACAATAAACACAATTTTTCAGCACAACTAGCTTCAATTGCCCGTTGGCTAGAACAAAGTGAGAATTGGCCGTTGTACCTTTTGCCCCATCCCACACACCACAATCATCCGCAAAGTCACGTTTATCACCTTTCTGTCTCTTATCAGTGTTGTTACTGTTGTCCACAACTACAAACACGTTTTCTTTCTTTCCTCGGGGTATTACATGTTCTGAACAATTCGTTTCACAAATAATCGTAAACAATTTACCGACTGCAAGGAATTTCCCCGGTACAGTTAGCGGTTTAAGTGCTTCTATTGCTGTAAAGCACGGATTACCATCCACATTATCTGACCTATTCACTAAACCTACGGAATCTTTGAGTTCTGATGTTTCACTCTCAGAGGAATCAAGTTGACGAAGAGGCGGAGATGGTGGCGATTCTGGACTGGGGATTGTATTCTTGAACGCGTTTCTCTGGGGGAAAATAATAATAATAATAATAATAATAATAATAATAATAATAATAATAATAATAATACAATTTCATGTCCAGATGCCTAACATGGCGCACTCATAGGTTAAAAGTGTTCAGCTCAATAGCTCCTAAGGTGGCAAAACGTTAAATTACTTTCTATATGGTTATGGATCGACACACCTACATGAATGGACGATCATAAGGACACACACGGACACACACGGATACAATAAATTTATGTATTGTTCTGGTTTATAGGAATTAATCTGTCCTTGCGCATCGCTAGCTAAGCTCCACCAATACTTGTTCGCGTTGGGATTTTCAGAAAACTATATTGGTTTGCTGTTGGGTATTTTGAAACTGGTTTGACCGGGTGCCGTTGCGGCCTATGGCGACGCCCAGCGGGATTAGTTTCAAAATATTCAACATCATGTTTCTTAATTAGGAAAAACATACAATTCGTACATGTCGGACTATTAAGCGTTTTAAGACGGTGTAAATCGAGTGGTGCACGCTGTATTTGATAATGACGTCATCATACACGCCTCGGAGTTGTGTATGGCGAAATATGATGGATGGATAAACTGGAAAGGTGCATCGTGATGTTACTACACCGAACTAATCTTTATCTTTGGAAAGGGGTGTGGAGGTGGGGGGGGGGGGGGGGGGTTACAACTGGAATGACTGGCTCGATAACCGAGCCAATCATTCCAGTGGTAAATTTTTGTTAAATGGTTAACCGTTCTAATATATATACACTTTAATTTTTTCAAGAAAATTTCAATCATATATATATATGTAAATATTGCATTCCAACATATTGCATAAATGTTCTATAGCCACATACCGCCTGTGTAATATAGTGTAGGGAAATAGTCATATCTAAGTCTATGACTTGTGACTCAATCCCATTGTTCTAAACGCCAATAAAATATGTTTAAAACAAAAATAATCCCGTTATTACATTACATTACACTCAGGCCGTGTGCAGGCATATGAGGCATTACAGTTGATAATATATTTCATTAATATAATAATACGGGACAGATCAATCTTTATATCCCACTACCTAGTACACACAACATTTAGATGAAGAGATAACACATAGCGTACCTTAGGCTTTGGTGTAGATGGAGATGTTTCACTGTCTGAAGAATCCAGTTGAGGAAATGCAGGCAGGCCTATGCGCCGTGAAGTTGGTGGCAATTCAGGACCAGACACTTCAAATGATACAGGTGATACAGGTACGTCAAATGTGACATTAACAGCATCGGACTGGAATAATAATAATAATAATAATAATAATAATAATAATAATAATAATAATAATAATAATAAGACGAGAACCTTATCTGAGCCAGCTCTTATAGGTGGCTTAGAGCCTAAATAGCCTCTTAGATTTGATCAAGTTGGATTAATACTGTCAATTTTATTGAATTATGTGAGGTTGCAGTAGGAATCTTCTTTATCCGCCCAGTCTACCCATCATTGAATGTGTGTTAACAACGGCAGTAAAAATAATTTAAATGAAATCGGGCCAGTTCTTCTTGAGAAGACAATTCAATTCTCCAGTTGCTTTAGCATTGACAATTTTGGCGGGAAAACGATCCAAGATGGCCGTCAAACCGTTCGGCCGAGAGTATTGAAAATGACAAATTTGGAATAAGAAGACCCAACAACATATGTAAAAACAATTTCGGCTTCAAATTTCCACAAATAAAAAAAATCCAAAATGGCCGCCAATCATGCTGAATTTTGATTGGTCGATGGCGGTCATGTTTATATATATATTATATTAATTAATTAAATGCTGTTTACATATAGGCTTAGGTGTGAATAAAATAATGGTGACAAGAAACTGTTGCTGCTGCAGTCAGATTTGTTTAAAAATATAAAGTTATGCCTTTGAAAATGCTAATTATGAAATGATGTAGTAGTAGCAGCCACACAGCAGTAGCTTACCTTTTCCATTGGTGTCGAAACTTTTCTTTCCTCACGTGGTGACTGGGCGGACGAACGATAATTTTTGCATGGTGGCTCTGTGAGCGAGTGTGATTGTGGAGGGCTCTGCAATACCTCGGAATATGAACGTTTACGCGGGGTGTCATCAGTGTTTCGATTAAATCTCAATGGGACGAAGTGGTTGGGTCTCCATGCATTCACTTTTGGCAGAACTGAGGAACACGACGTCCACATTATTGGCAATTCTTCATTTCCGTCTAGTGGCTCACGGGCGGCGAAGGTGACGTTTAAGATACCAATGTTCTTGTCATTCTGACCATTTACTGCTGGATATATGGATCTAATATCCCGATGTACGACTGACGCGGCTGCCATCATGGTCCAGGCAGATGAATACCGACCGTCCGTACAACAGTCAATAGCAGCGACAGAATAGTTTGGCGAAACCAGGTGTACAGCCGAATTTTCCCATTTCTCACGGTAATGTTGTTCAAACGCGACCATTTCCATTGCTGTTCGGATTCTCAGTTCAAGGGATGATGCTTCGTCGCCAGATACCAACATTGAGATTGCATTAAACAGACAATTCCCATCCGCTGTTACACGGATGGGCTGCACGTAAGAGGCTTGTCCTACTTTGACAAGAATACATTTACTTGGAACATCCAATTCAAAATCACCAGTGAACTGCGTTAATGACTTAAATTCACGAGACGAGCGAAGTAGAATTTGTTCAAGTACTACTGCTGATTGCAGAATGCGGTAGCTCTTAGTTGCTGCCGTTGTGAGTCTATCATGTGCCATCTTATAGTCAAATTTACCATCTGTGTGGGTGCATTTGATGCAGAGATAGTCATTCTTAATCTTACTGAGTGTCGTTGTCTCTCCTATGCTTAAATTTTCACATTTATAATGTACCCAACGACCACAACAACCACAAAAAATGGAATTAGTTACGCAGTTTACTTTGCAAACGATACACGGATAGGTTGGTGTGGGTGTGAACGGCGTGGGTGGAATACCCATTCGTCTTCTTCGTCCGGTCTGCAATAAAAAGTTTTAACAAATTATAATCAAGAGAATTTTAGTTAAAAACTAACTAATATTATGGAAAAGAACATGAAATTTAATTAGTTCACTTAACCCTTTAGTGACTACATTTCCCCCCCCCCCCCCCCCCCCAAATCTAACTATTTGCTTATCCGATGTCCATTTTCAGGCGAAGTGAAGACTATTTTTGAAAATTTACCACTGGAATAACTGGCTTAGTGGTGCATTTTCGTTCGAATGTTAAGCGGAATTAGAGCGCCCAGTCAAACCAGTTTCAAAATAGCCAACAACATACATGTACGCGCGCGATATTACCCTGTGTGCGAATCAAAACTGACCTGGGCGATATAAGCTCAAATTTTGCGATTTTACTATGTATAATAATAATAATAATAATAATAATAATAATAATAATAATAATAATAATAATACTTACATATTCCATGTTAGCTAGTGAATAACATCAAGCAGCAATCAAACATAGCTAAGACTCAGAAAATTGACTAGGCCTGCGATATTACGCGACTAAAACAGACCCGATTATATCACGACTATAGAACTATAACAGAAATAAGTAACATTCTATGTCAAAAAACTTGTCTAACGGTATTTAGTCACTATCACGAAAATTGTTGGTCACAGGTGAACTTTGAAAAAAGTTTTAATATTAGCGTATATATAGGCCTATATTAGTTTGAGTATATTTTGTGGCTTCTATATAATTAGTATTTCTAAACAATATCAACCTGGATGCGTGAAAAAGCATTGTATTAATATCAATTGAAGGTTGTTGCAACTGATTGACGATCTGCGGATCAGTGATTAATGGGTACAATACCTGATTTCACTTTTGGTTAATTCAGTTTTCCAAGGTGCAAAAACGGCCGGCCACATAAATGATTTCATTACAAACGTGTGGAACACTGAAGGCTTGTTTCATTTGCCGACAGATCAACGGTCAGCGGGTAGGCCTACGACAGCTGATTTTATAAGGTGCGAAAATAGATAGGCACATAAAGGATTTCAATACAAATGTGTGAGCACACCTATTCGCTGACAAATACTTTATAGAATCACGTAATAGTAGATTCGTTGGAACTGATATCAAGGTGAAGATCCGAAGAAACATATCCGAATAACATTAAATAAATAAATTAATTAATGAAGTTAGCACCCTTTCTGCGCGTGTAACACTTTAATGGGCAAGGTGGCCAAAACGGCGTCGCCTTAGGGAATGCCCATTTGCAGGACAAGAAAAGACTGCTTTTGAACATTTACCACTGGAATGACTGCCTCGATAATCAAGCCGTGCGTGCGTGCGTTATGGGTCGTTATGGGTCGCTATGGGTTCGTTATGGGTCGTTATGGGTCGCTATGGGTTCGTTATGGGTCGTTATGGGTCGCTATGGGTTCGTTATGGGTCGTTATGGGTCGCTATGGGTTCGTTATGGGTCGTTATGGGTCGCTATGGGTTCGTTATGGGTCGCTATGGGTCGCTATGGGTTCGTTATGGGTCGTTATGGGTCGCTATGGGTTCGTTATGGGTCGTTATGGGTCGCTATGGGTTCGTTATGGGTCGTTATGGGTCGCTATGGGTTCGTTATGGGTCGTTATGGGTCGCTATGGGTTCGTTATGGGTCGTTATGGGTCGTTATGGGTTCGTTATGGGTCGTTATGGGTCGTTATGGGTCGTTATGGGTTCGTTATGGGTCGTTATGGGTCGCTATGGGTTCGTTATGGGTCGTTATGGGTCGCTATGGGTTCGTTATGGGTCGTTATGGGTCGCTATGGGTTCGTTATGGGTCGTTATGGGTCGCTATGGGTTCGTTATGGGTCGTTATGGGTCGCTATGGGTTCGTTATGGGTCGTTATGGGTCGTTATGGGTTCGTTATGGGTCGTTATGGGTCGTTATGGGTCGTTATGGGTTCGTTATGGGTCGTTATGGGTTGTTATGGGTCGTTATGGGTGATTCGTTGGACCGTATATATATATATATATATATATATATATACTATCACTATGGGTACCGAAGTTCGTGAATCTAAGCAATAAGCTACCTCGGAGTTACGGCGTTGCAAAGAATTATGGGTAATGTCAAAGGTCAAAGCACATAAACAAATCTCTCGAGTCTGACAGCTCTGCGGTTATGAATGCTACGCCACGAATTTTCCTCCTCATCCATGCGTGTTTTATGGTGTTCTTATGTGTGAACTTCTTAGGGGCAGCTTGATATGGAATCATGTCAAGATATTTATGCAGCAGAATTAGAAAATCAAATAATATTTACGCAACTGGAGGCGGAAAACAACGCGGTCAAGCGCATTCGCCCCGTGCCAAATCGGCCCATTTTTCGCTGTTCCGATTAGAAGTGGATTCACACTAGTGTATTTTGCATAAATTCAATAAATAAATGTAGTTATTATATGTATTTTAGAAGTACAATTACAATATGCTTATTTTTAAGTCTATGTAATGTCAGCGATTACGTGAGACTGACGGCGTAGGCCTACACACGTACACCAGCTTCATAGTTAGGCCTATATAGTTAGTGTGTATGGTACTACGCATACTTGGGTTTTACAATTTCATTGTTCTAATATTCCCAATTTAACACTATATAATTCTCTAGTCTCCTAAAGGCACTATTAGGCTACCTAATGTAATCATTCAATGTAATAGGTGCGCGTAGATTGCGCTATTCATTGATAAAGGAATTATCCCAAACAGAGTATAATTATTTTTATCATATTATCCATAAATAAACATCAGTCAAACAAACCACTCATGCCGGAAGCCAGGGCAGGACCGGTGCACTATGTAATATTACCCCCAATCAGGCAGCCATGGCAGGGCAAGCAATCAGGCAGCAAGGGCAGGGCAGGCAGGCGATCACGCAGCCAAGGGAGGGCAGGTAGGCAATCAGGAAGCCAGGGGAGGGCAGGCAGGCAATCAGGCAGCCAGGGTATGGCAGGCAGGCGTCAGGCAGCCAGGGAGGGCAGGCAGACATGGCAGGTAATCAGACAGCCAGATCAGAGCAGGCAGGCAGGCATCAATGGCATGGCATGGCAGTTAGTTGGTCGGTTGACCAGCCAGTTGGTCAATCGTCCTGCCACTCACTCACTCACTCACTCACTCACTCACTCACTCACCCACCCACCCACCCACCCACCCACCCACCCACCCAACCACCCACCCATCCACCCACTCACCCACTCACCCACCCACTCACTCACTCACTCACCCACACAATTTATCAGTCACTCACTCGTGAGTGAGTGAGTTGGTGGGTCCGTCGATGAGTCAGTAAGTTGGTCAGTTCGCCAGTCAGTGAGTGAGTCAGCGAGCCAGTGAGCGAGTCAGTGAGTGAGTGAGCCAGCCAGCCAGCCAGCCAGCCAGCCAGCGAGCGAGCGAGCGAGCGAGCGAGTGAGTGGGTGGGTGGGTGGGTGGGTGGGTGGGTGGGTGGGTGAGTGAGTGAGTGAGTTGGTCAGTCGGTGAGTGGATGGGTGGGTGGGTGGGGTCGGTCTGTTGGTCGGGTCGGGTCGGTCGGTCTGTGAGTTGGTCGGTCTCTGAGTCTGTCGGTCTCTGAATCAGTCGGTCGGCGGGCCAGCCAGTCATGTACTCTATTGGTTAGTCGATCACTCACTCATGCATTTAGGCTACTTGGTAGCCCAGACCGCCCCATACACGACGCCACTGCAATTGTGCGTATATATACCTAATTGATTGGCCGAACGATCACATGGCTGGCTGTAATTGAATGGAATTGAATCCAACTATTGATTGATTCATTTCTTTATTCTTTAATCATTGATTGACTGAATAATTATTCTGATTGCTCTAGAGTGGCTGACTTGTTGATCCTTTGGTTGCTAGATTGTTTAGGTACATGGGTGATCAGTAATCGCATTGGTCTGACAAATTATTTGATTGACAGTGTGGCAGGAGGCAGTGTCGGGAGGGTGTGAGTTAGATCTTCCCAATGGAAATCTTTGAAGATTAAGCTCGATCTGATAATCCTTCTAATACTTTAATTGTAGAGTTTAGACAAAATTAAAACAATACACCACAACATACCATAATTCACCCTAATTTTGTTTACAAATTTGGATTTTTCAAACCAAAAAAAATCACGGGATTGCCATTGTTGGAGGGGGTATAGTCTGTGTGGGGTGGGTGGGTATCACAAACGTAAATTAAAATAATAAAATACTTGTTTTCAGAACCTTACAAGTTCGTTTATTGGATTTAACACAATCACCATACAAGGACAAGTTGGCTTTTAAATTTTCGAGATGCTTGCCATATACATAGGCGTAGGGGAGGGGTGGTGGTGCTAGCAACCCTTCAGATTTTTTTCTCTCAGTGTATTCTCCGTAGCGCCCATTAGGTTTTGGTCATATAGTTTAGCGCCATCAACCCCTCCCCCCCCCCCCCCACCCACCACGTCAAAGTACGTTCCTACACACCTATGAATGTAGGCGCTATATATGATATGTGATATAAATTTCCAAAAGGTTATAGCAGCCAACTGCTATTGGGGGGAAATGGGTTAAAACATACAGCCAAACATGAGGTTTTTTAAAAAGATTTAATAACAAATATTTACGGTCTGGACACCCCGGCCGTGGCTATTTGGGGGGGGGGGGGGGGGGGGGGTGTCACGCGCTAACCGCCGAGGCTGCTAATTATATATAGATACAAAATAATAGTTACAAACTGTTGATTTTGTAGGGTTTAATCAATATGGATATGAAATAAAAAAAATTTATATAATACCCGGCGACAGTCGCTGGAATTAAACATAGCAGTACTACATATTATATAGGCTAACTATATAGGGCATATACGAAAATAGGGTATTTCGTGCGATTCGTGTTAGCCATATGAAATTTCTTTTATAAACACGCAGTGATTATTACGTAAGAATATTATCTTTATGAATCGAGATGTTTGTAAAAAGTTTATTTAGCTGAAAACGCCGTAAAAGCTATGTGATTATTACTAAGCGAAGGCACACAAAGTGGTTTGTTTATGTGCTTTGACCTTTGACCTGACGTTTGCTGCACATGCGCATTCGGAACTCCGAGATAGCTTATTAATACATTCGTGAAAGAAAACTCTTAAACAGATCTGCGCAAGAATTTACCACAATGTGAAATAACACTTCCGAATACAAACGAAAAAATTTCAGTACAAAATTTTAATTTTTAAACAAATCCCAAGCATTTGAACTGACCCAACTCGCCAGGTTATGTGTGAAATAGCGGTACCGAATTTCGTGAATTGGTGATTATGCATCTTCAGCTGTCTGGTACATGCTTGTAAATCCTTAAATATCACTGTATTAGTTTGTTGAATGTTTCAACTGCTAATTTTGCCAGTTTTAACCGATAAATTAGTCCTACAAATGAATGTATAAACTATAAAAGCAGTTGATACATTTGAAGAGAAGAAAAAACCCCAAATGGATGTCGCTTTCATTAGGTAGTGACGTCACATGAAATTCACAAATATTAATGAGCTGAAGAAATGAGCTTAATGCTAGGGTCTTTTAAACATGTTCAGCAGTCATAAAGGAAAGAATAAAAAAAAATTCTATCGTTAAAAAAACCATGTGTGCACTTTATGTTAATTTTGACATTTTGGTAAATGATTAATAAGCACCCACCCCTTCCTCTAGAGCCTCTCCAATAAAATTTAGACGCGCTCCCGTCAATCAGGCTAATCCGACGCGGCGAAAAAATGTAACCAAAGCGGATGGTAACTTTGGATTGTAAAAATTGCTCATTTTAGGTGCTAAATAAGCGCAAGTAAGTAATCTAAGAAAAAATTGCTCATTTTAGGTGCTAAATAAGCGCAAGTAAGTAATCTAAGAAAGTGCATTAAGGAAACTTGCAATTTTTATCACTACCATCAGTAATTGTATGAAGTTTCTTGTTTTGACCGCATTTTGCTCAAAACTTTGTCAAAAGCTTCAGAACTGTCAATCAAAAAGTGGCTACTGTGTAGATGCGTTCCATGCCACGTTACATCATAGAACGAGAGCGATAAAAACAAATTCACGAATTTCGGTACTCACGAATTTAAGCAACTCGACCATATATATATATATATATATATATATAAATAGGAGAGGGTACGACGTCACGCTAAAAGTGCCTATGACAAGTGCCTATTATTATTATTATTATTATTATTATTATTATTATTGTAAATTCCTCCTGTATAAAGGAGCACCTCCGGATTGGTGTGAGTTCTGTAGTCTGAATATGAATGTATATACTATGGGTACCGAAGTTCGTGAATCTAAGCAAGTAATGCACTCGTGAAAGAAAACTCTTAAACAGATCTAAGCAAGAATTTAACACAATGTAAAATAACACTTCGGAATACAAATGCAAAAATTTCAGCACAAAACTTTAATTTTTAACCGCATTTTCCATGCATTTGAACTGACCCACCTCACCAGGTTATGTGTGAAATAGCGGTACCGAATTTCGTGAATTGGTGATTATGCATCTTCAGCTGTCTGGTACATGGTTGTAAATCCTTAAATATCACGGTATTGGTTTGTTGAATGTTTCACATGCCAATTTTTCCCGTTTTAACCCATAAATTAGTCCTACAAATGAATGTATAAACTATAAAAGCAGTTGCTGCATTTGAAGAGAAGAAAAACCTCAAATGGATGCCGCTTTCGTTAGGTAGTGATGTCACATGAAATTCATAAATATTAATGAACTGAAGAAATGAACTAACGTCAGGGTCTTTAAAACATGTTCAGCAGGCATAAAGGGAAGAATAAAAAAAGTAAATCATTGATAAGCACCCACCCCTTCCTCTAGAGCCTCTCCAATAACATTTAGACGTGCTACCGTCAAAACAAAGCAGGTGGTAACTTTGGATTGTGAAAATTGCTCATTTTAGGTGCTAAATAAGTGCAAGTAAGTAATCTAAGAAAGTGCATTAAGGAATCTTGCAATTTTTATCACTACCATCAGTAATTGTATGAAAAGTTTCTTGTTTTGACCGTATTTTGCTCAAAACTTTGTCAAAAGGTTCAGAACTGTCAATCAAAAAGTGGCTACTGTGTAGATGCATTCCATGCAACGTTACATCATAGAACGAGAGCGATAAAAGCAAATTCACGAATTTCGGTACTCACGAATTTAAGCAACTCGACCATATACACATATGTAGACTGAACTTGTTGAAACTGCGTGTAAGTTAATGGTAATTGTGGTGTGTACATCAAATCAGACTGCGTGCCCATGGATGCTTCTGCTCTCGTTTTAAGACGTTGGTTGGTAGTCAGAGTCAATTATTTCTCGTCGTCTGTGGTGTACTATGTACAGGTAACGGCCGATGATGTTTTCAGCTATTGCGAGGCAGCATTTGCTCAGGCCATGCGTGGGTTCAATAAGCAGTATTGCCATCGTTTCACTTGTTGCGACTGGGCGGTTTGTCTGCTCTTGGCAACTACTGCAGATTGTTAACTTCACTAATGAGGGATATTTCATCCTGACATCATCTAAGGTCACGAAGTCTACTAGAAAGGGTGAGTATGTCTCAACATCTTCATGACAGAGTTGGCATATGATTCTGGATCCACCTCATACTGGTTGAAGGCTGCTCTATTAGCCTGGCATATGTATGTACCAGTAAGTAGGCGCATCTGCACCGGTAAGGCCCTTATGTCTGTGTGACTTGCGGAGACTGATATGACTGCTGGGTTGATAGAGCCAGGCCTGGTGTTCTCAACATTCATGTACCTGAGGGATGGGTAGAGTTTCGCCCTGCGTAGCAGATTCTCATGCCAGTAGTGAGACACAGCATGTTTGGTGGTCTTCTTCCAGGAGTGTTTACCGGGTGGGGAATCAAGTAGTGCATGGATAGATGGTAAGCTATAGAGTGCTAGGGTCTTTCTAGCTTCACTGAACCAGCTCTTTTTCTCAAACCCCTTCATCGTTACTTGCCGGATACACAAATCATGAAGGATGTTGCGTTCATTCGCTCATATATTCCTTAGAAGCGTCAGTGTTTGGAGGTGTATTCTCGCTCCTATAGGTAAGACTTCTAGAAGTAGGTATGGTGCTGGTTGCACAACTCTGTCCGGAAGTGAGAGAATTTGCTTCAAGGCTTTCCTGTAGAAGACTTCCATCAGTTCAATGTCACTTTGTGTCAAAACTCCAAAAGTAATGACTCCATTTCATAGATTAGAATTGGAATTACGTATATTTCTATCAGGTGTGCGGAGGTGACTGGGTTTAGTCCGTTAACCCCATGGAGCCCTGCTCCTAGTAATGAGTACATGGCTCTTCTGGCTTTCTTGATGTTAGATTGAATGGTTAATCTACCGCTTATAAGTGAGTTGTCTCTATGTATGCCAAGGTGAGTCGCTGACTCAGCTAGGGGAATTACGCGATCATGGATCTTGAATTCATGTGATACACTTTTGTCATTCGATAGGACTGAACTCTTTGCTGGTTGGAGTTGGTAGCGATGGTCTGAGCTATATTCTGCAGCGATGTCTAACAGCCCTTGGAGATTTTCTTCAGTGTTCGCTATCATGGCAACGTCATCTGCACAGGTTGGGCAGGCATATGATTGCATTCCGATGGTGGCACCCAGTCTGGACTCTGTACTCTGGGTTAGGAGACCATTGATAAAGATCTTGTAGAGATCCGTTGACAGCACTCCTCCTTGCCATACACCTTGCTCTATCTGGAATGGCTGAGATAGCTGATTATTCCACTTGACTTCAGTTGGTGCATTGCGCTGTATGTCAGTAGTGATGAGCCAGAGGGAACTGTCCATCCCAATTAGGAACAATTTCCTGAAGAGGTTCTTGTGGCATGCTGTGTCAAATCCGGCTTTCGCATCGAGCAGAGCGACATAGGAGTGTAGTCCTTTGGATTTGTATTCCAGAACAGCTTCTTGTAGCGCTATAGATTGGTGAGACCGTCTCTGTGAATCCGAACTGTAGCTGATGTTGTGACTGATCTATCATGTTCTTAATATGGCCACGGAAGACTTTTTATAGTAATTTTGTAATTACTGGAGTTATGGTGATTTATCTATAATTGCTAGATTGATAACGATCACCTTTCTTCTTATAGACTGGTGTGAGTATTCCTGATTTCATCTGCTCTGGGAGCATTTCCTGCAATACTATGGTATTCAAGACCTTGGTTAAGATCCTAGCGAGTATCAGTCCTTCATACTTGAGATGCTCTGCTGTTATGCCATTGGAGTCTGGGGATTTATTGGTGGTGAGCGTGCTCATGGTTCTTTGGACTTCTCTTTCTGTGATAGGTGAAGGTTGGTAACTTTGTTGAGATTTACAGTAACTTGTTATTACTAGTTCATCAAACTCTACTTCTGCAGCTAGCCTTTGATTTTTTGGTTCATCTCTTACTGAGCTTAGGTTACTGAAGTGAGAGTGCCATCCTGTCAAGATGTCTTTGCTACTGTATACCACATCATCGACTGATTAAATCAGTTAAAGTGGATTGCATGTTTTTTTGCTTTTTCACCAACTTGTAGAAAAATTGTCTATCAGATGAGTGGGCTCCTATGAGTTTATGCAGGTCTTTCTCTTCTATGAAATGGTGTATGACAATAACAGCCGCCATCGAAAACAGCCACCGGTAGATCAATAACAGCCGCCAGGTTATATCCCGCCCTATTCCTATAGGCGTATTGTTCCTACTATTATTACCCGTTATGTATGTCTCACTCTATTGTTAATCATTTAATAGTCAAATTATTGGAAATGGCTGGCTTACTTGATCGAGACACTCAGTCCAGTGATAAAATTCCATTGAACAAATTTAGATCAATACTGGTTTCTAACTTAACTTCCTATTTCTAACTTATCGTTCCTATTCTTTTTCAGATGACTAAGAGACGGTGGCATTGCTAAAGATTGGAACCTGTTTCTGTAATTTAATTCCTGTAATCCAAATGTTTGAAATCAAAAATACGTTTGAAACATGAATATATTCAATAAAATCTGCTTGGTAATTTTGTATACTATCATGATTCGGATTCATTTTTTATATGCGGAAATGAGCAAAATTTACTGCCGTATGTTTGAATAAAAATAATTTTGAATGTAAGTGTAAATTTAAGACATACAAATATTTGATTAAAAGTTAAATAGACATACTACGGAAAATATGAGTCTACAATATTTGAAAAAGATCCATTAAAGAATTGAATCGATTTCATCAAAAACGGTATATTTGGAATGTACGCGATTGTACTGTACAGAATTTAAAATAAGGAAAATTAATTTGAAAAACTTGAAAGAGAATTTGAATCTTACAAGTTTGCGTCTGTTTGTCTCGAAAGACTAATACAGACTGATCAGCAATCTAAGGCCAGCGGACGTCCAGCAAGTGCGCATGCGTTTCTATTTGCTGAAGACGTTTCTGATAGCTGATTGTCTAGAGCAATGTTCATTGTATTTGTCGAGGATATTCAGCCCATTGTAATAGTTTCCTGCAATTAAATTTCCTAGCCTAGTTGATTCAACGCTGTGGGTGCTAACAATTAATAATCCCCGTTGTTTTTTTTATGCCAAAAATTAAAATTTTGAAACCGTTCTCCCAATGAATGCCAACAACATTTAACGCACACATTGCGGTGGTTCAAACTGAATAACCATTGTTGATGGTGGTTCTTAAAGACCCCGTTCATATGTATGATGATGATGAGGTTGTTGGGTTTTAAAAAAAAAATATTAGTGAATAAGTAGCATAATGCATAGCACGACCTACTGTATCTAAGGCGAACCACTTGAGGTTTCCTGATGGTGGTTCAAAAAACATTTCAAATAGCACCTGGTGGTTCTAAAAGTCAATCTGTTTGTCTGAGGAGGACGACTTAAGTTAATGCGATTTAGCGGCGACTTTCACTAAGAGATATGATGATGTATGATGATGGTGGTTCTTAACCCATTCAACGATGAATTCCCCATATCCCATTTTCAATGCTGTCATACAGAAAAACAGTTGCATAATTAGAAATTAATTTGACTGGAAGCTGTTGCTGCCTTAGGCAGAATATATTTTATCCCGTAAAGAATTTACTTTTTCATGGAGTTGTCGGTGAAAGTGGTAAGTGGACCACTCGCGTGGTGGTTCTTAAAAACGTCCATACAGTTTCCTATTCACGTCACTGTCTGGGAACCCCAAATCTAAATAAATCTAATGTATGGTGATGGTGGATCTTAAGTATTGGCAGTTAATTTGCTAACTGTATAGGGCCAGCTACCTAATGGTGTGCCACTAAAACGCGTTTATGTGAGGCAGCAACATGATTCTATGACATATGACGAATTCTGGCGGTTCTTAAATTTAGTGGAACACTTGAGTGGTTGTTGGGTCTCAAAAAACATTTCTATGCCACTTTCAGTAAGAATTAGCATACGCAACGCAAAGGTTCCTACTATTAATATAGTTTGTTAAAAATCCATAATATATATATATATATATATATAATATATATATATATATATATATATAATATATATATATATATATATATGCCTCTGCTTATAAGATGAACAGACACCGCAGCACATATTGTAAAAATATTTATAATAATTCATGTGCCGGTGCCTAAGTGTGCGTGCGTGCGTGAGCTTGAAATTGTATATACGTGAGAAAACGTAACTGTAATATATGTTTCAATTTGGTACTTCCGATACGCCGGATCAGTAGGCCTACATGGTTTCGACTTCTGCATGCCAATTCATTACACTAACATTCGTAACCCGCATCTCATACCACCTATTTTTACGCAAATTCACAGCAATAATAAACACCACATTTCATGTCATAACCATATATGTGAGGTACATAGTGAGATTATGCATCTACAAAGATGAACACAAGAAACCACTGTCATTTCGATGTATCAATAATGAGGGAGAGTACTCCCGACAGGTTTAGTGACAATTGAAATAAACCACCCAGATTTATCTCCCTTATTATTGTTACATCAGACACGCGGGTCTTCTAATATATTAATTTTCAAGGTTTTTTCTCCATCCCGCCATGTAATAATACGTTTTTAGTTTCAAAATAACACCTGTTTACTTTCTTTCCACCCCACATTTTTTTCCTAAGCAGCAAAAGTGGATGATGAAGTAGCTGATGCCGTTGTAGATGATGATGCAGTCTAGTTGAACATCACCTAAGAGATTGATGGTAGTATACATTATATATGTACAACTTATTATATAGGCATAGTTACAGCCGCTGCCACCACCGCCACCACCAGCAGTGATGACAATCCTGTTATAAAATTATTACTTAATGGTCTGTGTTGCATATACAACTTACAGGCATCCATAGTTAGACCCACCACCATCACCAGTGATGACAACCACGTTATATGATTATTGATGAAGACAGTGTCTCGTATGCATCTTGAAACCGCAGCTCACCTGATCTGTCCAAAGCATCTGTAACGGAATATGCGGATGACTAGACATCGTCAGGCAATTGATTTGTCACAACGACCATTTTCAGGGCCAACATATGTGAGAGACCAGACGACATCGTCAGACAGAAAATATATGTTGCACATATTACTAATTATCAATACCGCATACTAATATACTAGTTGAAGAAGAAAGGCACTTTCTGATGAATTGCCAATAAAGTTTGATTGATTGAAATAAAATACAAACTAACGTATAGCACACAAATGCATAACAATCAACATACATGTATGTCACGGCACTCGAATGCTTACCTGCAGTTTTCAGGAAATTGAGATTCGGGGAGTGCATGGATCGATCGATCCCAATACTGGCAAAGTGTGGGTGGAGCTTAAGCTGCTTAACTAGAGATGGGCGAGGCAAAACCAAAAAAAATGTATTCATCCATTCCTAAAACTGCAAGTTACAAACCTATATGTCTATGGATTACATATCCATGGTAGTAGGCCCTACCAGAGTGATACGCGGGCATCGAATTAACCACCGCCTGAAAAAAGAAACAAATATTATTGACAGTAATAAATTATCAAATAATATAATTCTCACAGTAAAAACATAATTATAATTTTAAATGATAAAATAACTAGACACGAGATAAAACACGCAGCGGCGGCTGTTATCGCTATACTGGCGGCTGTTTTGGGTCTACTGGCACAGGGTTCCCACGCAGGTATGGAAGTCTGGAAAAGTATGGAAATTTAAGAAAACCATTTCCAGGGCTGGAAAATCTATGGAAAATTTGATATTTCGTGGTACCGCTATGGAAAAGGTATGGAAAATTAAAATATCGGGATTTGTAATTTTTTCCGGCACCCATTTTGTCAGCAAACACTTCCTGGTTCCTGGTTTCACAAGTCTGGAATGGGTACCGGTAACCACCAAGCTCCATCCAATACATTGCGATTACCGGGAACTTGAGTAATACATGTCTGAACATGAATCCTGAAAATAACTATTTAGTCTCGCGATTTTCATATGTTTGATCAATTGGATATAATCAACATTCGTGTGCGTATTGCGAAAATGATTTTATATATATATTATGTTAGCAAAGTGAGATAAATTTTGTTGTATAGTTTTCGAATTTCTTATGCTACCGCGATCATGGGAAAGTGTAAATATTCAGTTTTGTGGCAAACTAACGAGAAGTATAAGGGTTGGATTGTACCGGATGACACTTCAAGTCATCGAGCCAGATGTAGTGTTTGTGATAAGTCATTTGATATAGGAAATATTGGTGAAGCGGCGGTTGTTAGCCACATGGCTGGCAAAAGGCATGGTACACTGATGGATTCACATTCAACCCAAGCAGCTAAAGTTACTGATTTCTTTGGAGCCAGGTAAGAACTTGATCAATTAAATTTTAAATTATTAAAAATTTGATTTCTTTGGAGCCAGGTAAGAACTTGATCAATTAAATTTTAAATTATTAAAAATTTATTATTTGAACAAATTTTATTAAAAAATGTAAAAAATTTATGTTTAATAATAATTAAATCCATTATACTTAATGTATTATTTAATATTTTATGTTTAAAAATTAAAAAAAAAAAAAAATTATAGTTTTTTAAAATGAAATTAAATTTTTCCCCCTTAGAAAGGAAAAGAAATATTTGTGTAAAATAAATTTGTTGTAAATTTCGAGAAAAAAAAATTAATAATGTAGTATATTATAATATAATGAATTGTTTTATTTACCTCCTCAGAACTCCAGCAGTCATTCCACACAAGCAATCCATAGTCGTTTCTACACCATCAGCCTCATTAGGATCATTCGTAGCAACAAATGAAGTCCTCTCATCCGAGATTTACTGGTACCTTAATGTCATAGGCCTACAGAATCGCTTCTCATTCAAAAGTTGTGAGAAGGTTAGAGATTTATTTATTTAAACTATATGTTTCCAGATAGTATGATCGCCTCAAAATTCTCTTGTGGAGAGACGACTTCTACTTTTGGCATTGCACCATATTTTCAGTCACTTTTATTGTCAAAGGTGAAGGCTGAGTGGGATTATGTTTTATTATTCGGCGAAAACCTTAATGGACATCTTCAGTCTAAACAAATGGATGTTCATGTTCGGTTCTGGCAAGCAGATCAGATTTCTACTCGATTCTACACATCAGAATTCCTCGGCCATGCCACAGCAACAGATATTCATGAAAAACTCTGAGAATGTTGTGATAAGTTAGGTCTTCATGGCATGTTTCAACTGTCAATGGATGGCCCCAATGTCAATTGGAAGACATGATAGCCTTTCAAAGGACATAGAGGATGAAACTCAGAAGCGGATGATAAATATTGGTAGCTGTGGATTACACCAGGTACACAATGCCATCAGAGCGGGTAGTGTTAAAACTGTTTACTAGTTTAATTATGAAATTTACTTATGCATTGTTTTCTCATGTTTGACTGTGATATGATGTACAAAATAGAACCCATTAAAAGCCTCAAGTTTTTATTTTCCCCAAATGTCCACTATTAAAATGTCTTTAAATGGCTCTGGAAATTTTTTAATTTGGTCTGAAAAAAGTATGGAAAAGGTATGGAAAAATATTCTCCCCAAGGTGTGGGAACCCTGTGGCAGCTGTTTTCGACTGTGTTCTATGGAATAATGAGAATACCAATTTCTGCATTCGCTCTCCAGCCAACATCCCACAATGCCTCCCACCCCTCCTTTACACGGCATACAACACTGACACCCGCCAACAACAGTTCATTAGACAACAACAGGCAAAATCTTAATTTTTAATTTTTTCAATTTTTATTTTCATTTCACAGCCCCTTGTGAAAGCGCAGGTTCTCAAGATAGAGTCATGGCTCAAATACATCTTGGCGTAAGCGGCCAATAAAACAAACTGATGAACGTACTTACTGCTGTTTAACGTTAAGCAGAACACTGCTCCTGATACAGGTTCTGGTTTAAACAGTAGTAAGTGTAATTGATGCATTGTGGGATGTTGGCTGGAGACCGAATTTGGTTTCTCATTCGGTCTTCAGCCAACATCCCACAATTCCTTGTGTGGAGCAGGTTCTGGTATATTTACAAACCTGGTTATCGTCCCAGCGCTTCCTTGTTTATTTGTTACAATTTAATTATCAAACGTCATAAAATTTCACTTGCACCACAATGTCGTAATTATCATGGTGCTCCATATTCTCACGGTAGTTATGACAATCGACATCACAATAAAATTAATTAATCTTTTCTGATTGGAATGTTGGGATTTGAATGTCGGTCTTATTTCCCCAATTGTCCACAAAATCTAATCCAATTTTGTGCAGAGGAAAGTTTGTGTACACCCTTGGGAAAACGCCTGGCTAGGTCGTTGTATTTCAGAGAGGCTGACCATATTCTCACACTAAACAAAGAACATTATCTATGACATGGTTCACGGATCTGCTGGAGCTATTGATGGATAATCCAGTGCAGCTGTTCGATATTCCGAACATAATCTCTCAGGCCAAGGCACGCTTCCTACACGAGCGGCCAGAAACATTCAAATTGACTGCGCGGATGTTGGAAGCTGTGAGGATGTCAACCTTCAAGTCATATAACAACAATGTTAACAAATTTGCAGAATGGTGTAATGGGAAGGATTTCGAGGTCTATCAAGCATCTGTTCAGCAAATAGCGGACATTCTCTGCAATCGGGATTAGCTCCCGTTGCGGTTGCTGGATACATGTCAACTTTGGCATCAGTTATCCGTTATCTAGCCAACATGGATAGTCCAGAGGTTAAACGTGAAGGGACTGAGCAATCTTTGACTGAGGCAACCGGTAGTCATTCCAGCCTGGAGTCTACCTTGGTGGTTAATGTGCTAACCAAGCATCCGCTCGAGCCTATGGGTTCGGTTAGCCTGAAGCATTTGACTCTGAAGGCGATTTTTCTGCTGGCAGCTTCCTCAGCAAGAAGGCGTAGTGGGATCCATGCACTTTCAGCAGAGAGGGAGGATTTATTGTCTGTGGAGAAGGTGTGCGACTGTTCCCGAGAGCAGAATTCCTTTCAAAGAACCAATCTCTGGAATATCCCAGCAAACCGATCTTCTTACCAAAATTAACTCGGTATTATCATGATGCCAGTGAATAACAACGTAGTCAGTTATATGAGCTACTTGTAGAAGGTTATTTAGCCTGACGCTTGATCGCAATGTGAGACCAAAAGTCTGAATGATCGGGACTGGAATTTTTGTCCCTTTTTATACCCTTCTTGGGCGAGCCTGTGGATTGAGTCGATCTTGACTATATATGGGCTGAAAAAACCCAGATTTACGGTTCCCCCATTTGAAATTTTTGGAGGTTTGGCGGTATGGTCAAACATTTTATCGGTTGACCTGTATTTTATCGATATCAAACTGCCATAAGAATGAACGATATGACACACCCGTATCCAGACATTTCAATAAACATGGACATTCTAGAAATGACATGCAGTCCAGAATTATCCTGGTACTCTCACCAGACCTGGACGATGAAAACTCCACCCCCTGGAGAAAACAGAAAGAATGTCATTGGATACACCAGCTCCACACAATGGAGCCTATAGGCATAAACGTAGCAGGATAAGGGACACCTCTCCCCTGGCCCAGTACATTGTTATTAACCCATGATCATGATGCCAGTGCCTGGTGCCCGGTCTGTGCTTTGACAAAGTACAAAAAGCGGACGGACTCGTTACGGTCAGATGATAAGCATCTATGGATACTATATCGCACTGTGTGCTGGAATGCATTCAGCCTAACTACGAGTGACCGGGTACCAGGTGAAATGTGCCAGGGATCATGACGTCAGGGACTAGCCGCCTCTACAGCCCTTTACAATGGTGTCTCGTTAGAGGACATCAAGGCCGTTGCACAATTCACAGACTACTATATGAGGGATATGTCTAGTGTTGTCGGAAAATTTTCCAAAAAGAAAATTTACCAACGTATTTTTCCAAAATATTTTCTGGTCACCCAAAGATGCAATTGCAAATTTTTATTTCCCTATTGCATTAATACCGATGCTTTTGCTACTAATATAAGTTAATAGATTTAGATTTGTGTCATCTATTGCCATGACTGAAATGGCTTGCATCGGGTTACACTATCACTATAGCTCAGAAATAACAAATTTCCAAACAATGCTGTTAAATATCTTGAACCCAATTTGCTTGAAAAAAGCTATTGCTGCTATAGGCTGCAATGGCTTGGCAGTAATGGCTTCCTAGCAAATTGTGTTAAAAATATTCCACAGGAAAGGTTTTGCTTATCATTCAAAATTGAAGAAAATGTTAATTGTGTGTACCTTTACCTTATTTCTGGGTTCAACTGTACACCAGCTGCATGGAAATCATGGGTGATGCAATATTGCATCAGCATACTATTGCATCATACATTGCATCATGCACATGCTGGTCTGGTGTAAATTCTTATTCATTGTTGTAAGTCAGTCAAGTGGTTACTGGTTATGCAATAACATTGTTTAAATTTTAGTGTATGTTAATTATTTAGTTTCTGCAACTTCCACTTTTTGCCAGTTAAGGCAGTTATCAGGTAAAGTTCCTAAACATGTCAAAAAGACTTGATATGAAAGTTTGGAATCATTTCAACAGAGAAATTTCTGGAAAAAATAATTATATAGGAAAATGCAAATATTGTGATCAGACCTATGCAAATAATTTAAGTCCATACAAATCGGCTCCGGCACATGACCAAACGTTTTTCTGAGAGGGTGGTAAGTTTTTCAGTAAAAATATTATAATTATACATCTACATCCTTAACTCAGTAAGTAATGTCACCCACACGCCACACCCAACCTGCCCAAGTCTGCATGTCCCTTACCCCTGAAGGCACAGCCAAATTAAAGTGCAACATTCCTTAAGCACGGATGCGCAGTACCAGTACTAAAAAATCAAATTAATAAAAAATTTTAAAGATGATAATTTGATAAGTGCAGACGCATGCACACATGGAGTGGCACGCAAAGTGGAAATTTTTGTGATGGACCTCAGGTTATTCATCAATGAGCTGCGCACATTTGCAAGGTAGTAGGCAGTACTGACACACTTATGCGTACCTATTATTAATTTATATAGGAAAACGCCTATGTCTATAGAATTATAAGCAGGCGATTAAACACCTACCAGAACGGCAGAACCCCTGTGAAAAGCCGCACCCACTCTGCATCCGTGCTTAAGGAATTACGCCCTTAGTTATGCCATCTCCCTTTCCACAATTTGGTATTGGTAATCCATATTGCCAATTGTGCAGGAATTTTATCTTGCTGTTTTAATGTGTGTGTGTGTGCGTACATGCGTGCGTGTGTGATAGGGCCCAATAAAGAGTTACTAATAAAACTTTGTTACATTGTAGGAAATGGCGCCTCAGTCCAAAGGTCAAGAGCCTGTAAATGTAGACAGACCCACACTGTCACTGAAATATGCTGTTGCTCAAGCCGCAAAATCCAGCGCTGAAAATGAGACAAATATCTGTGAAACTGTTCTAAGCCCACACAGGAGATGTTAGAGAAATCGTTAACAAAAGCAATGTATGCCTCTGCAACACCGCTGAGTGTTCTCGATAACTATTACTGGAAACAGTTTTTTGCGCAGATTGGACCAACATTCAAGGTTCCTTCCCCCACATGTATTATCAAACCGTCTATTAGATGAGAAATACGACACTTTACACGCCATCTCCCTAGCAAAGCTAGCTGCTGCTGCTAACTCATTGTGTCTAATGAGTGATGGTGGACAGATATAAGTCAGAGTCCAATTACAAACATCATGTTTACGTGCCCAGAGCCAATATTGTTCAAATCTGTTGAGTGTAAAGAAGAAAGACACACAGCAGAATATATTGCATCTGTACTAAAGGACGCTATAGAAGAAGTGGGCACTGAAACGGTCCATGCTCTTGTAACGGACAGTGCCAGTAACATGAAAAAGGCATGGGCAATACTTTCGAAAGATTACCCCCATCTAATTACATACAGGTGCATGGCTCACAGCCTAAACCTTCTAGTTCAGGACCTGCTAAACATCGGATCCCTGCACCGCCAAATTGAGCTTTGCAAAAACATTATAATGTTCTTTAAGTACAAGCATGTTCCAAAAGGCTTTCTGGAAAGAAGTCAGAAAGACAAACTGAAGATAACTGTAGCACTAGTATTACTAGCTGCAACCAGGTGGGGTTCAGCTTGTGACGGTTTGAACCGTTTGCTAGAGAACAAAAAGTGTTTAGAAGCAGCCGCTGTTGATGAACAAATGGAATCACTTATAACACCACAAATGCGGAAACAGCTCCTGGATACAGAAGTTTTCTGGGTACAGGTTGAATCTGTAAAGAAATTATTAGAGCCAGTTTCGCTTGCAATCAAACGGATGGAATCGGATAAGCCAAGGCTGTCGGAAGTTCCAAACATGTTTGCTTCATTGAGAGAACAGTTCAGGTCTTCAGTTCCATTGGCTCCAGTGACAAAGGCTGAAGAAAGGCAGCTAATGGATGCTTTTGAGTCAATATTAGAGTTTTGTTCACATAATGTCCAAAAGGCTGCACGTTTGTTAGATCCTCGGTTTGCATGTGATGATTTTGGTCTCACAGAGGAGGATATAGCAGCTGCTACAGATATAATTGAAGACATATCAGCCAAAATACCTACACTAGATGTCGTGACTGCTATCAAAGACCTTGCTGAATACAGGGCCAAAAGAAGTATTTGGGCGAGAGCTTCCATTTGGGAAGCGGCAAAACAAATGGATCCTGTGACTTGGTGGAAAGGCTTTTGCTCAACACGCCAGTTGTCTGATGTGGCATCACATCTTTTATCTTGGCCAACATCTGCTGCACCATGTGAGAGAAACTGGAATCTCCATGCCAGTATTCAGACAAAAAAGCGCAACCGCTTGACACTTGATAGACTGAGGAAATTAGTGTCTGTAGCTCATAACCTCCAACTCCAGTTAAAACGGGATATGAGCGAATGTCAGGAGGAACCTCGTATGGACCTTTCTGCTTCAGTGCCTGGAACCAGCGAAGCCGCCATATATATATACACTTGATAGACTGAGGAAATTAGTGTCTGTAGCTCATAACCTCCAACTCCAGTTAAAACGGGATATGAGCGAATGTCAGGAGGAACCTCGTATGGACCTTTCTGCTTCAGTGCCTGGAACCAGCGAAGCCGCCAGTGTTGACATTTCTATGCGATGATACCAATGCCATAGAAGTTGATGATGATGACTATAATTATGATGACAATGTTGATGATATAGATGACATTGATGATGATGCTGATAATAACGATGATGATATTCATGATGATCCTAATGTTTAGGCCATTTAGGTGTAATTGATAGTACTAATATAATTATGTATGTCACAGAAATGTAACTGATGATGATGATGATCAGATGATGTGATAATGATGTATCTTGATGATGATGATGAAATTTAATTTGTAATAGAGACAATGATGATGATGAGGATGATGATGATGATGATGATGATGAATGTAACATGATAATGATGATTAATGATCAGACAATTGAAAAGTAATTTGCATACATGACAGTACATGTAAGTCATTATATATTTCATGATGATGATTTATTTGATCGCGACTGATATTTGATGGAATATAAAAGATGACTTCTGATAGACACCAAAATAGGCCTGTAATGACCAAAATGAACTGTTGAGCTAAATATGGAACTTACTCACTTCTGTTAGTCACATGTAAATCAGCCGGTGTAAAGGGCATGTAATGTGACAGTTGCTTTAGTCATTAAACTTTCAAAATAATTTGTTTAAAAATACCCATTTGTTTTTTTCTTACACTTAAATTGGTAAAAATTAGCAGGCAGTCTGTCAAACAAACAATCAGACAGCCCTGCAGTGCCTCCACCCACTCACCAACTTATCCACACACCCATACACTGACACACCCACAGACCACAGTGCCACACAAAAACCCACGGCACCACACGCACGCACGCACGCACGCACGCACGCACGCACGCACGCACGCACGCACGCACGCACGCACGCACGCACGCACGCACGCACGCACGCACGCACGCACGCACGCACGCACGCACGCACGCACGCACGCACGCACGCACGCACGCACGCACGGCACGCACGCACGCGCGCACGCACACGCACGCACGCACACGCACGCACGCACGCTCACGCACGCACGCACGCAAATATATATATATATATGTATATTTTATGGTTCAAAATATCCACATATTTGTCCAATTTTAGGAAAACTTTCGGGAAAAATATCGGAACATTTTCCGCACAAATATTTTTCCGGAAAAATACCATCACGTCAGACTCGGCCAATCCACTACTTGCCATAGCAGTTAATCCAAAGCTAGTGAGACCACACTTGTTCCATCTCCAATTAGTAGCTTTATTGCTCAAAAGTTAGAGACGGTCTGCGAGAGGAGTTCTGCCATGAAAATAATGTGGGTCAAGATGATTGTTGATGCGTTGCATCTGGAATCCAATTTTCATAAGGTAATCCAAATTTGACAGCTTATTGTATTTTAGGTTTATATATCATGTTCATTCGTTTTATATATAGTAATGCCCATTCCCAGGCTATTATGTGTCAGGTGTTGTTAACCGGCTTGTCACATGCGTGTTTCAGGCAAGCCTTTACATTTGTCAGTTCTCTCGTTGTGCAGGTGGTGGTGGGGGGTTGTGTTCGTTTTTGCGAATGTGAGTCAGCCAGAATACCTGTGGGTCCTCTTTGAAAAGGGCCTCTTGTCAAGTTTTCTAGTCTCATTCTTTCTCAAGGGACAATTAAGTCATTTTGTGTCTCGCTCCTTCCCAGCAGGTTATTGAACAAATCTGGTGTTATCAATAAGTAATGTAATGGTAAGTATTGATTGATGGCGAATGAAAGAAATTTCAATTTACCTTTCTCCAAGATCTAACAATACGTACCCTTACATTACAGACCTTCCTCCACACCCCACAGAGGTGACTGGCGTAATTCTGTCTTGCTTATGCTATGCAAACAAGTGGCAGTTCATAATAACGGGTGCCTGGTTCCAGGAACTGGTAGAAGTTTATGTTTTGGGCGGGTGCCTGGTTCCAGGAACTATAGAGGTTTATGTAAAAGTATAAAGTCTTCGGGTACAACCTCTGAAGTGGTTGTTATCAATAAGTAATGTAATGGTAAGTATTGTTAGATCTCGGAGAAATTTCCTTCGATTCATTATCATAGTTCTTCTAGTTTTCGTTAATGAGCCTGATAAAGGCCTGAATTTTGCTCTGTGACTCCTGATTCAAGCCCTGTTTTTGTTATTCTTTTGCAGATTTTCAATCAAGGCCTGATCAAGCTGAAACTCTACCCCAAATATCATCACATTTACATTGCATTGAATGTCTTCAATAATTACCTGGTACCCACCGGGACATGGTTCAGTGTGAATGACAGTCAACATGGAGGCTCATTGCAATGCTTTGTTAGCATTTCTACGAGAGAAAGAGCAATACTTACGTGAAAACCTTGACGTGAAAGGAATTCTGCATTCGGAGGCTCTGCGTGATGTGAGTATGTTATATCCAGTGATATTGTACAATCGTGTATATATCTTGCATGGTTGACTGCAGTGTAGAAACTCTCATCGAATTTTACCCTTTAACCATCGAATTTGCTCAAGAAAATTTAAATATAGAAAATATCCATTAGCAGACCAAGAGAAGACTATTTTTGAAAATTTATCATTGGAATGACTGGCAAGAAACTATCCCTTCACCTTTTCACTGACATGACCGATGAATTCCCCATATCTCATTCTCAAGGCAAACATTACAGGAAAACATTTGAATATTTTGAAATTAATTTTACTGGCAGCCATTGCTGCCTTAGGCAGCAACAATTTCCAATCAAATTAATTTCAAAATATTCAACAGAACAAGTATTATATCGTAAAGAAATTACTTCAGGGATTTATCGGTGAAAGTGTTAACAAGTTTTGTGTCATACATGTACCCGTTTGAACAAGTGTGGGAAATTAAGACTACACATTGAATATTTTGAAGGTGGTGTGACTGGATCGAGGTTGTTGCTTCCTTAGCCATGTTAGCTGGTAACTTATATTAAAAATATTCAATGCAGTGCTCAGAAAACGTTTTATTCCCATGCAACTAGGTCTTTGTTATAAATATTTCAAACTATTAATGAATTTTATTATCAGGTGGATTGGGTGGTATTTCATCTGTGCCAGGGGTAGATCTTAAATTTGTATTCCACTAGCCCGTCGGACTAGTGATTTATAAAATACACTAGTCCGCAGATAAGCGTACTAGTCCTGCAAAAGAGTGGGGTCCGGGCGCCCTCCCTCAGAAAAAAACACAAAAACAAGTAGTTGTTTATTGAATGTCCATTTATAGGTCAAGAGACTGCTGTTGTTTTAATTTACAACTAGAATGGCTGGCTCAGTTTTCTAGCCATTCATTCCAGTGGTAAATTGTCAAAAATAATCATCTCTTGGTCTGCAAATGGACATTTCCCAAGACAACTACAGAAACCGTTTTGGCCAACTAGTGTTAAAGGGTTAAAGTAGTTATGCCCCCCCCCCCACATGTTATTTCCTAAGGCCAACAAACTGTCAAATTTAGCCATTACAGTTACATGTCATGGTGTGGTGTTTAGGACTCATTGCTATTAATCAACTAACTAGTCAGTCATGCCAACCATATTTTAATTCTGAATAAAAATATATTTTTATATCAGGAATTTGTTTATTTTATATCTAGCTGTGTTATGGCGCATACACAATTAGCCTATAGAGATACACTAGCAGTCTAAAGGAATGTGGCATGTTGGAAAATGAATGCATATTATTGGTATAATAATACCTGTCATTCTGAATTCCGAGATTTGTTTTAAAGGAGGCGAATTTAGAAGCTAGTTTGACTTAAAGAAATTGCAGACAGCAATTAATCACTTACAAGTTAGTCAGATTGTTTTCAAAAGAATTCGCAGAGCTCCAACTAAAACATACATGTATCACTTACATATATAACGTAGAAGGAAACGTGTTAACACTCCTCGTTTTCACCGAGTAGTTCTTTATTTAGGAGGGGAATTCCAGTTTTTGCTTCCTATTTGATTAAAATGGGACTATGGTATAGAAGTGCTGACAAGATAGGTTATTGCAATTAGAATATTGTTCATTTAATCTTGGTCAGTGTTTTACCTATATAATCCCAGGGTAGAAGCGCTAATATATTATTTACTGTAATAAGAGAACAGATCTTTTAATATGTGTCGGTAAACTAAATCTTGTGAAGAGAACTTGTAGTTGTTATTGATCAAAGTAATGCTTTGGCCTATCGAAATAGTTGTAAATTTCATATTAAAAGTTATTGCTATAATTACCTCTCCAACTAAAATAAGTGTGAAAAAATTTTTTTTTAGAAATAGTTCTGTATATTTTGCCGCATTTAATGAAATATTCACAATTGAAAAGTCTTCCATCTCCACTCATATGTTATCCTCAATTACAAAATGCAATATAAGATATGCCTTCGTGGAGATTCAGAGTGTCTGAAAGACGAACTAGAATATGATGCCTGACCACCACGGCACATAAGATGTGCCAAATTTATACTGTGAAGTGTCGTAAAAACAAACTTCTTATGGCGAACATTCTTTTCGAACAATATTCTGAACAAATTTATTATTTTTTGAAAAGCTTGTAAGATGCTTAGTTGTCCTGACGCTAACGGTAAGTTTCCATTGAGTCTGGATGCCAATGCACTGTTTGCACGCTCCTTTTATAGGTTTTTTGTACCCGGTTGTACCCGATCCCTTGGGTATGTACCTGGATTTGGTGGACATATCCCATTGTTCTTGTCGGTTTTGTACCCGACTGTGTGTGTGATTGTGTGCGCGATAGTAGCCGTAGTTAAGTTTTAACAGTGTAATTTTAAGAGCGATCAGACACTGGTGTTGGTCCATATAAAACTTGTAGGAAATATACGTCTGAACTTGCTAGTGGCTACTAATGTTATGAGAAAGTTACGTTAGGTATAGTGTAACATTTGGAAAGTCCGTGTGATGTCATACAGGTGTGACGCAATGTAATTACGTCATAAGCATCTCCAAGGGAGGAGCATGATGACAGGGAGCTAATTAATGTATTTATTATACTACTTTCAAGTAGAGAATGTCACCAATCAGCGTGAATAATCCCAATTGGGTCCATGCTGTGTAGCTGGTGATCCAGAATTTCTCACGTTCCTTGCGGATAGACGTGGCTTCCGTTGTATCAGGATCGGTATGGAGCACTTCAATGATCATCATGTCTACAATAGTTTCTGTAGATTCAATTGATAAACCGGAGGTTGCTGTGGTTGGTGAATCCATTTTGAAATTCATTTTGGTAGAATTCACCAACCGCAGCAACCTCCGGTTTATCAATTAAATCTACAGAAACTATTGTAGACATGATGATCATTGAAGTGCTCCATCACGATCCTGATACACCGGAAGCCACGTCTACCCGCAAGGAACGTGAGAAATTCTAGATCCACCAGCTACACAGCATGGACCCAATTGGGATTATTCACGCTGATTGGTGACATTCGCTACCTTAAAGTAGTATAATAAATACATTAATATTCTGAACAAAGACCGCGCAACATAAGATGCGTAAAATTTCTATTGTGAAGTATCTAAAAAATGAACCTCTTATTATCGCAACCGTTCAGTTTAGAATAATACGAAGTGACGGCTTTAGATAACTCTAGATTAGCCATTTTAAAACAATGTCATATTATATATGGAAATTGGATAATAGACTTATGTTGTGAACAGTGGTGCATGTTTCCCACAATTTTCAGCATTATGTTTATCAACGTCATGGAATATTTCATTTTAGCGAGTCTAATGGATAATTTGGACAAGAATTTTGCACTAGTCCACCGGACATGTGACTAATAGACTATGCGTAGTCCGTGTGGGAATCAGGTAGTCTCGGACTAGTAGACATAACCGAAGATCGAACCCTGTGTGCATGTAATTTTACAAATAAAATATTTTTCTATAACCAAAAATAAAATTACAGGCATGTAATTATTTTGTCTTGAAATTTTATATAATTTATATGTGACACTGTATAGAAAGAAATTGGTCATATTAACCCCTTAACCCTGAACTCCTTTTCACAGAAATTTCCATTTTCTCATGGAAAATGTCCATTTACAGACCAAGAGAAGAATAGTTTTGAAAATTTATCACTGGAATGACTGGCTCGATAACCGAGCCAGTGATTCCGGTGATAAATTTTCAAAGCTATTCCTCTCATGGTGTGTAAACGGACATTTCTCAGGACCACTACAGGAGCCGTTTTTGGCCAGTTTGAAGGCTAAGTAAACCACAGTCTGATAAGGATATGTGTTTTACATTCTGCAGGTGTTTACGGAAGAGGAGCGTGACCTGATTTTGAATCGAGATCTATCGAACAATGTTCGTGCATACCTGTTTCTACAACGACTGTTCATTAAAGGTGGCCATGATTTGATGACGTTCGTTCATGTGTTAGAGGAGAAGTACGCAGATTCTGAGGTCCTGCTACAGTGGAGAGACCTTCAAGCGCTTACTGAATGCTGTATGTGGTAATATAGATTACATGTATGTCCTCAAGCCTCTACTGTAAGATGTGTAATGTCTGATTGCTGTATTCTGTGGCTGTAGTAGTAGAAACATCCTACAGCTGCAATCAGTTCTTCTTCGCTTTTACCCTCTATGTGCCAACTTGACAGATAATTACTGTAAGATGTAGCTATGTATATATCTTAACCATTTAGATACTGAAGTTCTAGTGTCTTGGTTGCAAAACCAGTATCCAGGTTAGCTGATGAATATTTTGAAACTAATTTGACTGGAACCTGTTGCTGTTTCAAACTATTCAACAGAATATTCCTTATGTCAACGATATTTTTTGTTTTCTGGGCTGCAAGTGTTAAATGTTTAACCCTTTCGCCGATGAATTCCTGATAGTTATATAAAATAGGGCTATATAAGCTAGGTAAACTGGGAATTGCAGACAAAAGTTCAGGACTTGGTTTATGCATGGGATCCTATTGAAAGGGCACACGCAACAGCAATGGAGATGCACTGGTGGCATTCCTTAGTTCCAATGGCCTATTTGTCACCAATACAGCTTTCAAACACCCATGCCGTCACCGGACAACATGGACTGGACACATTGCTGATCGCAAAGCCCCAAAAGGTTCTAAGGCTACAACAGCTGTCTTCAACCAAATAGACTTCATACTATGCAAGATAGAAGCAAAACCCTTACTCCGGATTCTGGAACGCTCGTTCGTATGGAGGCACAGACCTCAATTATGACCATAAGCTAGTCATTACACGCCTTCAGATGAACACCCTGTAGGTGGGGCTTAGAATACACCTTCCGTATCCTCTGCATGTCGTAAGAGGCTACTAAAGGAGGTAAGGGTGAGGTAACCCTGACAGAAACCTCGAGTGCTGAAGACGGAGGTTCCAGGCCGCACGGCGCACTAATAAACCATGGATCCACGCACTTAACGCTTATGATCATGTCGATAGTCACTTACAGGACTGGCGGTATGATCACCGAACGAAAAGAAGAAGAAGAAGAACACCATACCAGACAAGACGGTAGAGTCACCTACAACCTACCCAAGCTCATCAGTGACACTGACACTCAAATGTCATACAAAAAAGCCCTCGGGGGAGCAGATAGCTAACATCGATGTCAGCTCCGATCCAAACAAAACCATAACCAAAATATTGAAATCTATGGAATCATCCGCTACCAGCACCATAGGTGTTGTTAAATACAACCACCCTGTAGTAGTAAAACTGTCAACAGAGCAGAAAGCATTATGGCTGCGCATCTATCAAAGTGGCCAAAGTGAAGACCGCACCTAACTACGCCGGGAGCGCAGTATTATTCTGCGCCACATTAGCGAATGCTTAAAAGATCTTGCTATTCAACAGGCAGACTCCCTAGCAGATGAAATGACTGCCACGGATGACTGTCACAAAATGTTTCGGGCAGTCCGAGCCCTGAGAGGTACTGATTACACACCACCACTCACTGTACACAACTCTGAAGGACACTTTATATCGGGACTGACCAGGGAAAAGCCGAGGCGATCCGAGAATGGTTCAAGGAACAGTTCTCTGACAACGATGATGTGCCCTTGCACCAGTTGTCACGAGAACCCAGGCCATTACTAACACCAATTAAAACAGCAGAAGTTGAGAAGGCACTTAAAGCTCTGAAAAATGGACGTGCATCTGGACTTGATGGCATGAGCAATGAGCTATTCAAATATGCAAGTGACATTATCACAAAACCGATCACGCTCCTAATCAATTGAGCTTTTATGCACCATGTTCCCATCGACGCTGTAGGCCAAGGCACCCTTATCGCACTACCCAAGCCCAAGAAGCCACCTGGGCCCCCAGCCAATCTGCAGCCCATTGTGCTCCTCAACAGCATATGGAAAATCCTGTCTAATGTTACTCTATGCCGCATCTGAGACAAGATCGATTACTACACCGGATCATGTCAAAGTGGCTTCAAATGTAGACGCAGCTGCGCAGACATTGTATGGGCTCAACGCATGCTTGTGTCGGTAGTCATGTCCAAACACTGGGACTTCCAAAAAATGGACATTAACATGTCACGAGCCTTCGACACAATTAAACGCTCAAAGATCCTAGATGTACTTCGCCAGGCCAGTTGCAATGAAAATGAGCTACGACTAGTGAGACTACTGCTTGCAGACACCAAGCTGAGAGTACGAGTCTGTAGAGTTTGAGACATCAATCGGCTCTCCACAGGGAGATGGTCTATCTCCGGTGCGTTTCACCTGCTACCTTGCTGCCGCATTGAAATCTGTGCGGGAAAGTTTCACAAGACCAAACCCCCAGTGTCAATACTGGGCATGCTGCTAGAGATGGAATATGCCGACGATGTGGACTTCATAGATGAGGAAAAGAAACCACTTGATGAACTTCTCCCAAAATCTGCAAGCAAACTAAAAATTGGGAATCTCTATGAATGAATCCAAAACAGAGTTCACCCACATATACCTGTCGACAAAGCATGAAAGTATAGAAAATGACGACCCACTTCGTGGAGGCGAACCATGGAGGAAAAGTAAAATCCTGGGTTCACTGCTTTGCAGTACTGCTGACATTGCTGCACGCTGCGTCATGGGGAGCATAGCTTTCCAGTCCTGGAAGCTATGGATTCGTAGATCAAAGATGCCCTTGGTAAAGAGGCTACGTTTATATAATGCAACCTGCGTACTAGGGGTGTAACAATCCATCGGTGCATCGATGCATCATGATCCTTTGTCACATGATACGAGTACGATCCACGCACACATGCATCGTGATACTACATACTTTTCTAGAATAGAGCATCTGTACGAGTACTCAGCCTTGATTCTCAGACATTTAATTTGGACTCGGGTGCATTACTAAGTAGAATTACAGTATATTACAATTGGCAGTTCTGATTGAGTAGGTGTACGGTAGATTTTTAATGCCTAAATTTAGTAACCGATTACTCGCTGGACTTGAGAGAAAAAAATGGACGTTTGAAAACAAAGAAGTTAGCGAAATGCGTCATTAAAGATCGTAGCCAGGTAATCTGTTTGACTTTAAAGTGTGTTGTTTATGATAGAAATTTTATTCCAGCCATAATACAGACTCACAAAGTGTGCAATGCTGTCTTACTAGATGTTATTTAGGCCAATTTGAGCCTTGAAAATTCTCGAGGCGATGAATATTAATAATACTATAAAATCTATCCGTCTGTTCCACAAACTCACTAACTATGTTGGCCTGGTTCCTGGCAGCCCAATACACATTACTCAAAATATTGCACACAAAATTACCGAATGGCCTTGCCCAAATTGTCAGTTATGCAAATGTTTTTGAAGTGATTTAAGTCATGGCGCAACAAACGTTAATTTGGCAATTATATACGTCTATGACCGTCCAATCTTGCCCCTGGCAAGCATAATCTTTTCGTCACATAGCGGGATGAAAATAAGAGGGTGTGTCTTGAAACAACTAATCTGTGAACGGCTCACCGGTTGTCATTTTCCCCAGGACATTTCTAGTTATTTATGTCAGCAAATCTTGCAAAATGATTGAATCTGGTTGCTAACATCTCGTATAATAAAATAAGGGAGGCGATAATACTTTTGTAGAAATCTGACTGATTTGAGAAAGATTGAAACAGATAGAAAAACTGGTATCGTGAGACGATTGCAATGTAACTAGTGCCCTTTCAGAGACTAGTTCCCTATCCGCCTGTATGCGTTATATCCACAGTAACCTACTACCGAGACATTCGCAGACTGCATTTTAAGCAATATTCCCTACTATTTTAATACAGTTCATTGATAGTAATCATACTTTATTGCTTCGATCATAATTAATAAACCAGGTTCACAATAATACTTTGCATAGTAGTAATAGACACAGTCCTCCTGGAGTACATAGAACCTTTACACATTTGTATAATATGTACACTTTGCCAAGGATGATGCATCAGGTGTACATCTAAGCTCTGCAAAATGTGTCTGATACATATGATACATTCTGGGTATCGCGAAACAATTTTTCAGTATCGTTACACCCCTACTGCGTACCCTTGATGCTGTGTAACTGTAACAGCTGGGCAGCTCCAAAGGCAGCTCTAGACAAACTCGATGCCTGCCACCGCAAACACCTACGCACCATCACTGGACACCGATGGCCAGACAGCATAATTTCCAACAATGCACTATACAAGATGTGTAATACGTCGCTGCTGTCTGTAAAAGTCACCCAGCAAAGATGGTCCATGTTTGGCTATGTGCTAAAGATGCCAGAAGAGACACCAGCACAGGGAGCCTTGGAATTCGCCCTACTCTGAGCCAGCAAATACAAAGCCAGGAGAGGACGTCATTGCATAGATCTGCTAAGCGTGCTACGAGGTGACCTCAAGAAAGCAAGACTCGATACACTCAAGTCAAGAATGGACCTGAGGAAGCTAAGGACTTCGGCTGAGGACAAGAAAGTGGGCAAAAACGAAGGACTGATTGCAGCTGTAGGTTGTTTCTACTACTACAGCCACAGAATACAGTAATCATTTATTCATACATTATCTGTCCGAGAGTCTTATATAGTTACCGTTAGCGAAGACAAGTACATCTCATTGCACGATCATTCATGTTTATCTGACTGTATGGGTTATAAATGAGTTTTTCATTGATAAAAGATATCAGATTTTCAATCAAAATTTAAAGTATTAAAACCCAGTTAGTTAGCCGTCTGACTGCCAAGGTTTTGCAAATGACATTTTCCAAGGGTTATACGTCTGGACCTACTGGGCTAAGCCACCAACAACTTTCACTCAATTTATTTTCAAAATATTCAGCACGGTACATTGTAAGAATTTGTGCTCATATATGTTACTGTCTAGTGGCTTACAGCACCCACAGCAGTGAGACAGTTGAAGTCGGTATCATATAAACATATTGGTAGAATATATTGTTTCTCTCAAAGTCACTTGTCTACATTTGTTTCTCTTGCAAATTAACAAATTACAAATTGGATTTTTTCATATAAACAAAGACCTTTAGCCCATTCCGCAGTAACAATGCGAACCCAGTTCATAACACAGAGGAGCGTTTTCATTGGTTGTTAATATGGGAAAGTAATTAATATATACACCTGTGCAAAAGTTAAGCACCAGCAAAAACAATAGAACGTAGAAACATGATGGTACAACTAGGCTGCCATACTTTTTGTCCCCGCGTTAGCTGACATAATTCCAAGTACGAAATGCACATGCATGCATGACTTCACGCCGCTTGATGTCCGTGCGTGGCGGGAAACAGCACACGTGTTCAGTTATGTAAAAGTCCAGTTTGAGGTGTAGAACATTACATACAGATTTAGGCGACAAGATTAGGAATTGTGTGTTCATGACCGTCGTTTATTTGTACAGAGAGAATTAGCTCTTGATTGTGAACCGCTATGGCAAGACGAAGGTTAAGTGATCGTGTGAAATGGCAAATCATAGGCATGCATACCACTGGTATGTCATGCAGAGAGATTGGCAGACAGCTGAACATTAACCATACTGTAATCAGTCGTTTGATTGCAAAACATGGGCAAACTAACGAGGTGAAGGACAGGCCTAGATCTGGAAGACCGTGGAAGACTACTGCCCGTGATGATCGAGTCCTAGTACGCTTGTTAGGAGATCTCCATTCACCAACAGCAGAGTGCTCAGCCAGCAATGGGAAACGCGCAATAGAGTGTCAATGTCTACCGTCAAAAGGAGACTATGCTGCTGGCATGAAAGCTAGGAGACCTGTCAGACGTCCTCTCCTCACTGCACACTACAAAGAGGAGCGTCTGAGGTGGTGCAACGAAAGAAGACACTGGAACATGAGATCCTGGAGACGGGTACACTGGTCCGATGAAAGTCGGTTCCTGCTTCATGCCACAGATGGTCGAACTCGTGTATGGAGGTCCAGACGCACGGCGTACGACCAACGTAACATCATGGAAGAAGTTCCATTTGGTGGAGGTTCCGTTATGATATGGGGGTGAATCTCATTTGATTGTAAGCTGGATCTGTTGACTGTACCTGGAACACTAAATGGACAAAGATATCAAGATTCCATACTGGATAGAGTTGTGGTCCCTCATTTTGTATATCATGCACCTGGAACCCACCCTATATTCATGGATGACAACGCCCGACCACATCGTGCTAGAGCTGTGCATGAATACCTCCGCCAGAATGCCATCGAAACCCTACCATGGCCAGCAAGGAGCCCTGACATGAACCCTATTGAGCATATCTGGGACATTCTGGGAAACATGGTGAGAAGGAGGGATCCTCCTGTGCAGAACCTACAGGAATTAACAGACGCACTCCATCTTGAATGGCAACGAATACCACAATGGCGTATCAGTCGGTTGGTGACCAGCATGAGACGTCGTGTCCAGGCCGTCATCCAGGCACAAGTTGGATATACCCGGTATTAATAATGACAGTCTCAAACTCGTGCACAGATGTTAAACTTCGTTTTCAGACACCATTAATGACAATCTAGCCACGTGTGTCAACTGTAGGGCAATAGTTGTCAGTTGTGTCAACGTAACCATATTCAGGCCTCGTTTTCAAGTTCAAACAAAAACATACAGTGTTTCCCCACCATCATAATCAGCATTCCTCTAGTTGCATTATTACCTCTTGCACTAAGATGGATGGGTACATAAATGTTTATGCTATTGCTTTCTTCATAGCACATGAATATACCCTCGCATGTGCGTAAAAATAGGGTGGTGCTTAACTTTTGCACAGGTGTATATA
>CM067362.1:29303693-29488693 GCA_034401795.1 Chaetoderma sp. LZ-2023a
ACGACACGACGATGTTAGAGGTAGTCCGGCGGATGCTCGCCCCACCACCGCGCATGCGCCGACTACTACTTCCTCTTTGCTCATTTATTGGCAAAGGGTTACATGCGGTTTTGTGTTACCTATACTTTTCTGCGCGTTACCTTGTTTTTTACTCAAATTTGACGATTCTTGTACGTTGGAAGCATGTCGGAAAGGGAGGATTCGCCTTTGGAAGGAGCGGGATCTCTTTATCAGGTGATTTCTTGATATGCTAGCGTGTTTTGTCCCGGTTTAATGTATTTCCGGGACTCGCGCTTACCGTGATTAGCGCCTGTTTGTGTTGGTTTTTTACAACATGGTGCTTCATAAGTCTCATTTCTCTTTGTGTTTTGGTCCACAGGTATCACGTAGAAGCTTTGATGGACTTCTCGGCACAAGAGGATATGTTTTCTCTCCACCACGGTTCCATTTCCTACTAATACTGTTAGGTTATCTAACCAAAAGCTATGTTCAGTGAGTTGGAGGCCTGTTATAAAGGTCTTCTCACTTTGCCCTCTTGATCCAATTCCTTCCCCTTAGGTGGAGAGAATGTAGAGGCGTACTATGGTGGAGTTCTCCGGGTCATCACGTTGGATGGTTTGTCTGTACAAGTGTCAGGTATCTAATTATTGATAAACAAAAGGGGAGATAATTTCCTTTTTTGCCAATGCTAGAATTGGAAGGAGTTATCTCTGTATATCTGATTGTTGTACTCGAAATGCCAATTCAACGGGAATGTTCCGGTTACTTATACAATTCGTTCTTGCACTTGGTGCTTGTTGCGGATCGATTATTTTGGTCACGGGAGTGATGACGTCATAATCGGCCTGGCCTTATTAACAATTAACGTTTTGTCCAAGGCTGGTTCTTCTTGATTTGCGATCTTGAGGATCCTGTCCCTCTCTTTTTAGTTGGTTTTGAGTTCGCTAACCTTAACTATCTTGCTCATTGTCCCTGTCCTTTGTCCTGTTTCAGAGACCTGGTTGCCCGTCCTGCGGGAGGTTTCTGAAAAAACCGCTTCGTTCCGCACTTGTGCTTCAGCTGCAGTCCCTGTGGACCGTTGCTGAAGTGCGACGTATGTAAGCAGTGGGGGGGGAGATCTAATGTCTGATTTTCTCTCATTGCAGCAAGGGAGAAGGTGATGGAGGAAGAGAGGAAGAAGAAGAAGGAGGGTTGTAAGAAGGGTAAGAAGAAGGCCTCATCCGCGGTGGATATGGAGGCCCTTCAGGTCCGAAATGTTGCAAGAGATGCAGAGGACAATAAAGGATTTGGTCCCAGAGTTGCTTCGCGGCATGCTCCCTGGGCCAGCTCCTTTGTTGTCCTCGGCATCTGCTTACGAGCAGGTGATCCCCGCCTCTGAATCCGGTCTCTTTAGGTCCGGTCCGTTTGTGGATTCAGAGGTGGCCCCTTTGTTGGGGGCAGTCCAAGACCCTGGCAGCAGGCATGGCGCCGCGCCGAGGGGCCGTGGACAACGGTTGTTGCTGGGACCCGCGGTCTGCTCATCAGACCCCGGGTATCCGCGCGCCGAAGGTGTCAAAGCCTCCTATGGCACCTTTCCTGGCCAGTCCGGGTTAGCTCTCTTTGCTGACCCGGAGTCTAATCTTTCTGGCCAGGAGGAAGAGGATCTCCTGCTAGGGTCGCCTTCTGAGGACGTGGCCATGGAATACGACGTCTGTGCACCCCTCGCGGGGAATACAGGCGACGTGTTCCGTGGTTCTACTCTCGCAGGAGTAGATTTCACGGTCCAGAAGGTGTCCCCGGGCGGTGCTGTTGACCACGGATACCGCATACCTCGGCTTGCCGATGGTGTTGCTGGTGCTGGTCAGACCCGCGGTAGGGCGGTGTTTACCCCACGCTCTGCCACGGCGCCTGCTCCTGGTCAAGCCGCGGAGTTTAGCATGCCTGCTCTCTCGGGCCCGCATGCTTTTCCAGGCTTGCCAGGGGTATCAGCTTATCCGCCGTCGACGTCAACTGCGAGTGCTCTGGAGGAAGACGAAGGCCCTCGTCTAGTAGAGCGCTCGCAGTTAGCCACGGAGGAGGATTGGTCGGACGCTTGCCAGTGGCTGGTAAGTGTTCGGCCCGATCTACCCGTGGAGCTGCCGGCTAGCCAGCGTGACCATAGGCCGTGGTTAGCTGGTAGGCCGGCGGCTACCGCTATGCCATCTCTGCCGCTGGCTGAGCATGTCGTGGACATGTTCGAAGCGCGGAGGCGTCCATTAAGGTTAATGGACGTCTCGCGAAGGCCCCTCGCGAGGTGGCGAAGCGTTGCCGCATCGTGCCCCTGGATTACCAGCGGTACGGTGTGGTGCCGAAGCCAAGCGTTGATGATCGCGCGGCTTTAGGCGAAGATGCGCGGCCGGGCTCCCGTTCTGACACGGGAGTCTTGTGCTCGAACGCGTTGCGTTCGGCGAATGCCGCGCTGCGTGATGCGGAGGAGAGTGGGAGGGCGTCGATTGCCGCTCTGTCCCACGTCTCCCAGCTGCTACAGGGGGTGGTAGCGGCCTCCGCATCACGCCAGCCAAGCCCGGTAACAGTCCAGAGAGCCATCCAGGATGGTATCAACCTGGCTTTGGACTGTTTGACGCGGGCGGTGACCAGAAGTGTCCGGGCGAGGCGCACGTTTGCGCTTGACAATCTGTGCCCGTCCCAGGACCTGTATAATAGGCTGCTGCGGACGCCTATGACAGGTCCTGGTCTCTTTGGAGGTGAGGGATGCAGGCACCTCCAGGAGACGGTCACTCTGGTTAACAACCAGAGGGCGCTGCGTGAACAATTTGAGGTGCTCCGGCGGGAGCGTGTTCGCGCGGCACCCCCTGCGTATCGTCCTCTGCAGGCTCGAGGTGGTGCTGGCCAGGTCAGAGGCCAGCCACCGTCGCAACGTAGGCCTAGGCCACGGTCGATTCGGCCAGCAGCGAGGGGGACGCAGGCTCCCCAGCCGCACCCAGCCAGACAGCCGCCCGCGCACCGTGGTGCGCGCGGCGCTGGGCGGGGCGCGCGGGGATCTGGTCGCGGCAATCGGGCCTGATGGCCTGGTTACCGCGGTGGGAACCACTCCGGTGTTTCACGCCGAGAGAACAGTGCCACTCTGGCACTCCTTATGTCCACCTCTATCCCTAGGTGGACCGGTGGGCGGCCGTTTGGCCGCCCACTTGCCAGAGTGGAAGCGGTTGACTCAGGACCGTTTAGTCTTGCGATGGCTTTCAGTCGGGTATCGTCCCGACTGGGTGACAGGCCCGCCATCGCGACTGTCTCTCGCGCCGATCTGGACTCCTATTCCACGGGATCCGGATCAGAGGTTGTGTATAGAGGAGGAAATAAATTCCCTCATACTAAAAGAAGCCATTCAGCCGGCACAGAGGTGCCCGGGCTTCTATTCAACCCTGTTCTTAGTAACGAAAAACACCGGAGGGTGGAGGCCGATTCTCAACCTCAAGCCATTGAACAAGTTCATAGAGACGCCCAGTTTCAAGATGGAGACTGTGCGCTCGGTGTTGGCGGGGTTAGAGCGAGGAATGTGGACAGCGTCAATAGATTTGAAGGATGCTTATTTCCACATTCCCATAGAGAGGAGTTTCCGTCGCTTCCTGAGATTTGCATTTCAGGGCCGGCGGTGGGAATTCAGGGTGTTACCCTTCGGGATTTCCACGGCTCCTCGGGTCTTCACCCGTGTGGTTCTCGCGATCACTGCATACCTCCGCAGGAGAAGCATAGCAGTCCACACGTACATAGACGACTGGCTGTTGAAAGCACACACCCGGGAATCGTTGTCAGCCAATCTGGAGATTGTTTTGAAAACTCTCTCGGACTTGGGCTGGATGATCAATTTCCCGAAATCAGAGCTAACTCCATCCCAGAAGTTTGTTTACCTGGGCATGTTCTTCGATCTGGAGACGGGGTATGTGTACCCCACTCAGGAGAGGGTTCAAATACTCATCTCGGTAATACAGTCGGTGTGCGACAGTCGTCATGTCCTGGCACGGGTTTACTTGAGAATGCTGGGCTTGATGGTTTCTTTGGAACCAGTCATTCCGCAGGCCGCCTTGCGCAGGCGCCCGATCCAGTTGTTTCTCATGACACAGTGGACCCAGAGTTCAGGTTCGCTGGACTCGAACGTGTCAGTGTTGGCGCCTCTGATTCACCACCTGCAATGGTGGTTGAATACAGAGAATCTCTTGCCGGGGGTTTTGCTAACCCCTCCCCACCCTCAGGTGACTGTGTATACAGATGCATCGATGGAGGGGTGGGGAGCTTGTCTGGAAGAGTCCACGGTATCAGGGCTTTGGGATCTGGATCAGTCCAAGGAACATATCAATCTACTAGAGCTAAGAGCAGTAGTCCTGGGCCTGGAACATTTCTTAAAGAATGTTCAGGGCAAGATTGTTCTGATTCGTTCAGACAACTCGACAGTAGTGACTTACATAAACCGCCAGGGCGGAACGAAGTCGCCCAGTCTCTGTATGATGACATGGAAACTGCTTTGTTGGTGCCTGGATCATGGGATCACCTTGAAAGCAGTTCATATTCCGGGGAGGTTAAATCTGCTAGCAGACTCATTGAGCCGAAGGATGAGTGTTTTACCCACGGAATGGCAACTAAATCAATGTGTGGCGGATCGTCTGTTCGACTATTGGGGGAAACCCAACATAGATTTGTTCGCAATGAAGAAGAATGCGAAGATGACGACGTACGTCTCTCCGATTCCAGACCCAAGCGCTTTCGCAACAGATGCGTTAGCTATCAGCTGGGAGGGAATGTATGCATACGCATTCCCCCCAGCAATCCTGATTCCAAAGGTGCTTCAGAAAATCAGGCAGCAGGAGTGCCAAGTGCTTCTGATCGCCCCGGATTGGCCAAGCCGATCGTGGTATACGGATCTGCTGGACCTTCTGGTCTGCAATCCGGTTCCGCTGCCTCTGATGGACGACCTTATCTTCCAGGGCAAGGCCCTTCACGACAATCCGTCAATGTTCCGATTGACTGCGTGGATGTTGTCAAGGAATCTAGAATTAAGGAGGGCTTTTCTGAGCAAGCGGCCATGTTTATGGCCAAAGCCAGGAGGGGGTCAACCTCCAGAGCATATAATTATAAAATCAACAGATTTGCAGAATGGTGCTCAAAAAGATGTATTGATCCAATGGAATCATCTATTCAGGTAGTGGCTGATTTCCTCTGTCACCTATATGATGCCTATAGCCTCAAGCCTAACTCTATTGCTGGTTATAAGTCAGCTTTAATGACTGTTATTCCTTGCTTGGCTAATAGGGGGAGTGATGAAGTAAGTACATTAAATGTATTAATTAAAGGCATGGGCAATCTAAGACCAAGGAATCCTCCACTGATTCCGTCTTGGAGTTTATCACTGGTGCTCCAGGTACTAGGTGATAAGCCTTTTGAACCACTTAGTTCCATTTCTATGAAAATGTTAACTCTTAAAACTGTATTTTTAATTGCTGCGGCCTCGGCGAGGCGTAGGAGTGAAATTCACGCCTTATCAGCCGAGGTTGACCGTTTTGTGGTTACAGGGGAAGGCCTTAAGCTTCTACCTAGGATTAATTTCTTGTCTAAAAATCAGTCATTGAAATATCCAGGTCAGCCTATTTTTTTGCCATCTTTAACTAGATATGATCCTAATTCTAAAGTATGGTGCCCCGTACGGGCGCTGCTCCGGTACAAACAGCGTACTTCGGAGTGGCATACCGACCAGTCAGCGTTATGGTTGTCATATATTGAACCCCATGGTAGGGCGTCTAAGGACACCATTTCTAGGTGGATTGTGGAATGTATTCAATTTTGTCACAAATCCGCCACCGGGCGACAGGTTGACGTGGCCAAGGCTCACAGTGTCCGCGGTGTCGTGACATCCACTGCCCTGTTTAATGGGGTCCCTGTGGATGATATTATGTCAGTGGCTCAGTGGCACTGTGAGTCAAGTTTTACAGACCATTACCTCCGTGACACCTCTAACCCTCTCGCCTTGTCGATTTTGAAACAATAACCGCTTTATGTTGTGAAGAGTGCTTCTGCATTGCTTATATACTTCGCCATTCAGCGACGGTGACAACCACTTGTCGGGACTGTATCATCCTTCTCTACTGGAATCGTGATGACAGCTTCCTAGTACAACAAGGTCAGTCTTGTTCATGTGTTGTTCATTGTTTTGTATTGTCACGTTACCCAGTGTTATTAATATGGTGATGGTTTATGTGGGTTGTGGTTCTTTAGAGAGAGTATACGTAAATGGAGCCTTTTCGTCTCTGTCCTATAGTACTTGGCACTAGTACGAAGAGAGCGTGTAGGACATTGAGGTCATTTAATCTTCCTCCCAAGGGGGGGGGGGGGGGGGAGCGCATATGACAAATCGGTCATCTCTCAGGCATCGGTTGTGTTATCCGATGGTTTATCAAATCCTGACTGTGTTTTCACACAGTTTCAGACGTCATAAGTGCCTTAAACGCTTGAAAGCGTATAGGGAAGAGCTGGTCTTTTGACCTCGCCTCCCTCCCGCCAGATTCACTTTCGAATTCTGGCAATATCAAAAGTATTAGGGAGGTAAGTATACTCTTGATGTGAAATAAACGAAATCTAGGATTTCTTTTTTCACGAGAGAGTTGATACTTACCTCCCTAGATACGGACCCGGCCTCTCCGCCCCACAGAGGCTCGGTCTTCAGGCTCTTGGTAGTTGCATGTGTTAGCCAATAAATGAGCCAGAGGAAGTAGTAGTCGGCGCATGCGCGGTGGTGGGGCGAGCATCCGCCGGACTACCTCTGACTCCCTGCCCAGTAGGGGCACCTAACTGTTTTTAATCTGAGTGTTTTATTGAGTGAAAGCCGATATTTAGCAATATCAAAAGTATTAGGGAGGTAAGTATCAACTCTCTCGTGAAAAAAGAAATCCTAGATTTCGTTTATTTTCATATAAACAAAGACCTTTATGCCCATTCCGTAGTAACAATGCGAACCCAGTTCATAACACAGAGGAGCATTTTCATTGGTTGTTAATATGGGAAAGTAATTAATATATATTGACTAATCCGAATATGGTCGTCTTTGTTTCTAACCCACCATCTATAAATCTGGCTGTCCCAACCTGAAATCTGGTGGTCCCCATCCAGTTTTCTTCATCCAAGTTAAAATCGTACCGTGGGGTCACAGCTATCAATTATGGGGGTTCTCATGCTAAATTTTATTGGATATTTTGTGCAAAACCTGTAAAACTAATTAGGAGTTAATAATTGTACAAGATTTTCAGCGGTCTCAGGGGCCCCACTACCACTACTGTTGGGGTGCCCCCAAATTGCCTTTTGGGAATATATCCCCTCATAAGGACCCTAATGAGAAACCGTGATAGCCGTACTCGTGGCATTGACACACATACATGTAGCAATACCATTTGTAATGTCCCATAGTATATAAGATATGTTTGTCACTGTTTATTGTTAGTTATATAAATGTAATTCTTGTAGTTAAAATTACAAGTACCGTCTCGCTCCCTAAACGCCGCCCGACACCCCCCTCGTGCTCGCCTCGCTCCGCAGGTGGGGCACGCGCCAGCACCCGATACTATATTTTTGGCATCAATGTCCAATGTGCTAGTTGTCAGGGGGTGATTAGTCCATACTTGATGATTGTACACTAATAGAAGATCTAAATTGGGTTTTCAACGGGTTGACAATATTGGAAAATATGTCAAAATTTCATTTATGTGATAAATAGAATCTCAAGCTCAGTTCCATTTAATATCACTATTATTAAAATTAAAAATTATCACTGCACTCACTAAACCTTGTGTAAAATGATAATGGTCCTTTCCAGGTTATTCATCCATCATATGATGTCATAATCAATTATGTGACATGTAGGATGACATCATAATCAATTACAGCATGAATGACTCGATTTAGTCCATCTTAAATGCTTAATAGTCCGACACGTACGAATTGTGTGTTTACTATTTAATAAAGCAACAGCACCCAGTGAAATTAGTTTCAAATTATTCAACAGCTAACCTGTATAGTTTTCTGGAAATTGAGATGCAGAGTGCAGGGATCGATTGATCCCAACATTGGCGAAGCATGGATGGAACGTAACACTTTAACACTTGAATTTGTTCAAGAAAATTTCAAATTTCAATGTCAATTTGTTAACCAAGAGATTATTTCTGAAAATTTCCCACTGGAATGACTGACAATTCTCAAGACCACTACAGGAGCCATTTTTGGCATATATCAGTGCTGAAGGGTTAACTATGGATTGGTGGAGCATAGCTAAAACTGGAAAGGTCCATTTTGCATAATTCTTGTTGATAATTGCAAATATTAAATGTGACCTTGTTTAAGATCCTCTATTTACTACATGTATGTACATGAACACATTGAAAATTAAATTTAAAATCTTTTAGATTGATTATTGTTGCAGCTAAAACTCAAGGCATCATCACGCCCGATGCGGTCACTGATACTTTAACAGTCACACATCAAAGTCCAGCAATTGTATATGATGAAGCGCAGCCTTTCTCTGCAGACAGCACAACAGATGGGGGTTTTCCCTTTAAGGGGCTCCGCCAGAATAGCCAGACAGATGTGAAATACCCGTCTGAGCCAGGGACGCTTTCAAAAGAATTCTACGATGGTGGGTACCATTAATGATCAATGTGACCTATCTTTCACGCTTCATCCGCAGCTATCATCGACTATGTTAATTGGTATCATAATATTAAACATGAACCCTATATTCTATAACCATTTATATTTAACATACATGGATGGATGATAGGAAATAGGCATGATATATAAGGCTGAAGTTCGTGAGGATTTTCACGAACCGAACCGGGTCACGATACAGATGTCCAAACCATGAACTGGTTCACGAACCTTTTTAATATGCTAATCTGTATGCGAGAAATTACTCCTAGCAGAAAATAACCTTTAAAGGCAGGTGGCTTTACTGGCTAAATGGTAGAAAAACACAATTGATAAGTTCTGACAAATGTAAGAAAATAGTATATTAGATTCATAGCCAACGTAAATCACGCTTGGAGGACATTCAGAGATTGCTTGTCTATTAGCCCTTTCACCGACAAATCTCTGAACAACCGACAAATCCCTGAAAAAGTACATTCTTTTTGATATAAAACTTATTCTGTTGACTATTTTGGAATTAAGTTGATGGAAAGCTGTTGCTGCCTGAGGCAGCAACAGCTTCTAGTCAGATTAATTTCAAAATCTTCAAGTTTTCCTCTATGGTTTTCCTAAAATTAGATATGGGAATTCATCGGAGAAAGGGTTAGCTTATGTATGGTTCACGAACCACACGAATCCCATGCAAGCGAAGCGAACCATGATTTGCATTCCCTTGGTTTACGATTTTCCGAACCAATGAATGTTCTAGATTTAGATGACAATGTTGATGAAAACCTTTTGCTTTGGACGTGTTTGGCAGCAACAGTTTTCATAATATTCTTTTCAAAATTATGCCAGTTCTGTGATGTGTCTATTTGGAACTGGATTAGCCCATGTTAAGATTGATTGATCCCTACACTCCCTGAATCTCAATTTCCAGAAAACTATACAGGTAAGCTTTTGAATATTTTGAATGCTCTTGCTGCCTATGGGAGCAAAAGTGCCCAGCCAAATTAGTCTCAAATTGTCCAACAATATGTTTAATAAATAGTAAAGACATACAATTCGTACAACTTGATGGATTATTAAGCATTTACGACGTACTTAATTATGTCATCCATGATTTAATAGATTATAACGTCAGCCTACATGTGACGTTGATTATGATGTCATATGATTGATCGATAAACTGGATTCATAAATTATTGAGACTGCCGAGCATGCCAGGTAAGAGATAGGATATAATTGATTTGTGAACCCTGCATTTCACTTCAAGTAGGCTTGTGCGATTTTTGCCATGGGTGATCGCGATCGATTTTTTGATGTATTGATTGGGTATATGGCGAGAGAATGAAATGGTATTTGTGTTCGAGTTGGGATGGGTATACAACTACACTTTTCATGCATTCACTTCTAATAGCGCCAAAAAGAACGGCAGCAAAGGCTTAAAACCAGCTATTAGTTTCACTTTTACATATTTGTTGTGGTTGGGATGGGTAAAATTATACCAGTCAAGACAATTCAATTTCAAGTTGCAAATTGATTACCTCAGATATCGAGATGATTGACTAAAGCAATTTTGACAGCCGGAAGGTGAGTACTAAGCATGCGCGAACTATAGATAATTTCAGATTGCATGGTCATAGAATCATAGAATAGCAATAATAATGATGCGATTTCAATATCAATATTTTATTTTTTAAATATATTTCTATTTATTAGTTTAATCATTAATGTTAAAAAGCTTACAAGATAACAGAATGTGTATTCATATGATGATCAAATATAACTAAACCGTAATTAATTGATTTCATTAATTAAATTCATTAACTAATTCACTAATATTTCATGCACGGTTCTAATTCTCGTTTCCAAAGAAAATCATACAGAAAACCTGTCGGATATTTGGGAAATAATTTGACCAGACATTGTTGCTGCCTTAGGCAGCAACAATTGCCAATCAAATTACTTTCAAAATATCCAATATAGTATGATTGTTTGGTAATTAATTGATGTTTAATTGTCAGTCATTCATTCACTCACTTCATGCAAAACATTAATTCTCATTTCCAAACAGATTATACAGAAAATGTGTTTAATAATTTGAAAATAATTTGACTGGAGACTGTTGCTGCCCTAGGCAACAACAGCTTCCAATCAAATTGTTTTTAAAATATTTAATAGATTTTTTGTATGATCTGTTCGGAAATACATAGACGGTCTATGATAGCCCTATTTTCAAAGATTTGCCGACAAGAATGTAAGCATATTCACCATCTCTGGCCTGAGCAATGTTCGTTTAGCACTTACACAGTACGATGCTGCCTGATAAACTGAAAAGTCTTTCCGACGGCACACTCGTCGCACATATACACAAGTATTTCCTAGCATACCGAGCTATTGTAGGATAATGCTCACAATTAAGCCGCCACCAGTCCATATGATTTATGTCCGAACTAACACATGGCTGGCTCTCATACATAGAGATTTCACGCTTCAACGCGTCATCGGAACAGTTCTCACTTGGTACTGGCTTTGTTTTTGCGAACAGTGTAGCTAGCGTTCTCTTCGCCGGTGTGGTCGGCGTGTCACTACTAGATGATGATTTTAACGACGACTTCGAGCTGTTGAATTTCACATGCATGTCTTTATCACTCACTAACGTTGTCCGTACATGGTTACACTCCTCTGCTGAATGGTTACACTCCTCTGCTGAATGGTTACACTCCTCTGCTGAATGGTTACACTCCTCTGCTGATGGTTACACTCCTCTGCTGAATGGTTACACTCCTCTGCTGAATGGTTACACTCCTCTGCTGAATGGTTACACTCCTCTGCTGAATGGTTACACTCCTCTGCTGAATGGTTACACTCCTCTGCTGAATGGTTACACTCCTCTGCTGAATGGTTACACTCCTCTGCTGAATGGTTACACTCCTCTGCTGAATGGTTACACTCCTCTGCTGATAATGACTCTGTTTTAAAACGGGGATCTACATATGTTACAAAGCTCACTAATTCCTTAGTAGCGGTACCTGAATATTTTCCCGACATATATGCGCGTATGTTATTCTTCAGAGACGACGTTAGCGAATGGACATCATCTGTGGTATTGAGAATACTGTTTTCTAGCAGCTTTAGTAAAGGTTGGACAGCAGAAAATGTCACATATTTCTCTGCTGAAAGGATATCAGTAAGATCGGCCACAGGGTCGAATGCTAGTTTCATGGCTTCTAAAACTTGAACATCATTATACCGCGGAATTAGATGTGCGCATTTTCGGTCCTCGCTAAGAACCTTATGAATCGTGGTTTCCTGTTCCAAGAATCTCTTCGCCATTGCGTGTGCAGCAGTCCTGTTAGAATAAAAACAAATTGATATTAGAAGTTATAATAGATGTATATATGTAGGCATGTGTATATATTGCATTTTCTAAACAATCACACAGAAAATCTGTTGAATATTTTGATAATAATTTGACGGGAAACTGATGCTGCTACAAGCGGCAACACATTCTAGTAAAATTAATTTCAAAATATTCAATATTAAGTTGAATAAATTGTCACATGTTCAAAATAGTTATGAATGTTTAAGTACAGAAATTTTCATCTGGAAATTGGCTATGACACCATTCAATAGGCCTACTATTATGTCAGTAGTGAACGATGCTCACGTACACTCAAGAGTGTTTGTTTTACAACTTATGGTTTTAATTGACCTATTGAATTTGAACAAGCTGATATTTGTTCGGCGCACGTGGCTAGTCTGTTGCATCGGGGTATGTCTTATGCACAGCTCCTACATTGGTCTTGGGTAAATGTCCACTTGCGGCCAAAGAGAAGACTTTTTGAAAATTTACCACTGGAATGACTGGCTCGATAATGGAGGAAGTCATTGCAGTGGTAAAATTTCAAATATTCTTCTCGATCTGCAAACAGACATTTTCCATCAGCAATACATTTGAAATTTTAATAGTAATAGTTAATTTCTTACCGTTATCAGTTGGTGATTTGGCAGTGCAGTGACAATTGACTCTGCATATGTGTTAGCTCTCGTCGCCGCTTCCAGCTATAGCTGAATGAGGATATGATAGTACGGCATACCGATAACGCACGTTTCACTTTGTCATCACCCTTGTATGAATTTGTTACCGCAAGTTGTTATTACACCACAAAAACATCCATTACCGTTCAATCACTACTTGCTAAATCAAATATCTGCATTTAGCTATCAGAATAAGATTTTTATGCTCGCTTACATACTCCCTAATGCCAATACCATCACCATGTAGACCCTCAACCAGGCCTCTGGAAGAGGGACCCCCTGCATTAGCCTTGCAATAGACTGGTACTAGTCTGTACTCACTCCTTGGTGACACTTGTCACTAAGCACGCTCGCGCATGCGCAGTAGATCCCAAATGTGAAAACTGATTCACTTCAAAATATTCTGCTAGCAGTACAGTTTGCCTGCTATCAATCTGTTATAAAAGTTTTAGCTTTGCTTCTGAAAGTTTGAGAGTTACAATCTATTTGACATCGTATCATGCCTACCATGAAATCAATCCTTCCTAAGTTATGTTTAACTTTTATATCATGGTGTTTTGGAGGTGTTTGTAACTCTAATTTTTTAGTTACCAGTTTTCGTGTCACTACTCCCATTTTCGAGGTTAGAGTAACCATGCCTATTATATACCATCAAGAGTACCATGTTATAAAATAGCCAATACCACTCCTATTAACGTAGTTCCTAGTGCTCTCAAACACCATCACTCAGGAATCATTATGATTCCTTTCTTCAGTCACTTTCTTAAGTACGCCTATGACGTATCCTCTGTAGATTTTCTCATTAGTTTTTTATCGAAGCTAGTGATTTATCTCTTATCATTTCTTATTTTTATAGGAAGTGTCCTTATCTTCTGAGAAAGTAAAATGTACGTCAAACAAGTGTGATCGTTTTCATGCCAAGGACTATGCGGGCCACGTTTGCCTGAGGTGTACCTCCTGCTCCCCTCAAAAAATGTGTGGGATTTGTAAGGGTTGGCCATTGGTCATATCTAAAGCTTTCTTCAAAGATTTTGTCGTTAAGCCTGCGTTGCCCTCAGGTCACTCTCCCTCCGTTGTTGAGTGTACTAAGGCAGTAACAACTGCTTCTACCTCTGTTAAAACGTCGGTTTCAACAACGGAGGGGGCCAGCTCTTCTATCTCAGATCCTGTTATGGCGTTATTCGCCAGGTTCGAATCCTTTGCTAACGTGTTAATAAAGTCTTTAGATGAGCGCATTTTATCCGCAATTAAGGCTGCTAAAGAGGAGTCGTCAGACTCCCAATTCAGCCCCCAGTCTCATTAGCGAAAGGGGGGTAAGCCTGTTTCCTTGACATCTAGACAACAGATTAAGTCTCCGAAAGGTAAATCCGGCGACTAGAAAGAAGCCTGGTAAGTCAGCCTCTGGTAGGAGCCAGGCCAAAGACCATGTTAGTCTTGAGGATCAGCATAATCCTCAAGCGATGGCATCGGTGGCGGAAGCTTCCGATTTTTCATCACATGCCAAAGTGCGTTTCTCAGTGATACATATTGCCAGGAATGTATTAAGATCGCCGATCGCCTCTGCACCAGGCTCTGCTCCTGGCTTGTCCGGGCAAGCGGGTTTGCCATCCGGATTGTCTTCTGGTTTTACCGGGCATCCGGAAATGAGCACCGTGATTGTTTCTGGCTTGGCTGAACATCCGGTGACTCATGATAATCTGGCTTTTCCGTCAACTTCCGTTTCCGGTTCATCCGTTTCCGGCTATAGAGTTTCCGATTCCGGTAGGAAGAATCTGGTTCTGGGTCTGTTGGACCCGGCCTTGCATCATTCGTCTACTTCCGTTTCCGGTTTTTTGGCTTCCTCTTCCGGTAGTAGTGTTGCTACTTCCGGTAGGAAGAATGTGCATCCGGGTCTGTTGGACCCTTCTATGCATCATTCCGTTTCCGGTTTGCCAGTTTCCTCTTCCGGTAGTAGTGTTGCTACTTCCGGTAGGAAGAATGCTTATCCGGGTCAGTTGGATCCGTCTTTGCATACATCCTCTTTTTCCGGTCCCGTTTTGTTATCTTCCATTTCCGGCGGTAGTGTAGACACTTCCGGTTCGACTTATGCATGTCCGGGTCTGTTAGACCTGTCCTTGCAATCGACTTCCGTTTCTGGTTTTTCCGTTTCCGCTTCTAGTGACAGTCTATCTGCTTCCGGCTTAAGAGATTTGAAGCATTCTATTTCCAGTCTCGGTGTTACAGTTCCTGCTGGAACAACTTTTTGCGCATCAAATTATGAGCTGCCGACTAACTCAGATTCCCATTTTAGTAATAGGTCTGTTACTTCCGATTCTAATTATTTTCGCGCCGCCCCTCCCGTTTTTGATAGGCATTATCCTGATCGTTTTTCTCTTTCTCAGTCTGTTCCTTCTTCAGATTTTGTTCATCCTTCCTTTCGTGATGTAGTATCACTCTCTCATTCTTCTTCCTCTCCTCTTTTTACGCAGGCAGGTTCTCAGAAGGGTAGTAGTCATCCTTCTTCTTCTTCCTCTGTATTGTCGGCTAGGGATTTTTCGTCTTCCCATGTTTCTAATTCTTCTTCTCTCTTTCACCCTTCAACTATCTCTCCTCCTCCAGGTTTTCTTCATATTCCAGCTTCTCTTCATCAGAACTCTTCTTCTTCTCATATCCCTTCTTCTTCCTCTCCGTCTGTCTCTACTCTTCCTTCTTATTCTTCATCTTCTCCTGCTTTTGATCATTTGGATCCTATTGTTTCTGTCGTTCTTTCTCCAGAATTGGAATTCCAGATAGTTGATTCGGGCTTAGATTTTTCTTTGTTTTCAGTAAGCCGCGATTCCTCTCGTCATCGCTCTATTATTTCAGCTAGATTTTCAATTCTTTCCAGATTTTCAGCTAGTGCTTTGGATTCTTACTCCAAGAGAAACCTGTTTTGTAAGATTTATGACTGGAATGACTGGCTCGATAACAGAGCCAGTCATTCCAGTAGTAAAATTTAAAAAATAGGCTTCTCTTGGTCTGCAGATGGACATTTCATATGAGAAATTTGAAATTTTCTTGAAGAAATGTAAGTGTTAAATGGTTAATGGTCTAGCCAGCCCAAACTGGTCTCTGCATTTGTCTTGAGTATTGCCCATTTACAAGCCAAGAGAAGACAATTTTTGAAACTTTACAACTGGAATGACTGGCTTTTAAAATTTCGGTATGAATGGGATAGCAGGATTTATTTATTTAATTTATTTAGATGTGCTAAAATAATCTCAAAGTTGTTTTTAGGAAACACTTGTGTTCAAATTATACCCAAAAATATTCAGAGCTTTTATTTCATTTGCAAGTTTCTGAAATTTCATTCCTTTTCACATGACAACTGTTCTTCATACTGAAAAGCAATTCTTGTAGGCTGCTGCTGTCTAAGAAAACAACACTATTTCCAACATCTACATGATCCCTTCTCCTACAGATTTTAATCATTTGACATAAGAGCTGAAGAAAGGGTAATTAACCCCACTGACCACCCACCCAATTTAAATGAATGATTTAAATATAAAATATATATAAGTCCTGCAAGCTAGTATAATGGGTGTTGTTGTAACTTGACAAGCTCAACCTAGGTTTGAAAGGTGATAATTGCCCATTCTACTACAAATAAGAATTTGATAATTAAACCAGCTATGCAAGACTCAGACAGTAGGATTCAGTTAGAGAGCAGTACAGTACTATACATTGGTAAGGAATTGTGCTGTAACAGCAAGCGAAGGCCAGGCTGGAAGCAAAGCTCATTTCAATCTATTTATGCATTAATAATGTGTGTTACATAAAACAGAGAAAGTCATGTGAATATTTTGAAAACCATGTGACTGAAAATTGTTGCTGCTTAAGACCACACCACATTAAGCTAAATTATTTTCAAAATATTCTAAAGATTTCATTTGCATCTGCTTTAAAACCAGGCTGATTAAAGCTGAGGATAACTTGTGTGAAGTGTATAAAAAATAATTTTAAAAATAATTTCAAGGCAATTTGCAAATTTCTATTTATAAAAGGATTAGCTCTGTTCTTATTGGGTCATATTTTTAACACTGAAGCAAAATTATTTTCAAAATATTCTAGAGATACACTGACGCCCTAGCAACTGTATTTCAAGACAACCATACTGTTGATTATTTTGACAAAGATTTCACTGGAGGTTGTTGCTTCTTAAGGCAACAAGTGTAATAGTGTGACATGCAAAGAGATACGGAAGATATGAGAAATATGTATTGAATTTTAATCTGCACTGAGTAGGTACAATTGAATGTAAGAATTTATCAGAAATAGACAGAGAAGTATTTTGAAAAGTATTTGAAAATACTCAAATACATTGACAATGTATTTAAATACAAATACTTTGGCCTTAAATACTTTTCAAATACAAATATTTTCAAATACCTGAAAAATGTATTTAAATTACTTCAAATACAAATACTTTTGTATTTGACCCCAGCCCTGGTTGCTTGACATATTTGAACCAAATTTGGATAGCGGGACCCTATCATGGTAAGCTCTGCAACTTCTGTTCAGAATTTTGTTTGATCAATTTTCTGGGTGAAAATCTTTTGTGAAAAATTTACATTAAATTGTCAAAACATTACTCTTCATAATCGTTAGGCGGGGTTCTACTTAATGTGGCAGGGATGACCCTATGTGGGTAGGCTTCAGAACTTGTATACAGAATCTTTATGAGTCAATTTTATTTATGAAAACCTTAGATTTTATGACAAATTTGCCAGAAATTGTCAAAACTCTACTCCTCATTAACGACTTCAACTTAATTGGGCTGGAACATGTGGAAGAACCCTATAGGCCTAGCCTTCAGAACTTGTATACATAATTTTGATTAGTCACTTTTTCTGGTGGCCATCTTGAACTTTCCAGAAATTCTTTAAAATGCTACTCTTCCATAATCAATGGCCCGATTGCAATGGAACGTTGGTGGAATGCTCCTATCATGATTAACTTCAAGCATGTCAACAAAAGTTTTAATGAGAGTCTTGATTGGTCAATTTTTTCGGCAGGGATCTTGGATTTTCCAGACATTTTCCAGGAGAGTTTAGATCGCTATTACTACTTAATCAACAACTAGGTTTCAACCAAACTTGGGTGGAATTATCCTATGGCGATAAGTTTCAGGAAATCAAATGAGAATTTCATTTGGTCAATTTCTTTGGTGGTCATCTTGGATTTTGTCGGAAATTAACCATCATGTCTGATAAGTGTATTGATAATGCTTCTATATTCATTTTATGTTTGAAGTCAAGATTCATAGATCATTGTAAAGTTGAGCTTCATGGTTGGATTGCAATCATATGCCTGGTTAATCATAAATTCACGATTTAAAAAATAATCACGGTTTTCGATTTAATCACATAGTCGCGCAAGCTTAGTACAAACCCTTTGTGATAGTGATTGTGAGTTCTGTTTCTGTTTGCAGCTCCATCAGACTTAATTAATCAGATAGTTGGCATGATCAGTCACCTGGCATGCGTACATGAGAGTGAACTCGGGGACTTACAGAACCAACTCAATAATGCACTGTGTGATCAGAAGGGATTCAAGCAATCCTCAAAGGTTTGATAATGCTTATCTGAATCAATCATTGCTTCTAACGAAGTGTGACATCCCATTTACAAGTAAACTGGAGAAATCACCGTTTGCAGGACCTGAGACATTTTAGAAATATTGACATGTCAGTGATTCATTCAACAATTGAGCCAATGACTTCATTGGGAAATTTTGGCTGTTGGGTCATTCCATATAAGGACCAACATTTTTGAAATCCGTCAAGTCATAGTTTCAGATTTCCTTCAAACTTTGTCAGAGTAAGCATATGTATGTATTAACAGGAAACTCCAAGTATTATAGTGAAAGGTCAAATACTTTTTGAAAACTGGCCTATCCAATACCCCCTGCCTAAAATTGACAAAAATTTGTAACAAAATTTCTATGTTTGAGACTACAGTGCTCACAATACTAGGTCTTTTTATTTTAACAGTCTGGTCACCATAGTTCGAGAAAATCGCAAGCATTTTGTGCTGACCTGTTTTAGGCATGTATTAGGGGTCGTCAAAAATGCCAAAAAATGTGATTTTTCATATTTTAATCCAAATTTGGTGATGCCGTAAAATGTATTTGTATTTGGTTTACACAAATGATTTCTATCCTGTTAACTAGAGCTACTGCTACTTTAGTGATATTTATTACCTAATGGCAAGATATGCTCCGCAAAAATTTTGTGGGAGCCATCCATACCCCCACCCCTGTTCGCCAAAATGGGGTGACTTCATAACATCTTTTTTCAAAATAACCCCTTTCAATTTTTTAAATATTTTGGTGAATGTTATATATATGGTCAATGGTTACAGGGCCAAAAGGTTCACTCTTACATTTGTTTCCTTTTAGAGCTATGGCAAATACAAAATCTGATATTTTTTCGAAAACTTGTATGATATTCGATTTTGGGGGGTTAATAATTTTAAAAGTATACACTCTAGAAGTATGAAACAAGAGCTGTAGCGCGTTTCCCTGCCTTATTAAAAGAAACAACCAGCATTTCCCTTTTACAAAATAGATAAACATGGATTTTAGAGATGTCAAAACCTTACTTTGTTAAAATTTGACATTTTTGTGGGTAAACTACAAGTCATTATTCAACAACATTTTCAATGGGAATAACATATTGCCTGGAGAATATTTAAAAAACAATTTGACTATAAATTGTTGCTGACCTAGCCATCAATAATTTTCAGTCAAATCATTTTCAAAATATACACCAGGTACAGAGTTTCTCCTGTAAGCTGGTCGAGCTGCAACAGCTCATCACTCAGTCTTGAGTTATCCAGTGTTAATAAAGACTGAGAGATTTCATATCTAGAGAAAATAACTCAACCTTCAGAGCTTTGTATATAATTAGGTCAATTGCTGTAATAGACATAGGTAGTGAGGTGATATTGATTAGTCACATGGTCTCAGTTTTTCTCAGAGATCTGCATGCAAGTATTGCTATCAACAAGAGTTCAGTCAAGCATTTTAAGTGATCAAGATTAGGCAGCATGACCAGTGAAAGTGTTTAATAATTACTGCTTTGAAACATTGACATTGTTGCTGATACACAAATGTTTAGATATTTACTTTAGAAATTTAATAATTCACTATACATTTTAATGATAAATTAGGCCTTTTAATTTGAAAAGTGTAAACTTTGACTAGGACACGTTGCACAATGGCTGAATTACCAGAGACATTTTGTTCAGTTGGACGTCTCACTAATGATAAATGTCATAAGTTTACGGATAAATGCTCTGTAAATGATGTTGTACAATTGACGGCTACAGATAAAACACTTGTTGCAATGAGAAGCGGCCAGAGTGAGGATAGTTTAGAAACAGTGTGCTGTTGCCACAAGTAACACTATCTGCATATATTCCCGATGATGAAGCAGAACACTTCATGTTGTGATCCCCTAAAAGTTCACAAAAAGCTTATTAAAAAGGGACTAGTTAATATAGATCAAGAAATTGTGGCATTAATACAGTCGAAAACTAGAGAGAGAAAACAACCTGGCCAAAAGATTTGCCATCATTGTTTGCAGAAAATTAATAACCTGACAGATTGTAGTGACAGTGAACCGGAATCAATGGCCATAGCAGATACTTTGTACAGTAATGCTGAATGCCTCAACTCTAGTTTCTCAGCAGTTGGAGTTTCTCCCCTAAAGAGTGTCCACTCAGAAAGGAAAGTATCATATGGTAAACGAAAAATCAAACAAATGGCAGAAGCAACAACAAGTCACGTGGCATCCCACCTAGGTTTTCCACCTAATAAATTAGTTGCTGACACTTCACAAACTGAATGTACATGTGATTCTAAGTTAGATGTGGACTACTTGGTATCGAACATGAATGAAAAACTGTCTGTGTCATCACAAAATCAAAAGATACAAGTATTGACTATTACACCTAAATCATGGTCGATAGATAAAACTGTTCAGGTTTTTCAGGCATGTGGTGTTACGCGTTATGTGGTGAAACAAGCCAGACAACTTGCGCAGAATGATGGAATACTCGCTGATCGTGAAACCTTTAAAAGAAATAAGCTTGATCAGCATACACTAGATAGTGTTATTAACTACTACCAAGATGATACTGTATCTAGACTATTACCCGGGAAAAATGATTTTGTTACTATAAGAATTTGTGGTACCAAAGAACATAAGCAAAAACGGCTAATCCTGACAAATTTGAAGGAAGTACATGCTAATTTCAAAACAGAAACTGGACTTAAAATTGGTTTCTCTAAATTTGTTGAGTTAAGACCCAAATGGTGTGTAACTGTTTCTTCTAGCGGCAGCCACAATGTTTGTGTATGCGAAAAACACCAAAATGTAAAGTTTATGGTGGATGTTATCTCCGAAGACTATCATAACCTAATTGACAAATCTGTATGTGACAGTAGTTCTAGAAATTGCATGCTGCAACGATGTGAAAAGTGTCCAGGAACTGCATTTCTCAAAACTTACTTAGAGCAAGAACTTTACGAGCACATGGATGAGGATGACATCATTAAATTCAATGAATGGGTATCCACAGACCGAATTGAAATCATGCGCCGAGAAGTATCAGTTGAAGATTTTATTTCTATATTATGTCAACGGATCCAAGAATTAACACCACATTCCTTCATAGCGAAATCTCAAAGTGAATTCTTGAAAGCGTGCAAACATGATTTAGATGACACTACTGCCATTGTTGTTCTCGACTTTGCTGAAAATTACAGCATTATTGTGCAAGATTGTGTACAGGGATTTTATTGGAACAATTCTCAAGTCACGATACATCCTTTGGCATTTTATGTTAAGGCTTATGGAAAGTTGAATGAAGAAAATGTATGCTTCATCTCTGAGTGTCTGAAACATGAAACAAATACTGTGTACTGTTTTCAGGAGATTTTTACAAGATATTTGAAGGAAAAGTATCCCAATATTCATATAATTAAATACTTTAGTGATGGGTGTGCAGGACAATACAACTTCAAAAACTTTATTAATGTCTGCCATTATTATTCAGATTTTGATATTAAGGCAGAATGGCATTTCTTTGCTACCAGCCATGGTAAAGGTGTTTGCGACGGTATCGGTGGCACAGTGAAGCGCTTAGCCGCAAGGGCTAGTCTGCAAACGGCGCTTATACGAAATGCTAGTGAATTGTATGAATTCAGCCAACAGAACATAAGCAAGATCAAGTTCTTCTTAGTTACTAAAGATGAGATCCAGAGCCATCATACAATGTTGGAAGAGCGGTATCTCCTTGCCAAAACAGTGCAAGGAACCAGGTCATTCCATTCGTTTGTTCCAAATGACACTAACTCTATCACAGTAAAGCGAATTTCAACTGATGATGTTTCATACACTCGGTCATTTTCTAACACACAACCTGGTATGTCATCAGAGAATCAGAATTTAAATATCCCTATGGAACTGTCTTTGAGTGACTATGTTGGTGCATTGTATGACAAAAATTGGTGGTTTGGCATAGTGTTAGAAATTAGTCTAGAAAATGAGGACTGTCTCATTTCATTTATGAAGCCGCATGGACCAGCTCGATCCTTTAGTTGGCCAAGGCGCACAGACCAGTGCTGGGTTCCTTTTTGTGACATTCTAAGTAAGGTGTCAACACCATTGACAGCAACTGGCCGGCAGTACACTTTTCCACAAACTGATATCGACTTTATAAATGGACTATTTAAATAATTTGGAGGAGCGGTATATGCTGGATCATGTACCGTATCATCAATTATTGCTGAGGTATGTAGTATTATGTACTATCTCTTAACACTTTTATATTATATCATGTGTATTAACCAATGCCTGTCTCAGTTTATTAAATAATTCCATGAAATGGGTGACATTTAGGCATACTTTAGTATGAGAAATTACACATATTGGCCTGGTCGCAGTGTGTCAAAATTGTCTATAAATGGCTATAGAAGTCCATGTAGCTGTACTAATATGACCATAATATACCGTTCAATGTCCACCTATGATGAAAAAGTATCTAAAATGCTAAAGTGGAGATATTTTAAACTTTTTAAAACAAATTAGATTGTCGCGAAAAATGTCAAATTTTAACAGAGTCAGGTCTTTGGGTCTAGAAAATCGATGTTTATGTATTATATAACCAGGGAATGCTGATTGGTTCTTCTAATATAGCAGGAGAACTGGTTGTATCACTTGTTTCATGCCTCTAGGCCCTATAATTTTAAAATTATTAACCCCCAAAAATGGAATATCGTACAAGTTTTACAAAAATATCACATTTCTAATATGCCATAGCTCCGAAAGGGAACAAATGTAAGAGTGCAAGTTTTAACCATGTAACTATTGACCATATATCTACCATTCACCAAAATAAAATAAAAATTGAAAGGGGTTATTTTGACTTAATAGGCGATGAAGTTGGCCCTCTTTTGTGAACAGGGGTGGTGCATTGGGCCCCCAAAATTTTTTGATGAGCAAACCTTGCTGTTAGTCAGTAAATATTACTAAGCTAATATTAGCTCTAGTGAACTGGGTAGAAATCATTTAGTTACAGCAACTATAATATACATTTTACTGTATCACCAAATTTGGTTGAAACAGGAAAATTAGCTGTTTTTAACGTTTTTGGTGACCCCTAAAACACACCCAAAACAAGTCAACGCATATTGCTTGTTATTTTCCTCAAGTATGCTGACCAGAGCATTAGAATGAAAAGATCTAGTATTGTAAACAGTATATTGGATGAGATATGATGTCTCAAACATTGGATTTGTACTTGAAACTTTTGTCAATTTTAGCATAGGGGTCTTTGAGAGGGCATTTTTCAAAAAGTATTTTACATATCAGTTAAAAAATTGTCATGCTCAACTAAAACATCCATATGCTCACACTGAGAAAGTTTGAAGGAAATCCGTGACTATGAGTTGACGGGCATTGGTCCATCTTATACGGAATGACCCTGTTCTCTAAATTCACATTTCAAAAATTGTTATTTTCTTGACTAATATTGACTATGAAAGAACTAAATACTTGACAATGGATTAATCCATTCTGTCACTCAAGTATGTGATGTCGTAATCCATTACATCACATGTAAGCTGATATAACAATCAAATTGTGTAATGAATCAATGAGCTATCGGAGCTATGTCCGTCGTGAACCTCTAAATGTCTGTCAGGTGTACGATTTGTTTATCTTTACTATTTAATACCCATTCTGTTGAATATTTTGAAACTCATTTTACTGGGCACTGTTGCTGTAGGCAGCAACAGCACCCAGTCAAATTAGTTTCAAAATACTCAACAGCTTACTTGTATAGTTACTCTGATGTTGAAATTCTGAGAGATGGGTGGGGCATAGCTACATTACACTATTTTAAATAATAGGCGGTTAATTTAATTATTAAAATAGTTTTAAAAATCTCTTGACCTGATTATAAATTGTGGTAACTGTGTTAGTCTGTAAACACTTTAACAAACATTCTGCCCCATATGCAGCAATGGCTCGGGAGTCCAATTCATTTCCAAAATATTCAAAATCTTACATGTAAAGTTAAAACTTAGAAATTTGGCACGGCTTAGATAAGATCTATGGGGCATGCATTGTGTAGCTAGAAATGTTTTTTATTTTCAGTTTGTTTTTCCAAAAGACTGAAAATTTAGGGCTGGGGTTGCTTTCCGTGTAGATGTGTCAGTCTTCTGATGCTTTTTTCACTCACCTTTATAAAAAAAGCTCATCGAATTACATGTGCACATACTTCTAGATGTGTTAGAACAATATTACACTCTGTAACACTCAAGCGGACCAAAAACCGCTTCTGCAGTGGTCTTGGAAAATGTCCACTTGCAGACCAAGAGAAGAATATTAAGAAAATTTATTGGAATAACTAGCTCGATAATAAACTGAGCCAGTCATTCCAGTGTAAATTTTCAAAAATGTTCTCTTGGTCTACAAGTGGACATTTTCAATGACAAAATTCAAATTCAAATTTGAGGGTTAAATGTTTAATATCTCAACACATTTCAGCGCCTGGCAGAGATACTGATTACCATGACAACAGATGGTCGCTTGCAATACCATACAGTGATGCAGGTGTTGAACAACCTTGGCATGCCGGATACAGCCGCTAAGCTCAGCAAGGTGATGCAAGATACAATACAAGGTGAGCTCACAGGACAAGGATCACGTTAACCAGGGTTAGTCACAGGGTTTATACTCGCAATGGATAGCATGGTTGTTCATAGGATCAGACATGTCAGAGAATGGAACTTTCCGGTTTTAGCTATGCCCCGACCATCTCTAGCTAAGCTCCACCCACACCTCGCTCGTGTTGGGATCGACCGATCTCTGAACACCATGACTATCAATTTCCAAAAAACTACACAGGTAAGCTGTTGAATATTTTGAAACTAATTTGACTGTGTGTTAGGCAGCAACAGCGCCCAGTCAAATTAGTTTCAAAATATTCAACGGCATGTTTATTATATAGCAAAGAATTACAAAGACGTACAATATATACAACGTGCTGGACTCTGAGATTTGATGACAGTCTATAGGGAACTCTTTGCGACGTAATGATTGTGATGTCATCATACACGCGCTGAGCTGATTATGATGTCAAACGAGGTCAGATGATGGATGGATACTCTGGAAAGATGAATTTAGAATTAAGACCGAGAAATTCTTGAAAATCCATGGTTTCTCATATGTCGTAGAAAAATAATGGAGTCTTAATAGACGTGAACCCGGAAGGTCCTGCATATCTGTTTAATGAAAATCACAGAAGTAAACTGTTACCTATTTTGAAAATAATTTGACTGGGAGCGGTCACAATCAAAGAATTGTCGTCAACATGTCAAATGTTTTGAAATTCCTTTGGCATCTAATGTGGCAACAGCTTCCAGCCAATTTAATTAAAAAATATTTAACTATATGGCACTACGAGTAGTTTTCATTCAGACTGTTGCCAATTCATATGATTCATGCCACCACACCTGCCAATATTTCTCCCAACATTATGACATCCGATATATATTAAAATTCTTACGTACAATATATCGCAATATTGTCTAAGCCAGTATCGTGCCCGCATAGTTTGTGAAAATATGTTAACAATTTCAATGACAGATCGCTGATAAAGGAAATTCTTTTCAATGTAAAGCTTAATCTGTTGAATATTTTGGAATTAATATAACTGGAAGCTGTTAGGCAGCAACAGCTTACAGTGGTATTAATTTCCAAATATTCAACAGCTTTCTTGTATGGTTGTGTTGAAATTGAGGTACAGGGAAAACATCGTTGAAAGGATTAACTATGTTTTGGTGAGTGAAACCTTGTTTTCTAAATCAATCATTGTTTGTATTTACAGGCCAGCATATAGAGGACTTACCGTTCAGCATAAGAAATAAACTTACACAAGCACTCAGTGTTTCCACCACAGATGGTGAGTATAAACTTACACAAGCACTCAGTGTGGCCACCACAGATGGTGAGTATAACCTTACACAAGCACTCAGTGTGGCCACCACAGATGGTGAGTATAAACTTACACAAGCACTCAGTGTGGCCACCACAGATGGTGAGTATAAATTTACACAAGCACTCAAGTGTGGCCACCACAGATGGTGAGTATAAACTTACACAAGCACTCAGTGTGGCCACCACAGATGGTGAGTATAAACTTACACAAACACTCAGTTTGGCCACCACAGATGGTGAGTATAAACTTACACAAGCACTCAGTGTGAGCACCACAGATGGTGAGTATAAACTTAGACAAATACTCAGTTTGACCACCACAGATGGTGAGTATAAACTTACACAAACACTGTGTGACCATCACAGATGGTGAGTATAAACTTACACAAGCACTCGGTGTGGCCACCACAGATGGTGAGTATAAACTTAGACAAACACTCAGTGTGGCCACCACAGATGGTGAGTATAAACTTAGACAAACACTCAGTTTGACAACCACAGATGGTGAATATAAACTTAGACAAACACTCAGTTTGGCCACCACAGATGGTGAGTATAAACTTAGACAAACAGTCAGTGTGGCCACCACAGATGGTGAGTATAAACTTACACAAGCACTCAGTGTGGCCACCACAGATGGTGAGTATAAACTTAGACAAACACTCAGTTTGGCCACCACAGATGGTGAATATAAACTTACACAAACACTCAGTGTGGCCACCACAGATGGTGAATATAAACTTACACAAACACTGTGTGACCATCGCAGATGGTGAGTTTAAACTTAGTCTTACACAAGCACTCAGTTTGGCCATCACAGATGGCGAGTATAAACTTACACAAGCACTCAGTTTGACCACCACAGATGGGGAGTATAATCTTACACAAACACCGTTTAACCACCACAGATGGTGAGCATAAATTTACACAAGCACTCGGTTTGGCCACCACAGATAAGAGTGGCTACCACAGTTGGTGAGTATAAACTTACACAAACACTCATCTTGATCATCACAGATGGTGCGTATAAACTTACACAAGCACTCAGTGTGGCCACCACAGATGGCGAGTATAAACTTACACAAGCACTCGGTGTGGCCACCACAGATGGTGAGTATAAACTAGACAAACACTCAGTGTAGCCACCACAGATGGTGAGTAAAAACTTATACAAGCACTCAGTGTCGCCACCACAGATGGTGAGTATAAAGTTAGACAAATACTCAGTTTGACCACCACAGATGGTGAGTATAAACTTACACAAACACTGTGTGACCATCACAGATGGTGAGTATAAACTTACACAAGCACTCGGTGTGGCCACCACAGATGGTGAGTATAAACTTAGACAAACACTCAGTTTGACCACCACAGATTGTGAATATAAACTTACACAAACACTCAAGTGTGGCCACCACAGATGGTGAGTATAAACTAGACAAACACTCAGTGTGGCCACCACAGATGGTGAGTATAAACTTAGACAAACACTCAGTTTGGCCACCACAGATGGCGAGTATAAACTTACACAAGCACTCAGTTTGACCACCACAGATGGGGAGTATAAACTTACACAAACACCGTTTGACCACCACAGATGGTGAGCATAAATTTACACAAGCACTCTGTGTGGCCATCGCAGATGGTGAGTTTAAACTTAGTCTTACACAAGCACTCGGTTTGGCCACCACAGATAAGAGTGGCTACCACAGTTGGTGAGTATAAACTTACACAAACACTCATCTTGATCATCACAGATGGTGCGTATAAACTTTCTACTTCGAATAATACTTACCAGATGTACTATTATGATAATGTCTATTATCTAGTCTAGCTCAAAATAATCAATTAAAACTCCGCACTTTCCTGGTCCTGCCCCTACTGTGTCCGGGAATACCATAGCCGCAGGTACCAAGTCAATTCCCAAATACAGTCAGATTCGTCTATTTTGCGTTTTGTCAGTCGCAAATTTAGTGTGCTCAAATTTTAGTTAATTTAAGCGGTTATCGGTTGTTAGGAAGGATTACATCGGTGGCTTCATGGAGGAACTTGGAAAATCATCACAGGGGCAGGTTGTATCAATCTAGAATTTATACATTCGTGCCATAAATACTGTTTGAAATTTCCTGAGGCTGCTCCCGGAGTTATTCGGGACACCATGCGCCTGTCTTAGGATTGCCTGGCCAGGGTAATCACTAGAACGTTGGCAGAGCGACGGAGAATGGTTCTCGATTGTGTAGAACCAGGACCGGAAATGAGGGCTGCATTATCTTCTGCGCCCTTCATTGGTCCAGGCTTGTTCGGCGGCTCGGCACGACAAGCGCTCTCCAAGGTTGCGTCAATGGTGGCGGAGCAAGAAGTGGTCGGCAAGTCGTGGAAGTCGACTAAGAGGACTCAGCCGCAACAGTCCTACCGTCAGCATAGACAGGAGCAGCAGAGGCAGCGTCCTAGATCGCCCTTCCGTCCTTCTGGCCGTGATGCCCATAGGTCATCCGGATCGCAAGGACCTGGCCGTTCGTCCTCATACAAGTCCTCTAGTAAGAGGCCGTATGAGGAAGACAGGAAGGGTGGCGGTTCGGGCCGAGGCGGCTACCGTAAGGATAGCCGTGGCGGCGGTTCCGGACCGTCGTACCACAAGAAGCCGCGGGGCGGCCGTGGGGCTCGTTCCTGACGGGTTTCCGGCGGAACCACTACCGATGGCTTCGGAGACAGATGGAGTCGAGAATCTTCACCCAAGCGATTTAGCGTCTTATCGGCTAATCTTGACCGACGATTGTGTGCAGATTCCTTCCGTCGGAGGCAGACTTCAGCTATTCCTAAACCAATGGGAACAGGTCGTGCGCGACTGTTTAGTTTGTCAGTGGATAAGAAACGGCTACGATCCGGACTGGCTCATCCATCAATCGTTAGTTCCGTTAACCTCGACTCCAATATGGACTCTTGTTCCAAGGGAATCAGATCGTCTAGACGCCATTCAGTTAGAAATACAATCTCTTTATCAGAAGAAGGCCATTCATTTAGTCAAGGATCAGTCTTCTCCGGGCTTCTATTCGATCATGTTCCTCGTTCCGAAGCGTACCGGAGGATGGAGACCAATTCTCAATCTCAAACCGTTGAACAAGTTTATTCTTTCTCCCAAATTTCAGATGGAGACGGTTGCAGCAGTAATGACAGGGCTGAGGAAAGGCATGTGGGGAGTGTCGATAGATCTGAAGGATGCATATTTTCATATTCCAATGTCAATTCCTTTTCAGAAGTACCTTCGCTTTGCATTCCAAGACAATGTTTGGGAATTCAATGCTCTCCCGTTCGGCCTGACCACAGCTCCGAGGGTCTTCACCAAGGTGGTTCTCGCCATGACTTCTTTACTTCGCAGGAGAAACATAGCTGTTCACACCTACATAGACGACTGGCTGCTGAAGGCGGGGAGTCCAGTCACTCTGCGCAGCAATCTGCAGGTAGTCCTAGCCTTATTAAAGGATCTAGGGTGGATTGTAAATCTAGAGAAATCAGAACTAGAGATCTAATCTCTCAGAACAAGGGTCTGTACCTCCACGACAGACCGGAAATGTTCAAATTGACTGCATGGATGTTGTCAAGCAGCGTGCAATTGAGGGTGGCTTTTCTGAGCAAGCAGCGAAGTTTGTTGCTTCAGCCAGAAGAGTTTCAACCACAAAGACATATAATTATAGAATCAACAAATTTGCACAGTGGTGTGAGAGAGGAGATATTAATCCCTTTTCTGCATCCGTTCAACACGTAGCGGATTTTATCTGTCATTTATACGAAGTTGACAAACTTGTACCTTCCACCCTAGCAGCATATAAGTCTGCATTAGCTTCAGTCATTCCCAGTCTCACTGTTGAAGGAGTGGAGAATGACACCTTGAATGAAGTTATCAAAGGAATGAGCATTCTACTTCGAATAATACTTACCAGATGTACTATTATGATAATGTCTATTATCTAGTCTAGCTCAAAATAAACAATTAAAACTCCGCACTCTCCTGGTCCTGCCCATACTGTGTCCGGGAATACCATAGCCGCAGGTACCGAGTCAATTCCCAATCACAGTCAGATTCGTCTATTTTGCGCTTTTTCAAAAGTCGTGTTTTTTAGAGTGCTCAAATTTTGCAATTTAAGCAGTTAATCAGTTGTGTTAGTCGATTACATCGCTGGATTCATGGAGGAACTTGGGAAATCATCACAGGGGCAGGTTGTATCAATCTAGAATTTATACATTCGTGCCATAATGACTGTTTGAAATTTCCTTAAATTGGCACATTTTTTATAATGTTAGCCATTGTTGGAGTTGCTTCTGTACCCGTTGACTTTTAGTTTTAATTCGGGTACTCGGTTAATTTTCTCTTGCGACTCGGTTCCTCTAAGATGGATGCGTCCTTGGCCAAGATGGCGGCGCCCATGAATTATGTCGTTCTTGGCTTGGTGTATCCAGGCACTCTGTTGTCGCCGATTTTAGCTCTCGCTTAGTTGTCGAGGGTGTTTGTAGTGATCGGCGATTTATTCTTGGTTATTTAACGTTAGTTAAAGGCTAAGTTGTGTTTTTAAAAAAATTTTCACTCAAAAAAGTTTCAAATATTTCCTGCCTAAGACTTGTTATCATTAATTTAAGAGAAAGTTAATGTGTTTAAGAAATCTTAACTATCAAGTCTATTGTGCGTATTGCTCGTCATCACTTGTCATGTGCAGCGTTTTAATTCTTCTCTGTGTTCGCAGAAACCGAAGAACCCGGATACGTTGTGCCAGAAGTGCAACAGGTTCATGAAACGGAAGTATCTTGGTCATCACTGTGTGGCGTGTGTGAAGTGTAAGGTCGGAAGCCCGTGTGATGTGTGCGCCAAGTGGTCGTCGGCAATGGTGGCTGAGTTTGACAGGGATCGACGGGCGAGGCTGGAGCGTATAGAGAAGGATAAGGCAGTGAAGTGGCAGCAAGCGTCGTTGGTTGGACTGGAAGGTCGGCTGAATGAGAGGATGGATTCAGCACTGGGCGTATGGGCGGCCCAGTTCAAGGCCATGTTTGATTCATTACAGTCCACGGGCCCGGTGAGGCAAGCTGGTGCAGGGCAACCATTAGGTGGTCCGGCTAGTTCTGCTGAGGGTCATGCACCTGACCCTTCTCTGTCCTCGGCTCAAGAGCCGTCGGTAGAGGAGGAAGAATTCCTGTTGATGGAAGACTCCGGCATGCCGGATCTTTCAATGTCGGCAATGCCTAGTACGTCCCAGGGGTCTCCCTCGGGATTTGTACGGGTTTGCCAGGCGGATGGTGATGTCGACGTTACGTCGGGCATTTTTCATCCGTCATTTGTGCAACCGGATATGCCGGCGGAGCCGTGGTTTGCGGTTCCGACGGCTATCCCGACGGCGTTAGGCGCGGCTCCTATCGGAGTGACAGTGCCAGCCGTGATTGAGGCGGTCATAGTCCCGGATCCCGTGTTGGAGCCGATGGACTGCGGAGAATCCGTATCCGGCGATTCGTTGGATACTGGTGCCGCTGGTAGTCGCGCTATGGATGCGCTCTGTCCTGGCAGAGACGTTTATCGTAGCGTTCAGCAAGGATCGTCGGTGGCCCTCTCATCTAAGGGAGAGAGGGAGGATGAAAACGGGAGTTCTTTAATGGACGATTCCGCTTTCTGCGCCGAAGCTGAATGGGTGCAGGTCCTTGGATGGATGACCAATCGTCTCGGGTTGGCATCGGATCTAGGATCTCAGCGCGATCCGGCGATGGAGCGGATGTCAGAGCGTGTGGCTAGCGCTCTGTCCAGTGGCTCTTCGGCCATGCCTACACTCCCCTTGGACACGCAGACTTCTGACATGTTGGAAGTTGCGGCATATCGTCTGGTTCAGACAGACTATGCGTTGCCCAAGGCCCCGAAGGGGATAAGGAGCAGGGTCCGTTTTCCGGAGCAGGCCTATCATCAGTACGCCAGAGTTCCACGGCTTTCCGTTGCGGAACGTGAGGCGCTGAATAGGCCGTTGGCTGGGAAGGCCAAGGGGCGGTCACGTCCCTTGGTTTCTCAGACCAACAAAGACCCGTTTAATGAGCTCACGCTCATTGAGGATGCGGCTAGGGCAGCCATGGCTGCGCTGTCGCACGGGTGTACCGTCTTGCAGGGTATGCTGGACTGCACGGCGGAAGGCGGACAGGTGCCAGAGGCTGCTCCCGGAGTTGTTCGGGACACCATGCGCCTGTCTCAGGATTGCCTGGCCAGGGTGATCACAAGAACTTTAGCAGAGCGACGGAGAATGGTTCTCGATTGTGTGGAACCAGGACCGGAGATGAGGGCAGCGTTATCTTCTGCGCCTTTCATAGGTCCAGGCTTGTTCGGCGGCTCGGCAGGACAAGCGCTTTCTAAAGTTGCATCGATGGTGGCGGAGCAAGAGGTAGTCGGCAAGTCGTGGAAGTCGACCAAGAGGACTCAGCCGCAACAGTCCTACCGTCAACACAGACAGGAGCAGCAGAGGCAGCGTCCTAGATCGCCCTTCCGTCCTTCTGCCCGTGATGCCCATAGGCCATCCGGAGCACAAGGGCCTGGCCGTTCGTCCACATACAAGTCCTCTAGTAAGAGGCCGTATGAGGACGACAGGAAGGGTGGCGGTTCGGGCCGTGGCGGCTACCGTAAGGATAGTCGTGGCGGCGGTTCCGGACCGTCATACCACAAGAAGCCGCGGGGCGACCGTGGGGCTCGTTCCTGACGGGTTTCCGGCGGAATCAATACCGGCGGCTTTGGAAACAAATGGAGTCGAGAATCTTCACCCAAGCGATGTAGCGTCTTGTCGGCTAATTTCGACCGACAACTGTGTGCAGATTCCTTCCGTCGGAGGCAGACTTCAGCTATTCCTAAGCCAATGGGAACAGGTCATGCGCGACTATTTAGTCTGTCAGTGGATAAGAAACGGCTACGATCCGGACTGGCTCATCCATCAATCGTTAGTTCCGTTAACCTCGACTCCAATATGGACTCCTATTCCAAGGGAATTAGACCGTCTAGTTGCCATTCAGTCAGAGATAGAATCGCTTCGTCAGAAGAAGGCGATTCACCTGGTCGCCGATCAGTCATCACTGGGCTTCTATTCGATTATGTTCCTAGTTCCGAAGCGTACCGGAGGGTGGAGACCAATTCTCAATCTCAAACCGTTGAACAAATTTATTCTTTCTCCCAGGTTTCAGATGGAGACGGTAGCAGCGGTGATGACAGGGCTCAGGAAAGGCATGTGGGCGGTATCAATAGATCTGAAGGATGCTTATTTTCATATTCCAATGTCAATTCCCTTTCAGAAGTACCTGCGGTTTGCATTCCAAGACAATGTGTGGGAATTCAATGCTCTTCCATTCGGCCTGACCACGGCTCCGAGGGTCTTCACCGAGGTGGTTCTCGCCATGACTTCTTTACTTCGCAGGAGAAACATAGCTGTTCACACTTACATAGACGACTGGCTGCTAAAGGCGGGGAATCCAGTCACTCTGCGCAGCAATCTGAAGGTAGTCCTAGACTTATTGAAGAAGCTAGGATGGATTGTGAATCTAGAGAAATCAGAACTGACTCCATCCCAGGAGTTTGTTTATCTGGGAATTTTTTTCAATCTCAGGGACGGCGTAGCTTTTCCGGCGGAGAGCAGAGTCAGAAGCCTGATTGCAGTATTGGAGTCAGTTTTCTCTAGGAGCCTATCTGACGGCGCGTCAATTTCTCAGAATACTCGGTTTACTAGTATCTCTGGAGAAGGTGGTGCCATATGCGGCGCTCAGGCGCAGGCCGATTCAGATGTATTTGATGTCGTTCTGGTTACAGAGAACAGATCCGTTATCTCTGAGAATACCAGTAAAAGAACCATTGATATTCCACCTTCAGTGGTGGTTGTCGGAACAGAATCTCCTGCGAGGTGTTCCTCTACAACCTCCTCAACCTCAGATGTCCATATTCACGGATGCATCGTTGACAGGTTGGGGAGCGGTATTGGACAATCAGTCAGTGTCAGGGGAATGGGATCGGACCAATGCGCAGAAACATATCAATGTGCTCGAGCTATTAGCGGTGGTATTAGCACTGCAGAAGTTTGAGAGTCTAGTTCAAGACAAAATTGTCCTAGTAAGGACAGACAACTCAACAGTGGTGTCTTATTTGAACCGCCAGGGCGGGACAAGATCACCGGAGTTGTGTATGATGGTTTGGAACCTTCTGCTGTGGTGCCAAGAGAGGAATATTATTCTTCGGGCAGCACACATTCCAGGAAGATTGAACATCTTAGCGGATGCTCTCAGTCGAAGGACGGTTTGTCGTCCGACGGAATGGCAGCTCAACCAAGTGGTAGCGGAGGTTCTATTCAAACAATGGGGCAAGCCAAATGTCGACCTATTTGCAATGAAGAAAAACGCAAAGATGGTCACGTACGTGTCACCGATCCCGGACCCGTTAGCTCTAGCAGTAGACGCACTGGCGATAAGTTGGAAGGGAATGTACGCGTATGCGTATCCTCCAACAATTCTCATCCCGAAAGTTCTGGCAAAGATAAGAGAGGGGATGTGCCAAGTACTACTGATCGCTCCTTATTGGCCAGGCCGATCATGGTTTACGGATCTGCTGGACCTTCTGGTCTGCAGTCCAATCCCTCTTCCAGACACAAGAGATGTAATCTCTCAGAACAAGGGTCTGTACCTTCACGACAGACCAGAAATGTTCAAATTGACTGCATGGATGTTGTCAAGCAGCGTGCAATTGAGGGTGGCTTTTCTGAGCAAGCAGCGAAGTTTGTTGCTTCGGCCAGAAGAGTTTCGACCACAAAAACATATAATTATAGAATCAACAAATTTGCACAGTGGTGTGAGAGAAGAGATATTGATCCCTTTTCTGCATCTGTTCAACACGTAGCAGATTTTATCTGTCATTTATACGAAGTTGACAAACTTGTACCTTCCACCCTAGCAGCATATAAGTCTGCATTAGCTTCAGTCATTCCCAGTCTCACTGTTGAAGGAGTGGAGAATGACACCTTGAATGAAGTTATCAAAGGAATGAGCAATCTGCGACCTAGACAGCCAATTCCTATCCCATCATGGAATCTATATCTTGTTCTACAGGTTTTAGTACAAGCTCCTTTTGAACCGATTAGATCTATTGATATTAAACTGTTAACTATTAAATCAGTTTTCTTGGTTGCAGCAGCGTCGGCGAGAAGGAGAAGCGAAGTTCATGCGCTTTCTGCCGAACAAGACCGTTTTGTCGTCACGGGTGAAGGTTTACGACTACTTCCACGTCTTTGTTTCCTGTCAAAGAATCAGTCACTTAAATATCCAGGACAGCCGATCAATTTGCCAAGTTTAACTAGACATGACCCAAACTCTTCTGTTTGGTGTCCTGTCAGATGTCTTAAAATGTATAAGAAACGTACTAATGAGTGGAGGGACGACCCGAAATCTCTGTGGTTATGTCTCAAAGCTCCCCATTTACGTGCCTCGAAAGATACTATTTCTCGTTGGATAGTTGACGCTATTAAGATGTCACACAAAATCGCTACAGGAAAGCAAATTGATCATGCGAATGCCCATCAGGTCCGAGCACTAGCAGCATCATCGGCCCTTTATACGGGTGTCTCATTAGAGGAGGTGATGTCTGTAGCACAATGGCATGCCGAGTCGTCATTCACTGATTTCTACCTTCGCGACATCTCCAGCTCACTTAATCCGGTAGCCGTCGCCAATCTGTCAAACCTAAACTAAGCCACGTCCGACCACTACTTCGCACACATCACTAAAGTCTTCCGCCTACACTGAACAAACGCTATGCACATGACTGAGTACGACCGTGGATTGGGCCAAGCTCCTGTGATGATCAAGAAAAGATCAAGCACTCAAAAATGGTGAGTGTTTACATTAATTAAGTGACTATAAATATATTTACTTACAGTCGAAATACCAGACTGCTTAGGTAAATAGTCTGGTACAAGAGTATTCTTATCCTGTCAACCAGACATTAGACTCATTCCAATTTGAAAATCTAATCGATATACTGATATTTTTTCAAAGTTAGAAGTTGTAGTAGCTTCTTTGCACTCTACTGGACTGCCCTAGCTGAGACTTGGGCCTGACACGGGTCTGGTGGGTGTTGCATCCCCAGTGACAGCCCTCTGAATTTTGTGCGGACAAAAGAGGGGGGGAGCGCGGTCTAGACCATGGAAGTTTAGCACTCTATGAGTCAGATAGCAGAACCCAAGCGTATGCCAGGGTTCTAGTCTCTTCACAACCTTCTCTGTTGGATGGTAGTTGAGTGCTGGTTCGAGCCTCACCTCCTCCCACCGGCATTTTCTGGCTGTCGAAATCCGGAGTTTATCATAATAGTACATCTGGTAAGTATTATTCGAAGTAGAATCAAAAAAGCATCCGCTTTTGTTTCTACGAGAATTCTTAATACTTACCAGATGTACTATGGCCCTGCTGAGGTGAGGCTGAGCTGCTTTCGCAGTTTGCCAAGGCAAACATAAGACGAATCTGACTGTGATTGGGAATTGACTCGGTACCTGCGGCTATGGTATTCCCGGACACAGTAGGGGCAGGACCAGGAGAGTGCGGAGTTTTAATTGTTTATTTTGAGCTAGACTAGATAATAGACATTATCATAATAGTACATCTGGTAAGTATTAAGAATTCTCGTAGAAACAAAAGCGGATGCTTTTTTGATACACAAGCACTCAGTGTGGCCACCACAGATGGCGAGTATAAATTTGCACAAGCACTCGGCGTGGCCACCACAGATGGTGACTATAAATTTAGACAAGCGCTCGGTTTGGCCACCACAGATGGCAAGTATAAACTTACACAAGCACTCCGCGTAGCCGCTGCAGATGGCGAGTATAAAACTTACACAAGTATGGGAAATGCAAAAGTTCAACTGCAAGTCAAATTAATTTTAAAATGTAAGTGTTTAACTGCAAGCCACCAGATAATTATTTCAATGGCCAATAACTCTAAACCTGCTGAATATTTTCAGTCAAATAGCTTTCAAAGTAATCAGCATATCTAGAGTTAAACTCCATGGAAAATTTAGTCTGCAGAAATTCAGCAAGCAGACAGTTAAGTGTGATGCTGGTTTTCATTGACATTATTTTCAATACACATGTGACCTGCCTCACCTCATGGGCCCACAGAGCCCTCTTCCAATATTGAGATATGTAATATATACATATATTTCAATTTTTATATCGTGATCAGGCACCACCTATTTTGTTCAGGTGTGTGTGTGTGTGTGTGTGTGTGTGTGTGTGTGTGTGTGTGTCCGGAGCTGTATCTGAACTACTGATCCGATAAGGTTCAAATTTTAATACAACGAAAGAATGTGTGGTGCAAGAGGATTTTCAGCCTTTGGTCGTGATCTGGAACCCGAACTGGATCAAATTCAGGATCTGTCAATATCTCAGAAACTGCTAGTCTTGATTTGGCTCAAATTTTAACACAGGAAAATATGTGACCATACCTTAGACAGAATTTCTCAACTTTTGGTGTGATACAGGAAAATTAGTGAAGATCTGTAAAATCTGTAAAAGTCTATTTTGCTCCATAGGCAAGGACTGGCACCTGTTACCAGAGCTGCTTGATATTCGTGACATCAATATAGACTTCATTGAGCAGTCTAAGAGTGACCCGGCGGCTGAGATTCTGAAGATATGGAAGAAGAGACGCTGTGCCACGGTCGGTACTCTCTACAGGATTCTATGTAACAATGGTTTTGATAAGGCAGCGTCCATACTAGAATCAGAACTTGATATAAAATATTAGAAGTACCATACAAACTTTTTATTGAGCAACATGGATGGTCACGTTCGACTGGCGAGCCATAGTCAGTTAGCTGGTTTACACATTTGCTATGTCCAATCAGATGCTGGATAGTTAGTTAATTATAGTTCATTGCTACCCGATTCCCCATGGAATTACTATTCTGGACAATTTGGAGCCATATACCCGTCTCAATTAACTCTCTGTCATCTGTTTTGTTATGGAAATGGATTATTTTTGTCCACTAAGATGTCAGAAAGCATCCATATCAGAGAAAGTTAGAAGGAAATGGGCCTATTTTGGATATTACGCAAATTTTGTACTAAACATTTGTGACTGAGCTCCGGTGCTCGGTCGACTATAGTTAACTCCTATTTAAAGTTCGACTGTGATCTAGTTAACTGTGTTTCGCCAGTAGAAATTGATCATAGGTGGCTCAATTTAGTGATTCAAATGGCGTGCAATATGCGGCATCCACAACATGACATGTGAAAATAGCAATGCAAAGACGCTCAACATGCAGGTCATGGCGGCTCATAGTACATATAGCGGCACCCATGTTATTTTGTGGTGAATTCTGTGTGCAACATTTCAGCAGATGTCAAGATTTACAAGACGTTGCTACCTGTTGTCATGATCTCATTATATTTATATTTTAATTTTAACCCTTTAACCCGTGAATTTATTCTAGATAATTTCGATTTTTTCATAGAAAACGTCCATTTGCATACCAAGAGAAGGCTATTTTTGAAAATTTACGACTGGAATGACTGGCTTGGTTATCGAGCCAGTCATTCCAGTGGTCAATTTTCAAAAATAGTCTTCTCTTGGTCTGCAAATGGACATTTCTCAAGACCACTGCAGAAGCGTTTTTTGGCTGATATGAGTGTTAAAGGGTTAAAGAGAGTATGCACCATTATGCCGAGAGCTGAACTAAAAATTGAAACATTGTAGCTAGAAATTTATCATTGACATATTATTTTTTGTAGTTGTGGACGTCAGAGTCCTTATATGTTGTGCCTTAATAGGTATCCGTCCTAAAATGCACTTTGTAAATCCCTGTTTCTGTATTAATATTTACAATTTATCTTGTTCAACAAGCTGCCTTTAAATCCGTTTACTGCTTAACTGCATTAGATCAGTGTTATCATTTCAAAGGAACAAAACAGGAATGACTATATTGTTAATCATTTTCATTCTGTATATCGTAGATGAGATTTCCTATCGAGAACGATAGCTATCGAAATTAACACTCAAATTGTTTTCAAAATATTCAGCAAAATACATTTTTAACTGCATCTGAAAATGTTTCTTGAAATTCAAAATTAAAAGGGAAATTAATCTATTTGAATATTGTTATGTGTCATGTACAAGTGTCTCGGTTATATTCAACATGCGAGAGTTTATGCCATGGCTGCCGGCCGTCATCCATCCATCTGTCAAATCACTTCTGGGTGAAAATCTTTTATCAAGAATTTACCAAAAATTGTCAACATGCATCTCCTTCTTAACCGTTTTGTGGATTTCAACCAAATTCGGATGGATGAATTCTATGCTGATAGGCTCCAGAGCCTCTCTTTAGCAGAATTTCCGTGGTAAATTTTTTGGTCTATGAATAAATTATCGGAAATTATCAAAAAGCATCTTAATCAATTGACAGATTTTGCCTAAATTTGGGTAGAAGTATACTATAGTGGTAGAGTCCAGAACTTCTATTCAGAATTTTGATTGGTCAATATTTTGGATGAAAAATTTGATTTTTATAAACAATTTACTGGAAATTGTCAAAACTCTTCCTCCTTAACTGCTTGACAAGTTTCAACCAAATTTGGGGTGGAAGGATTCTATGCTCGTAACCTCCAGAAATTCTATTCAGATTTTTGATTGGTCGATTTTCTTGACAACCATTCTGAAAATTTTCTGGAACCATTTAAAATACTACTCCTTAGTCATTGGCCCGATAATTTCTACCAAGCTTGGGTGGAATGATCTTATTGCCATAGGCTTCATTCAAGATATCCAGCGAGAATTTTGATTGATCAATTTTTTGGTGACTATCTTGTATTTTCTAAAAAATTTGCCAGAAATCTTTTAAAAGAAAGCTCCCCCTAAATCGCTTCACAAATTTTAACACATAAATTTGACTATGGCAATCCTATGGTCATAGCCTCTAGAACATCTATTCAGAACTTTGATTTTTTTTGGTGGCCATCTTGGATTTTCTGAAAATTATCCATCATATATCTATTAAAATGCAAATGATTCATAATGCTAATTGGCCAGGTGATCGTCGAGGGCCTTGGGCCTCTTGTTTAATTGTACACATTCAAAGTAACTGATTATTAAAGCTTCTCAGGAGATTTGTTTCACTTTTAAATTAATTTGGTTTTTAAAAAAACGCAACAATTTTCAAAACTAAACAGTGATCTATTTTAATATATATTGTGCCTTAACATTTTTCCGTCCCTAAATGCACCGAGAGTTTTAGTGAATTATGAAACCTGTTAAGCATACCCTATTATTATTAATCTGTTAAAAATCAATGTATTTTCATGTCAAAAGCAATAACCCAATCACCAATTACAATATGAATCAGTGCTCCGTTAACGCTTAAATGGTAAGAATTTGTCAAGAAATCTAAGGTATTTACTTAGTGAGTGTCCATTTTCAGGCCAAGAGAACACTTTTTGAAAATTTACCACTGGAATGACTGGCTCGATTAGTGAGCCAGTCGTTCCAGTGATAGATTTTCAAAAATAGTCTTCTCTTTACTCGTGAATGGACATTTCTCCAGCCCATTAGAGAACATTTTTTGCATGCTTGACCATTAAAGCGTTAGTTCATGAGTTATCTCCCTTGTTCATCGTGACCAGTGAAATTTTAATCAAGATTTCTATATTTCTACATTAATATGTTCATAAATACAGTTACAAAATTTTGATATTTAAATTATTATTAATATTAATTAATGCGATTTTCTAATTTTATTTACTAGATGTTAAATTTTTTTATATAAATGTATTTAAACTTAATGCATTCCATTAGTGATTAGGTAGGTTTTAAATATCTAGCTATTTATATAATATACTCAAAACACATGTGTACACTAACTGTGCATTATACATATATCAAAATACTACAAATCTCATCTTTGACAGTAATCAGTTCATAGCTAGGAGGTACGATTGAGGACCTGCTCAGTTTACTGTGTGTGTGTGTGTGTGTGTGTGTGCGTGCGTGCGTGCGTGCGTGCGTGCGTGCGTGCGTGCGTGCGTGCGTGCGTGCGTGCGTGCGTGCGTGCGTGCGTGCGTGCGTGCGTGCGTGCGTGCGTGCGTGCGTGCGTGCGCGCGCGCGCGCGCACGTTTCCAGATAAAGTTAAAAAACTAGTAGAAACTACTGGGTGTGTTTTAGTTAGTGAAATGTGTTTGTGAAAAATTTTATATATCACATGAAACAGTGATTTGCTCAATAGTGTTTGAGAGTGGCAGCTTTCGGGGAAAAATTATACAATGTTTAGGAAGCAACAGCAGCTTGAGAGGCCATATTGGTGCATGATGGTTCTGAGTACCGGTTTCCTTAGTGCATTTACCTTGCTTAAATATATAATCATCTGTTTTAATGTATTTAGTATTTAATTATGTACTACGGGAAGGGTATGACAACTACATAATTAGATACTTGAGTGACAGATCATATCCCTCCATTGAATACCCAGATGACAGTATAATGGACCTTTCCATTTTTAGCTATACCCCCCGCCCATCTCTAGCTAAGCTCAACCCACACCTTGCTCGTGTTGGGATCGATCGATCTCTGAACTCTTGAATATAAATTTCCAGAAAACTATACTGGTAAGCTATTGAATATTTTGGAACTAATTTGACTGGGCGGGCACTGTTGCTGCGGCAGCAGTGGCGAGTCAAATTAGTTTCAAAATATTCAACAGCATGTTTATTAAATAGTAGACGTACAATTAGTACAACGTGTCAGACTATTAAAAGTTATGGACGGGCCATATAGAATAATTTATGACATAATGATTATAATGTCATCCTACACGCCGCTTAGCTGATTATGATGTCAGATTGATAGATGGGATACTCTAGAAAGGTGAATTGCATGATGTGGCAATGAGGTGAAAATGAATATCATCTGTGTTTAGCCATGATCTTGTTCAATTGTGCTACGGGAAAGTGAATATTAGGTATGACAAGATCATGGTTAACCACAGATGGTATTCATTGTCGGCACATAATTATACTGTCATCTGTGTATTCAATGGAGGGGGATACGATCGGTCAGTCAAGTATCTGAGACATCATAATCAAAATATGTCACATGATAGCTGTTGTCACAATTAAATGATGAAGGCCTGGCATGAAAAGGGCAAAGATCCAACAGTAAGAATCTCAATCGTATGTGTTTGGTGAATTTACAATTTAATAACATTCTGTTAAATATTTTGAAACTAATTTGACTGGGAGTTGTTGCTGCCCTAGGCAGCAACAGCTCCCAGTCAGGCAGCACCAGCTCCCAGTAAAATTAGTTTCAAAATATTCAACAGCTTACATGTATAATTACTTTGAAATTCAGTGTTTAACCCTTTAATGGTCATACCGGCCAAAAACACCCTCGCCTATGGTCTTATTGAATGTCCATTTACAGGCCAAGAGCAGTTTTTGAAAATTTACCACTGGAATGACTGGTTCAATAACCGAGGCAGTAATTCTAGTGATAAATTAAATTAAATTTTATTCTCTTGGCCTGTAAATGGACATTCAATAAGAAAATATTTTTAAAAATCTGACCATTAAAGGGTTAAAATGTAAACGATTTCAGACAAGCGTACAGAAATGCGTGGATCATAGTTAAGAAATAGATCCAGTTTATTCCCTTTGGATTGATTGCTGTGTATATGGATGATATCTGAAGCATTAGGGTCACATGGATACATGCTCTATAAGTGTATTATAGCGTAGTAGAATATATTACTATGCACTGCAAATAATGAACCACACGCATATAGAAACGCACCCTCATATTGTAAATAGTTTGTTTTATCATACGCTAATACAGGTGAAACAGATCATGCTTTAACATTCCTGTATTGTCATGAGAAATCTTTATTATTATTTTATGCAAATGTACTTTTTACATTCCATACACAACCACTCTGATATGCATATTCTATCTTTTACTGTATCAATAGGACATGATAGGCAGCGACATCTAACACCAAATTTGTTAAGAAATTAACACGAGTTCATATTTTAATTTAATTTGAAAACTTGACATTTTGATATCAAAGTGGTAAGGGTTGATGATCAAACTGGCCTCTGCATTGGTCTTCAGGAAGATCCATTTGTAGGTCAATAGAAGACTATTGATTTGGAACGACTGGTTTGATACCAGACAGTAATTCAACTGATACATTTTTTTTAGATAGTCTTCTCTTGGTCTGAAAATGGACATTCATTATGGACAAATTTCAATTTTCTTGACAGGTCTTGAGCACCCTTCCCACTCTGACATCAATATTCTATCTTTTATGGTCTCGCTAGCAAAGAAACTGGTTTACATTTTTTTTTAACAATCTACAACAGCACCATCTTCCACCAAATTTGTGGAAAATGTACACCAGTTCATCTTTTAATTTAATCTGAAAATTTGTACATCAGTGGAAAAGGTTACGGATCAGGTTTGTATAAATATATCAGGGTTTGTGTGATTTCTGGATTGACCAGCCGGTGGACTAATATCACATTCGTCTCAATTCTTACACAGATACACGTAGTATAAATGTTGTTTTAAAAATTACACCCGAGTTAACGTAGCAAAGTGGACCTGAACAATGCAAACTATTATTCTGTACATTATGAGCCAAACATATTCACAAGTCCATCAGATAATGGCTAGAGAAGGGCCCATGCAATAACTAGGGTATCGGGGGCGGTTCCTAATGAAATTTACAACAGTTAACAGATTAATGGTCAAATTTCGTCAACAAAATTTCAATTATCGCATATAAAATGTCCAATTGGTGTACCAAGAAGACTCATTTTGATTTTACATTTACCACGGTTATTGAGCCAGTCGTTCCGGTGGTGAATTTGAATGAATGTGTTCTCATGCAAATGGGCATCTCTCTCATGCAAATGGGCATCTCTCTCATGCAAATGGGCATCTCTCATGACCACATTTTGTCCAGCTTGATGAGTAAAAGGTTAAGAATACATTAACCCACCAACACTCATATCAGCCAAAAATGGATTCTGCAGTGGTCTTGAAAAATGTCCATTTACAGACCAAGAGAAGAGTATTAAAATAAATGTATCACTGGAATGACTGGCTTAATAACCGAGCCAGTCATTCCAGTAGTAAATTTTCAGAAATAGTTCTCTTGGTCTGCAAATTGACATTCTCTATGAGAAAATTAAAATTTTCTTGAACAAGTTTGACGGTTAGTGTTAACGTTATCCCTATAATCATGCCTCTAACTAAATCTAGTGTCTTAATTTTCATGAATATTTTTGCATTATTTAACAAATGAGTGATTAGATATTATTTCATACCATCACATCACTGAAATCAAGTATATTTGTCAGGAAAAAGTGACCAAAAATATAATTTCACAAACAACTGTGGGTCATATTTAGTAGTGTTCCAATTAATCGATTTCATCGATGATTGATTGGTTTGCATGTCCAACCAACAGATCGATCATGATTTCAGAAATCGATTTTGACTGCTTATAAATTTATGATATTAACCCTTGAATTTCTTCAAGAAATTCAATTTTCTCCGAGAAAATATCCATTTGCAGACCAAGAAGACTTTGAAAATTTACCACTGGAATGACTGGCTTGATTATCAAGCTAGTCATTCCAGTGGTAAATTTTCAAAAATAGTCTTCTCTTGGTCTGCAAATGGACATTTCTCAAGACCACTGCAGAAGCCGTTTTTGGCTGATATGAGTGTTAAATGGTTAAAACTGCAAATGATTCTTTTTCTTTTTTTGTTAATACCATTTTAATTTCATTTTTACAACTATATAACATAGTTATTACTAGATACGAGTCCATAGTCAAAGATGTTGCTGCCAATCAAATTAGTTTCAAAATGTTCAACACATAATTTCTTAAATTATTAAGGCTAAATATCCATGAACATGCAATAATTATTGCATTCAACATCTCAGAATGGGTAAAAATGAGAAAATGTTATGATCGATCATCAATTGATTATTGGTTAGTATGTAAAACCAATCATCGATCACAAAACTAGTACCAATTCCCAACACTAATATTTAGTGCCCGAAATGCAGATGGCTTAAAACTTCATGGGTGCAGACCGTCAGATCTATGCATGGGAAGGGGCCATCCACTAGCACAGCTGCCTGGCTAAAGTGACATTGTGAGTAGTATAACTAGTATTTACTTACCTTGCCGAGTAATGGCTGATACAGATTATTTTTAAGAACTCACTGGAATAACTGGCTCGGTTATCGAGCCAGCCATCCCAGTGGTAGAATTTTAAAAATATGGTTATTTTGGCCAGCAAATGGACATTACTTGACTTTTGACAAACTTAAGGAAGGCTGTGTCTACATTGTGAATAACTCTTAAGTTAAAATGCTACAATCTTTACAAAAATGAGAGCTGTTTTATGGTGGTTTTAGAATAAAGTAGATTATATATAAACATAACTGTTATTGTTGTTTATCACCCAAAATATTTCAATAGCCTATTTCATTAAATTCTCCTAAATCTAGCCCAGTAGGACTGTGCGTGCGTGCGTGCGTGCGTGCGTGTGTGCGCCTCAATAAGTGCGCCATTCATTCTCGTGATAAATTCTAAATCTATTGTCAGTGAACAGGAGGCAGCAATGAGTCAGAGGTCACGGAGTGGTCATGCACTGGTCAGAGATCATGGGGTGGCCATGTACTTATCACAGTTCATGGGGTGGTCATGCAATGGTAAGAGGTCATGGTGTGGTTATGCACGGGTCAGAGGTCATGGGATGGCCATGAACTGGTCAGAGATGATCGGGTGGTTATGCACTGGTCAGACATCATGGGGTGGGCATGCACTGGTCAAAGATCATGGGGTGGTCATGATCTGGTCAGAGATGATCGGGTGGTTATGCACTGGTCAGTCATCATGGGGTGGGCATGCACTGGTCAGAGATCACAAGATGGTCATCCACTGGTCAGAGATCACAAGGTGATATGCACTGGTCAGAGATCACAAGATGGTCATCCACTGGCCAGAGGGTCACAAGGTGGTCATACACTGGTCAGAGATCACAAGGTGGTCATGCACTGCTCAGAGATCACAAGGTGGGCATGCACTGGTCAGAGATCACAAGATGGTCATCCACTGGTCAGAGATCACAAGGTGATATGCACTGGTCAGAGATCACAAGATGGTCATCCACTGGTCAGAGATCACAAGGGGGTCATGCACTGGCCAGAGGGTCACAAGGTGGTCATACACTGGTCAGAGATCACAAGATGGCCATCCACTGGTCAGAGGGTCACAAGGTGGTCATGCACTGGTCAGAGGGTCACAAGGTGGTCATGTACTGGTCAAATGGTCACAGGGTGGCCATGCACTGGTCAGAGATCACAAGGTGGTCATGCACTGGTCAGAGGGTCATACAGTCATCTCAAGGCATGGCGAGTGTCATAATATGAAACTTGGTCACAAGTTTAGGCAGTCTGTGACTAAACCACAGATGTCACACATACACGATTACATTCAGTTATCAAAACAAGTATTCTCAAGAATCTGGAGTTTACCATCCACCCTTGACTTCCTGACCGCAAAACCAGTACAGTTCTTAGGGACGCTAAGGCAGCCAGTCACACATGTTTGGTCAGGATGCCTTCAATAGAACTCGAAATATCTGGCCAGCTATTTTTACCCTTTCGATTACCATGAACGTACAGTAACTTTTGACAGCAAAATCTATATACTGCTGGACAACACGCCCAAACTCACCCAAGTTTCGTAAAGACAGTAGAATTCACCTTTCCAGAGTATCCATCCATCATCTGACCTCGTATGATGTCATAATCAGCTCGGCAGGCGTGTATGATGTCACAATCATTACGTCACAAAGGGTTCCATATAGACCGTCACCAAATCTCAAACAGTCCAACACGTATAAATTGTATGTCTTTGTAATTCTTTGCTATTTGATAAACATGCTGGTGAATATTTTGAAACTAATTTGACTTGTCGCTGTTGCTGCCTTAGGCAGTAGTCCGGGTGTTCAGAGATCGATCGATCCCAACACGAGCAAGGGGTGGGTGGAGCTAAGCTAGAGATGGGCGGGGCATAGCTAAAACCGGATAGGGCCATTGAATGAGCTATATCCTAGTGCGTCGTCAATGACACGTTTCATAGAACTAATGCTTGACAATAATGAAAAACTACATACTTGCGAGTGCCTAGTGATATAGCAGAATGGATCTCAGAAAAACGTAAAAGTAAGAATATCTAAAATGAACACCATCAATTCCAGTCAATTCGTGTGGTTGAGATGGGTATTTGAAAGCTAGTCCGGTGAAAGAACATTTATGTCCTCTGGATGCTGGTCTAGTCCTCCCAAACGCTAGGCGGAAGATGTCAGAATTCACTGGTTCGAACCCCGCTCGGGTAAAAAATTTAAAAAGGTGAAAATTACATTCCAGATGATGAATGAGCTATACTATCCTAGTGCCAGTGCGTCGTCAATGACAGGGTTCATAGAACTAATATTTGACAATAATGAAAAACTACATAACAATAGCGTATTATATACACATTTGTTATTTCAAAATATTATAGAGTAGCTCATTGGGCAACATGGCTAATGTGGTGAAGGACACCAACATTGTTAGCAAAAGAAAGTCTGTCTTCTGTTCCTTAACTATGTGACTGCTGCAAGTCACCAGACAATAATTACAATGGATAATAACTCTGGACCTATATATGAATATTTTGAAGACAGTATGACTTAGCCACCAATAACTTTCGGTGAGTTTTCAAAATATTCAACATATTAAGAGATAAACCCCATGGAAAATGTAGTGTGCAGAAATTCAGCAGGCAGACAGGTTAACAACTCTCTGCTATAGTTACAACATAGGCAACTTTGTTAGAAATGTCAGGAATTTGACAGAGACAAACCAACTTATATTGCATTTATCAGCCAAAAACGACTTCTACACTGGTCTTGAAAATTGTACATTTACAGACTGACTATTTTTGAAAATTTACTACTGGAATGAATGATAACTGAGCCAAAAATTGAAATTTTCTTGAACAAAAACGAGGATTGTCAGTGACTCAATTTCAACACAACTATACAGGAAAATTGTTGAATATCTTGAAACTAATTTTACTGTACACGCCGTTGTTGCCATGGGGAGCAAAAATGGCTCAGTTGAATTAGTTTTCAAATATTCAACAGAATATTCGGGACTGAGCGGGTTGAGACATAACTCTTATCATGATGAAGATGACGGTACTGTGATATCAGGGATAGAAATAAATTTAAATATCTGTTTGCGCTGTGGGCAACCTATGATGCCATTTCATGCATTTTCAGGTTGCCCACCACAGATTAAGATTGCCCATATACGTTAAGCTAAATAACAAAGGAAATTAGAATCACTATTGTTTTGTCAAGCAAATTCTGAAGAATGTCCAGAATTACTTAGAAATGGCATTAAGCATACTGGCTACTGTTTCTAATAATTAAGTAAATAAATGACTTAAAATGAAAGAGTTAGTCCGAAAGGTCAAGTTCGACTCGCTACCTATAGTCAGTTTCATGGTTTACTGAACATGCACAGTCGCTATGACAAGCCGAACGCTGAATAGTTAACTATAGTTCGTTGGTACCTGGTTTCCCATTGAATTACTATTGCAGAAAATTTGGAGCTGGGTACCAGTCTCCGTTAACCCTTTCTGTCGTCTGTTTTGATGACCTATGAAAATGGGTTATTTTTGTCCGCTAAGACGTCAAAAAGTGTCCATATGGCATAAAGTGGGAAGGAATATGGGCTTGGGAACATTGACATACAATGGGAAAACATAATTTCATCAAACCTAAGTTATTTAGTGAAATATTTACACTTTTCTATGCATTTATTCGTGGCAAGCGATCGGTGTCCGCCATTTTGAAATTTATGCAAATATCGGACTAACCATCTGAACCGAGGTCGGGTGCTCGGTTGACTATAGTTGACTAGCTAGTTAACCATTTGAAGTTCGGCTAGTATTCTAGTTAGCTATAGCTAACTATGGTTTGGAGTCGAACTTGACCTAGGCATCAAAAACACAGTATAGTATTAGTCTGAGTATTTATCAAGCCCTGTGTACAATTAACAGTCAAAGCTTAGTTGACCTATTGAAAATCAGGTTTCCCCGGACAACAGGCCAAATGGACCTTTCGATCCCTGGATATATTTACAGGGCAAGGAACAGTATGAAGCAAACAAAAGCTAATGTTTTATGAAATAATTTTTAGTAATATAATAAATAATACATTTAACAATGGCTCTGATAACGATGACAAAACCTGTTAAGTGTCTGACTACTGAGTTTTTGCACATGACATATTCCAAGGTCATGTTAAATATTTTGAAGCCACCAACAACTTTCAGTCAAATCGGTTTCAAAATATTCAGCATGTCAAGATTTTTTACTCATTGAAATAATAGTCTGGTGGTTTGCAAATACGTATGCCTTCTTAACCCTCGAATTTGTTCAAGAAAATTTCAATTTTCCCGTAGAAAATGTCCATTTGCAGACCAAGAGAAGACTATTTTTGTAATTTTACCACTGGAATGACTGGCTCGGTTATCGAGCCAGTCATTCGACTTGTAAATTTTCAAAAATAGTCTTCTCTTGGTCTGCAAATGGACATTTCTCAAGACCACTGCAGAAGCCGTGTTTGGCTGATATAAGTGTTAAAGGGTTAACAAAGGCGATATAAACCGCATATTCTACACTCAGCCTAACCTGTTCCACATACTCACTAGTCTACATCGCAAGAGAGTAAACAAACATGAGTCTCTTTAGTTGCTACTAGAAACTAGGATAAGTCAGTCAGTCTGTCTGTCAAATTGTTGACATTTTTGGCACTCGCCGTTCATTCCCTTTCAAACAGTATCAAATTTTGCTGAAAAATGCTGGAATTCGAAGCCAAGATTGGTTATTTTGTGTTTTATCCACATTTTATACGAGAGCCTGCAGATGGACATTTACTAAGCAGTCTCTGATTTCCTTGACCATTAACTGTCTGACTGCGGCAAGCAACCAGACAATAATTTCAATGGGCAATAACTCTAGACCGTCTGAATATTTTGAAAACAATTTGACTAAAAGTTGCTAAGCCACCAACAACTTTCACTCTCAGTCAAATTGGTTTCAAAATATTCAGTAGGAAGACAGTCAAAAGGTTATGTATGGTATCAGAGTATTTCACCACATGCATGTTGACACTAACCCATTTAAATCTTTTAAATATATAAGCACCTCCTGGCACATGCACTTAAAACCCACAATAATTGCAAACTCCCCAATTCTAGTAACTATTCATACTATTATAATAGATATTACCTTAGTTGTACTGTATCTTTATTTTGAAGCTTATTTTACTGAATTGCATTACCATAAGACCACATATTGCCCTCTGCAAGATTTGTTTAACTATCACACATAGTTAACCCTTCTTGTGTCAACAGCACCTCAAAGCACTAAACACTGCGATTTTCAAAAATTAGTTTAAAATTTTTACTAATATCAATTAACCCTTTAATTGTTAAGCTTTTTCAAGAAAATTCAAATTTTTGCCACCAAAGATAGTTATTTTAATTTGTAAATTTACCACTGAGATCTTCGAAAACAGTTTTCTATTGTCCTGCAAATAGACATTCCTCAAAACTACTACTAGAGATCACACGAGTCATTCAAGTGGTAAATTTTCAAAAATACTTCTCTTGGCCTGCCAATGGATAGCGCTCAGACAACTGGATATGCTGTTTTTGACTGGCTTGACTAGTAAAGGGTTAAGCTGACGCAAGAGGAGGTAACTCATCATCACACATCACAACACTATACAATAATACAGAATCAAATTCATATATATTGAAGTGAACATATATCATGTTGTATAATCAATCAAAATTAACCCTTTACCACTCATATAAGCCAAATGTCCAAATGAGAAATGTCAATTTGCAGACCAAAAAAGACTATTTTTATAAATTTATCACTGGAATGACTCATTCGCTGGCTCCATAACCGAGCCAGTCACTCCAGCGGTACATTTCCAAAAATAGTCTTCTCTTGGTCTGCAAATGGACATTTTCTACGAGAAAATTAAAATTTTCTTGAATAAATTCGAGGGTTAAACAATTAAATAATATATAATAAGATCCAATTGAAAAAAAATAACCCAATTATTTCAAAATGTATAAGCACTTAAAATCCGCAACAAGAGACCCAGGGACCTGTGACACTCACCTGGACCATTCGCATTTGAACTATTTGCATTTAAATAGACATGATGGAAAATCCAAGGTGGCCACCAAAAAAATTGACCAATCAAGATTCTCGTTTGATACACCAAAGCTTACACTTATAGGATTGGTCCACTCAAGTTTTGTTGAAACCGGGCCATTGATTAAGGAGGACCATTTTTAAATGGTTTAGGCAAGTTTTCAGAAAATAAAACAAGGCTGCCAAAACATTGACCTATTAAAATTCTGAATACAATTTCTAGTCGCTACCACAATAGGATCCTTTCAGCCAAAGTTGGTTGGAATTGCCCAAGCAGTTATGGAGCAGTAGTGTTTTAAACGAATTCCCATTTTTCAGAAAATTCAAAATAGCCACCCAAATAAATCAAGCAGTCAAAATTCTGTATACAGTTCTGAAGTGTACAAGGCTAAGATCCTTCCAGCCGAGTTTGGTTGAAATCAGCCAAGCAGTTAATGAGTAGAATCGATTTCCCAAAATTTTCCATGAGGGCTGCTGGAAAAATTGACCCACTAAAATTCTGTATATAATTTCTGGAGCCTACCGCTCTAGGGTCCTTCAAGCCAAGTCTGATTGAAATCGGCTAACCAGTTACTGAGTAGCGTTTTAAATGATTTCTAGCTATTTTTCAGAAAATTCAAGATGGCTGCCAAACAAACTGACCAATCAAAGTTCTGTCTACAAGCTCTGAAGCATACCACTCTAGGGTCCTTCCAGCCACGTTTGCTTGAAATCGTTCACATGGTTAATGAGGAATAGCATATGAACTAAAATCCAAGATGGCCACCAGAAAAATTGCCCAATAAAAATCCTGTATACATGTTCTGAAACCTACCATATTATTATCCTTTCAGCCAAGTCTGGTTCAAATTTCCCACGCAGTTAATGAGTAGCGTTTTAAACGACTTCCCACTATTTTCCAGAAAATTCAATCAAAATTCTGTATAAAAGTTCTGAAGCATACCATTCTAGAGTTTGCTTGAAATCAACAAAGTGGTTAATGAGGAGTATGCATGCCGGAAATACTGATCCAATCAAAATTCTGGTTAGAAGTGTTGTAACCTATCCGCATAGAATTAGTACACCCAAGTTTCGTTCAAATCTGGCTATTTATATAATTGTAGTAGTGTTTTAAATGATTTCCAGAAAAATTAACCAATCAAATTTCTGAATAGAAGTTCTGGAGCCTACCACCATAGGATCCCTCCAGCCAAATTTGGTTGAAATCCGTCAAAGGAGGAGATACGATTTGACGGACAGACAGACGACCGCCATGACATAAGCTCATTTGGCCAGAAGTACCAGGTGAGCTAATAATTGCAAATTACCAGTTCTATAGTAAATATTAAGAGTACCATAATATATATTCACCAGTATGTCTAACATCCATAATTATTTTAAGTATGACACATAGCTAACTCATCACATTATTTACCCTCGCCCTGTACATGCTGTATGGGCAAAAGGGTATTGCAATCAGGTTTGTCCAAATCTACCTCAACAGCTACTGATCTAATTTATTATGCCCATGCTTTTCGAAGAAAAGGTGGGGGCTATGTGATGCGACCCATGTATATAAGCCGTCCGTCTGTGCACTTATTGATTGTAAAGCATCTCCTAGACCGCTTAAGATAGAAATCTTGGGGATGATTATACCTATGGGCAAGGATGTGCATGACACTTGGAATTTTGTTCTGACTACCAAATCCCCCCCCCACCCCCAATGATGAGTAGACTACAGTACAAGGAATTATTTTGATCTTGGGTCAAACTGACAGTAGGGGTGTGTGGGCAAGTGGGCACTAATCGAATGTAATGCAACTCCTCCTAGACCATTTCACATAGAAGTTTGAAACTTTGGCTATGATTCCACATATGGCCAGGCATGTGCATGGCACTTTTGAAATTTTGTTATGACACCCCCCCCCCACACCCCACTGGGTGGGGCTCAGGGGGTGGGGATTGTGGGTAAAAAATTAAATTTATCCAAAGGTGGTCATGTCACATATCATTTTGAAGCCCATGTATAGTAGACTACTGTAGAAGGAATTATTTTGATCTTGGATCAAACTGAGTGTAGGGGCGGGGTCAAAAGATCAAAATTGGACACGAATCCATTGTAACGCAACTCTTCGCACACCATTTCTGATAGAAATTTTAAACTGGGGATAATTACACCTATGGGCAAGGATGTGCATGACACATTGGAATTTTGATATCACCCCCAGGGGCAGGGATATGGGAAATGGTGGGCAGAAAATAAATTTTATCAAATGTGGTCATGTCACATATCTTTTTGAAGCTTGTGGTTAGTAGACTTTAAATGGGCAAATTGGGCATCAGCTAATTATAATGGAAATACGCGCACACCACCTCAGATAGAAACTTGAAACTTCAAATGGGGATCATTGCATTTCATTTTTAAAGCCATTACCCATTGAAATTACATTTCAAGGAATTTATTGTGTTTTGAGTCAAAGTGAGGGTAAAGCTCGAAGTGTTGAATCCCATCGACTGCGCATTCTAGTTTCAAATATTAACTCAATGAAGGAAATTTCTGTGCAAGATTTAAAAACTTTGGCTGGCATCTGTATAAAAGAACTTGGATCCGGCTGTGGATATCTCTGAAAGTACTGGTTCGACTTCGATTTGACACAAATTTTAAAGCAGGAAAATGTGTGACCATATAGTCTACAAGTATTCCATAATCTTGGGCATGGTCAGAAAAAATCCTGAAAATCTTAATATCCAGATAAACCGAAAACATTTTACAAGGTGACATAAACGTGAGATCGAGGGTCTGCAGTCTCTGATTGCTACTGTACACTTTTCTGTTGGGTGCCAGATACCCTCACTACTCAACTGATTAAGGATGCACGACACCTTTTGGCACATACATGTATACATTTGATTATTGTGGCAGCATAACTCTATATTTATATGTACATAGTATTGTCATTCTGTTATATTAAAATGGAAATGATTCTTCTCGTACGCTAAATATAATATCGAACACCTTATAAATTTAATAACAAAGTTATCAATCTCATCTATGAACCCTTCAATACTCAGGCCAGTCAAAAATGATTTTTGCAGTGGTCTTGGTAAATGTACATTTGTAGACTATTTTTGGAATTTTATTACTGGAATGACTGGCTGGATAACAGAGCTAGTTATTCCAGTGATAAATTTTCAAAAATAATCTTATCTTGGTCTACAATGGACATTTTCTATGAGAAAGTTGAAATTTTCTTGAACTAACTTGAAGGCGATAAACATCATTTCGACCTCAATAAAGCTTTTCCAGTGTGATATTGTGTGTGGATGATGAATATGTTGACAATATAATGATCAAGCCTACTAAAAATGCATTCTGCAGTGCTCTTGAGAGCAAGAGATTATTTTTGAAAACTCAGTATTAGAATGACTGGTTTGATAACCGAGCCAGTCATTTGAGTGATAAATCTTCAAAAATAATCCTTTTTTCATCTGAAAATGGACATTTTTTATGGGAAAATAACAAAGTATTACCACTAAAGGTTTACACCAGAGCATGCTTATCAGAGGCATCCTCCATGCATTCTGATTGTATCGTAGTTCTAATAGTGGATTGTTCTTATCGATGCAAGAAGCATAACTCCGTCATAGAGATATGAATTCATTCAAAGGAACTGAATTCATCAACGACACGCTTGGAATGGAGGAGGCCAGTTTTAGCTATGCCCTGCCCATCTTTAGCTCAGCTCCACCCACACTACGTCCATGTTGGGATCGAGCGATCCCTGAACTCCCTATCAATTTCCAGAAAGCTATATGGGTAAGCTGTTGAATATTTTGAAACTAATTTGACTGGGTGATGTTGCTGCATATGGCAGCAACAGTGCCCAGTCAAATTAGTTTCAATATATTCAACAGTATGTTTATTAAATAGTAGAAAAACAATTCGTACAACACTTAGTCCATGATCAATTAAGCCTTCTGACGAACTTAGTTTCGGCATTCATGATGTAATTGATTATGACATCATCCTACACATGATGTAGTTGATTATGACGTCATATGATTGATGGAAAAACTGGAATCCTCAATTAGACAAATTTCTGAAATTTATGTTAATTGCCAAGGCTAGAAACAGGCGGGGCATAGCTAGAAATAGGCAAGGCATAGCTAGAAGCAGGCGGGGCACAGCTAGAAACAGGCGGGGCATAGCTAGAAATGGATCCCTCTATTGTAACTTGAGCTATGAAGATCAACAGACAGATGTCATACAAGACATGCATTCAGTGAGACTCACACATTTGGCATCATTCTCACTCTCTCACACAACTACATGCAGCTCTCGCGTATCTGTAATCCTTATATATGCAGTATTTACTGTAAAACAGCGAACATCATACCCCAATCATCAGATTATCTGACAAGAAACTGTTGTTGGTTAACGATGACCTCCATAGTGCCATCTTGGAGACCAGATATTTGAGAGAAATTGATGTTATATTGCATCTCAGAGCACTTCTTAAAGCAAATAATTTTAAAAGGTTTTCTGGGGGAGGACGCCTGGACCCCAAAGTTTAGGAAGTGAGAAACACTCTCCCAGACCTACACCTATAATCTCACTCTTTCAGTTTTCAAAAGTTGAGAGCTCTGTCATACGACTTGAACAACACAAGCAGAGAATGAAACAAATCAGACATGTTAGATAGTGTTAATATCTGGGCTGGTCATGAACTGCCTTCAATCGCTACTTCGGCTTGAGCTCTCAAATAGTATGGGCCTTGTGTATAATATTCCTTTAATTTCACCAAATACGGCCTCCCAAAATTCTCTGCACTCATCGGCATATCGACCAAAGAACGTACAATTTCAAATTTTCCATCTTTTTCCTCTTTGTTATTTGCTGTAGACCTGTCTAATAAATATTCATTAAATCCAGGGTAAGAGTTCATGATCTTTTGACCCCAGTCTTGTTTAGCCATTGCTTGGAATATTTGAAATGTTGTACACCGAAGCTCTGCGAATGGCTGCTCGGCGATACGCATCAACATGTGAAATGGCTTGTTGGAGAGTTTGTTGAACCAATGCTCGGTTAAATGCAGCATGTCCTCTGTCTGGTCAGTGGGCTGTAAAACAACAAGAGTGAGGCCAGATCAAGTTATCTTTTGCTTTACAAATCCTCCAAACTTAATTATTCCATATATATCTAGGAAAAACATTATGATGAAATTTTAAGGTATTTTTCTGCAGCCAAATCCTTATCACTCGGAATTCCTCAGAATTTTTGTAACTTTTTGTTCTCTGTAGCTTTGTTAATCCTTTAATAGTCAAGCCGCTTAAAATGGCTTTGCAATGGTGCAGGGTTTTTTAGTTTTGAAAATTTACCACTGGAATGGCTGGCTCGTTAAACGAGCCAGCCATTCCAGCGGTAAATTTTCAAATATATTCCTCTCTTGACCTGCAAATGGACACTCACTGTGAATTAATACTGTAATAGCTTAAAACTTTCTGAAACTGTACATAATTTTTAATTTTTTCCCTATCTCCGATCTTGTTTTGGGTGGGACATTTTGTAAAACAAAACATTAAATTGATCTGGCCTTATGGTCAAGTCAGCCAAAAAAGGCTTCTGCAGTGGTCCTGAGGGATGTTCATTTGCACGGGAAGAGAAGACTATTTTTGAAAATCTACTACTGGAATCAGTGATAAATTTAAGAAAATAGTCTTCTCTTGCCCTGTAAATGAACATCTCTCAGTAAAATCTTGACAAATCTTGCCCAATAAAGGGTTAGACGCACTCAGCCATTCAGTAAAAATACTTTGTCATATTCAATGATATATGTTTGTTGAAAGGGATAACTTATATTTTAGTTGAATAAACACGAAAAATCTGATGACAAGGACACCTATTGGTCAAACACTTGTGGGTCATTTCAGAATTGCAACTTATGACCTAGAAAGTAAATTATAGTCCAGCTCAGAAAATAAGTTAACATGTTTCCAAAACAGAAACATGTTAGTAAGAAATGTTCTGTTGAATATTTTGAACATAAGTCAGCACTGTCTTCCAATCAAATTATTTTCAAAATATTCAACAGTAGTTTTATTTTGTTTTACCTGTAGATTGATTAAGCTGACTAGAGTTTTGAGCACCTTGCATTTCATCTGTTCCGCCAAGTTCTGGATGAGACTACCAATCTGTGTTACAGCTTTGTCCATTTCAGACCCTGCAAGAAATAAGGACGGGCAAATCAGGTACGACCTGTAAACAGACTCAAGAGATGATGTATCTTATAGGAACAAATCACAGTACCAGCTTAACCCGTTAACAGATATAAAACTACGATATAAAACTGAATAGTTCAAAATTAAATTGACTGGAAACCATTGCTGTCTAAGGCAACAATGGCTTCCAGTCAAATTATTTTGAATTCATAATAGTCAACAGTTTTCCTGTATGGTTGCCTTGAAAATGAGATATGGGGAATTCATAAGTGCAAGGGTTGAACCATGTGATTGAAGGACCACCTATGAAGGACTACTTCCTATGAAGAACCACTTCCTATCAAGGACCACCTCCTATGTATGGTTGCACGATTATTCACTTTTCATAATCGCAATCATTAAAAAAAAATAATGCGATCATACGATTAACCATGAACTATATTAACTACGTCAATGCTGCTTAGAGGACGTTATTATGCTACTGCAGATTGTAAGATTATGGGTTATGCACTTGGGTATAATACATACATCGACAAAATACGCCAGTTGCTGATTGCAAACAGGAATCTATCAAGATTTTTCTAGACGGAAAACCATATTTCGCTTAATTGTAGCCTATGATCTAATAGAAGCCCACCCCCTAACTTTGACATAGGAGCACCACTAATTTCTTATCAGTTTCAAAACGGCAAAACTCTGTATTAGAAGCCCATCCCTTAACTCAGCAGATTGTAGAGGAAAAATTTATTTAAGAGCAAATTTGTAAGAATAACGTGTATAATAATAACAATCGTGTCTACTTCAGACTGATCTCTGCCCTGATACATTTCCGGCCCCTCTAGAAGTCAATACAGGCCTCGGATTTGTAAATCTCGACCACCTATTAGATTAATACTAATAGTAGGCCACTGTATGTTCAAGATATAATAAAGTTTATTCCACATTTTTGTAGTCAAAATGCGTTTAAAACCATCTTGGCATGATTAAATATCTTCCTTATAAATATATTTTGAGACCAAATTTATGTACCAAACAAGTACGGGAGAAAATGCGCCTCAATTTTGTAACGCTGATCAACATTAAATGACGCAAATTGAATTATTACGAATGACAATATAGCCGGTTTCTTAAGTTGGCGAGCCAGCGGCTCTTTTGCGATGCGAGGCGGTGTGTTCTCGCGAGATATTATACGCTAAGGGGAGTTTATCAAACGGGTACCCGTTATTCAGATCAGTATAATACTCAGTTCCTATCGCGCAATGATAATATATAGAAATTCCCGAGTTCCGAGTCCCCGATTCCAGAATATTTATGTCCGAGTACTCGCTTTAAAATAAACTCTTCAATTGAAGGTGAATCACGTGATTTGTATTTTTTCGCGACGCCATTTTATATCAAATTGTGGATTAATTTTGATGTAATAAACGACCTTTATTAAAGGATACGCAATATTTAGACACTCAAATCAAATAATTTCACTTCCCCAGTGAAGTTTTGAGGTATACATTAAACATATGCGTAGGCGGTGAGAATTTTTACGGGAGAAAATACGTTGAATTTCTGTGGTATGTTTTAGAACTTTTTTGGGAAAACCGTTAGCGCATAACTATTCAGAGAATGGGGAACGCGGGATAAGTGTGTGTGATTACAACAACAAGAGGCCCAAGGGGCCTGTATCGCTCACCTGGACAATAGGCATTTCAACTAGAATGCTCTTTATCAACAAGATGGCCACCAACCCGTTTATCCGACAATTTCGAAAATTGCAAATTTGAGATCAGAATACCCAAAAACACACATAAAACCAATTTCGGCCTCAAAATCCATCAAAATAAAAAAATCCAATATGGCCACCAAACATGCTATATTTTGATTGGCCCACGGCGGCCATGCTTTTTGACGGATCAACTTCTCTTGAACAAACTTTAATGGCCCTTAGGCCCTAATCATATCTGCCAAATTTTGGCCCGATCCCTTCAGCGCTTCTGGAGAATACGTCATTTTCGCTACAACTAGGTCAACCAAGATGGCTGCCGAACCATTTGACAAATCAAGTTCCCTTGCCATAAATCATATTTCATGAGCTTTGCATCAATCCCCCAAGCAGTTTCGGAGATTTTTAGACGTTTCCTAAAATCGGCCTAAATTCAAGATGGCCGCCGGCCAAATTGGCCGATCGGGTTCATTTGAACAAACTTAGCTCTCTATGCCCTATGAATGCTTCCTCCCAGATATAATTGAAATCGGCCTAGTGGTACTTGAGAAGTCGTTTAAAGAATTCCCCACTACTATGGGCCCATTGCTTTACATTGGGAGCCTATGGCGGGAAAACAAACCAAGATGGCATCCGACAGTCTCGAAAGTGGCATATTTGAACCCGCCACACTGATAAGCATATATAAAGCAATTTTTGCCATCAAAATACATCAAATACAAAAAAGCCAATATGACCAAGAAATGCTGAATTTTGATTAGTTGATGGCGGCCATGTTTTTAACGAACAAACTTCCCTTGAACAAACTTGAAAGGTGCTTGGTCCCTAAGCATATCTACAAAATTTCAGCTCTATCCCTTCAGCGGTTCGGGAGTAGTCGTTTTTGCGAAAACTAGGTCATCCAAGATAGCCGCCAAGCAAATCGAGCAATTAGGTTGCCTTGAACCAACTTGGGTCTACCGTTGCCTCAGATGATGTGTTATGAGGTTTGAATCAATTCCTCCAGTGGTTTCGGAGAAGATTTTTTAGTGTTTCTAAAAATCGGCTATTTTGGCCGGCAGCCATCTTGGATTTTGGCCGATCGGCTTCGTTTGAACAAACTTGGATCTCTATGCCCTAGGGATGCTTCCTGCAAAATATAATTGAAATCAGCCCAGTGGTTCTTGAGAAGAAGTCGTTTTAAAGGAAAAGTTGACGAATGGACGGACGACAGATGTACACACGGCGGATGGTCGCCACGACATAAGCTCACTTGGCCTTTCAGGCCAGGTGAGCTAACAATGACAAATAGTGATCAAGTGAACAATCTTTATTCATCTAAAACTAATCATGAGTCAATACAAACAAATCAGTTATTTATTTAGTTTATTTAATCATTCACACATTTGGCTGATAGCCAGGTTTGTTTCCACGATTGGTAACGCGAGCAGAGTTTCACAAGCGTAGAAGTGTCTTGACAAAAATTTTAACATGGCGATTACACGATTATTTCATTTTATAATCGTCCACAATCATTTTGATTTATATAATCGCGATTAATCAAATAATCGAAAAATCGTGCAACCATACTCCGATGAAGGACCATCAATCATCTCTTGGCTGTACAAAAGATTTCAGGAGACAATAGATACATTTCTAGCCATGTCATGCCTATTTCTAGCCATGTCTTGCCTATTTCTAGCTATGTCATGCCTATTTCTAGCCATGTCTTGCCTATTTCTAGCCATGTCTTGCCTATTTCTAGCCATGTCTTGCCTATTTCTAGCTATGTCATGCCTATTTCTAGCCATGTCTTGCCTATTTCTAGCCATGTCTTGCCTATTTCTAGCTAACGCCATAGCAATTTATTTTTTGGTTTTACAAACTCTACTAACTTAATTTGTCCATTTCTAGAAAAAAAAATGTTGGAATTTTAAACTGCCGACCATTCCAGTGGTAAATTAAAAATAGTCTTCTCGTGGCCAGCCACTGGACACTTATTGGAATAAAATGTGAGGGTTTTCACATCTCGGATCTGTGCCTCGGGTGGGAACTTTCGTAAAACAAAACAATAAATTGGTCTGGGCTAAGCTTCACCCATTTTATAACCTTCAAAATTGCAAATGGACCCATTGTCTTGGCTATTAGCCATTTAATCATCAATCATCAAAATGTCCTTTGCAGTGATCCTGATGAATGTATATCTGCAGTGATCCTGATGAATGTATATCTGCAGTGATCCTGATGAATGTATATCTGCAGTGATCCTGATGAATGTACATCTGCAGGACAGCAGAAAGCTTTCTTTGTTATTTCTTCAGTGGTAAATTTACAAACACTTTTCTTGACAAATCTTGACCATGAAACCATTAATGGATGAATCCACGTTCCGCTTTGCCTCGCCAATTTCTAACTAAGCTCCGCCCATGCTGGAATCGATAAAAGGCTAAATTACCAGAATTCCAATATCAAGGTAACTATACATGTCAGGTAAGATGGTGAATATTTTGACGTCAGAAACTAATTTGTCTGGGTGCTGTTGATCCCAGTCATTTCAAAATATTCAATGGTTATTATGTAGTAGACATATGATTCGTACACATGAGACTTAAAAGTTCATGACAGACTTGGCTACATCATTCATTACGCATTTTAGCCGTGATGTCAGCCTACATGTGACATCGTAATTCATTATGACGTAATATACTTGAGTGACAGAATGCAGTTATCAATGGATCTTTCCAATTTTAGCTATGCTCCACCCATCTTTAGCTAAGCTCCACCCATACCTCGCTCGTGTTGGGATCGATCGATCTCTGAACTTCCTGACTATCAATTACCAGAAAACTATACAGATAAGCTGTTGAATATTTTGAAACTAATTTGACGGGGCGTTGTTGCAGCCCAGTCAAATAAGTTTCAAAATATTCAACAGCATGTTTATTACATAGTAGACATATAATTCTTATGTGTCGGTCTATTAAGAGTTAAAGCTGGGCTTAATAGAATCATTTATGATGTAATGATTATGACGTCATCCTACACGACACTTAGCCGATTATGACGTCAAATCATCGATGGACTCTGAGAATGTGAATTGATATGAGAAGCATTTTGAGAGCATGACAAGATAGTTAAAGAATCATCTCTTATCGTGCCACAGAGCATGACAAGATAGTTAAAGAATCATCTCTTATCGTGCCACAGAGCATGACAAGATAGTTAAAGAATCATCTCTTATCGTGCCACAGAGCATGACAAGATAGTTAAAGAATCATCTCTTATCGTGCCACAGAGCATGACAAGATAGTTAAAGAATCATCTCTTATCGTGCCACAAAAAGTCATATATTCTTATAGAAACTCACATGTCTTTTGGGTTTTGCAGTGCTTTTGAAAAATGTCCATTTGCAAACCAAGCTAAAAACTTTTCTTGAAAATTCACCACTGGAATGACTGGCTCGATAACCGAGCCAGTCATTCCAGTCGTAAATTTTCAAAAATAGTCTTATCTTGCTCTGCAAATGGAAATTTTTTGAGAAAATTTATATTTTCTTGAACAAATTTGAAGGCTAAAGGGTTAAGAGAGCATCTATCTAGAGTCATGACAGTGAGGGCCATTTCTATCAATGCCCCTCCCATTTCTATCAATGCCCCGCCCATTTCTATCAATGCCCCGCCCATTTCTAGCAATGCCCCACCCATTTCTAGCAATGCCCCACCCATTTCTATCAATGCCCCACCCATTTCTAGCAATACCCCACCCATTTCTAGCAATACCCCACCCATTTCTAGCAATGCCCCACCCATTTCTATCAATGCTCCACCCATTTCTATCAATGCCCCGCCCATTTCTATCAATGCCCCGCCCATTTCTATCAATGCCCCGCCCATTTCTATCAATGCCCCGCCCATTTCTATCAATGCCCCGCCCATTTCTATCAATGCCCCGCCCATTTCTATCAATGCCCCGCCCATTTCTATCAATGCCCCGCCCATTTCTATCAATGCCCCACCCATTTCTATCAATGCCCCACCCATTTCTATCAATGCCCCGCCCATTTCTAGCAATGCCCCGCCCATTTCTAGCTAAGCTCTCCCCTCATTTTTCTGTGTTTTGGAATTAATTTACATACTTTGAATCTTGAATTCCCAGAATGTCACTTTTCATGGTACAGGTAAGCGGTTGAATATTTTGAAGCTAATAATAATTTGACTGGGGGCTGTTGCTGCCTATGGAATGTTTATTAAATAAATATAAAATGTATCAGCAATCTTTGCTGTACCTAGCTTTTCTAGCGCTCGCTTTCCTGCGACACTTTCTCCCACAAAACCAACCGTTTCTATGGCGACACTACGCACTCCGTCTTCCGTACTGTCAAGTTGCTTTAGAACTTGTAGGATGAATGTGGGATATCGCTCAAACACCTCGAGCGGGCGGAAATGAGCGATGTTGCCAAAGAACTTCACAAAGCCTGAAATGTGCAACAATATTCTATACATCAAAGTTCATATACAGCATTTAACATTTCCAAAACAAAAAAAAAGAAACATGTCAATTAGTACAATTTTGAACACGATGTAAGAAATATTTTGTTAAATATTTTGGAGTTATTTGATTGGCAGCTATTGCTGCCCTACGCAGCAATGGCTTCCAATCAAATTAACCCTTTAACACTCATATCAGCCAAAAACAGCTCCTGCAGTGGTCTTGAGAAATGTCCATTTGCAGACCAAGAGAATATTTTTGAAAATTTACCACTGGAATGACTGGCTTGTCATTCCAGTGGTACATTTTCAAAAATAGTCTTCTCTTGGTCTGCAAATGGACATTTTCTACGAGAAAATAAAAATTTTCTTGAATAAATTCGAGGGTTAAAGCCAAAATATTTAACAGTACGTGTTATGGAAACAAGTTGTTCCTGAGCATCACTGGTAATCGCTTAACCCATTACCACACACCCTGCTAATTCTTGACAATTTTCAGTCAGAGTCAAATCAATTCAGCTGTTCCAAACTGCATGCAAAGTTCTCAAATCTGATAGTAATTAGCCCAGTAATTTCCGAGACAATGGTTAGAGAATTTTGATCGAGTAATCAATGGACTGACATTTATCGTGATATAAGTTTAGCTGGCCAAGTGAGCGAACATTTGTAAACCAAACTACATTTTGTAGAAAACTGAAAAGGCCACTTCCAGTGGCAAATTTTCAAAATTTGTATTCTCTTGGCCTGTAACCATGGCAAATGGACATTCCACTAGATGATAACAAAGGCCAGTTTTGGCTGGTATGACCATTAAAGGATGAAGGATAGTGCACTACCCACCTGGGATTAGAAATGATCCAAGTGGACTATCCGTGATTGATTCTAACATGCCCGCCAAGCGGTCTATCACCCCATTCTCTGAGAGAAACAGCAGCCCATGCTCCGTGAGTGCGATATCTGTGAGCATGGACAGACAGCTCAACTGTAGCAGAATGTCATTCTTGTGAAGGTCATTCAGCAGGTGTGTGAGTAAGCCACTCTGGAAACCCAGATTCAGTGCCACCGGGGACAATTGACAGACATCAACCACCAGCTGTGTAAGAGAATGGACCGTACCAGCTTTAGCTATGCCCCTCCCATCTCTAGCTAAGCTCCAGTCATGCATTGCCCGTGCTGTGATCGATCGATCCCTGAACTCTCTAACAATCAATTTACAAATTTGAAACTAATTTGACTGGGTGCTGTTGCTGCCTATGGCAGCAACAGCACCCAGTCAAATTAGTTTCAAACTATTTAACAGAATGTTTATTAAATGGTAAAGACATACGATTCATACAACGCATTAGACTATTAACCTTTTAAGCCTTGAATCTGTTCATGAAAATCTCAATTTGCAGCCCAAGAAAAGCCTATTTTTGAAAGTTTAGCACTGGAATGACTGGCTCGGTTATCGAGCCAGTCATTCCAGTAGTAAATTTTCAAAAATAGGCTTCTCTTGGGCTGCAAATTGACATTTCTCAAGACCACTGTAGAAGCCGTTTTTATGGCTGATATGTGTTAAAGGGTTAAGCGTTAAAGACAGACTACATCGAGTCATTCATGCCATAATTATTTATGACATCATCCTACATGTCACTTAGTCGATTATGATGTCATATGATGGATGGATAAACTGGAAACGTCCATTAGCTTGAAACATGTTCCGATTTAGTAAGAAATCATATGATCATTATCACAATCAGATTTTCTAACTAACCTGTGCCAACCTTTTAAGCGTGTTGGAATGGAATTGAAACTTTGTAACCCATTCAAAGGTAACTAAATATACAGGTGAGTTGCTGAATATTTTGAAATTAATTTGAATGGCATGCACGACTAAGGCTGTTGCTATGGAAGCAACAGTTTGCTTTATGGCAGCAATAGCTCCCAGTCAAATTAGTTTCAGAACATTCATTAGAATGTTTATTAAATTGTAAATTAATCAAAGACCTACAACTCAATCAGTTTTGTGATGGTGTATTACCACTCGATCTACGTCATTTTGTTTGTGACGTCAACTAACAAGTTACGTATTTAATGATGATGTCTGATTCTTAAGTGACAGATCAGATCCATCTATTGCTAACATGACTAAAGTATCTGGAGAGATGAAGCATTAATTATCCCCACATTTTTCGAAGAGGATATTATGCCTTTCCGTCCATGTGTGCGCACGTGTGCGCGAAAATCAATTGTAGCGCAACTCCTCGTAATGTGTTGGAAAAATTAAACCAAATTTAGTTGTGTGTTACCCATATGAGTGTGGGGTGCAAATGCAGATTTACATTTGCACGCAATCAAGAAATTGATTGTCACTCAACTCCACCGAAACCGTTGGACAGTATTCAACCAAATTTAGTTTGTGAGTCACCTATATGATTCTGGAGTGCATTGTTTTGCCTGCAGAGGGGGATGGTGGGGGGGGGGGGAGGGTCAAGAAATTGATTGCAATGCATCTCCTCCGAAACCATTGGATGGAATTCAACCAAATTTGGTACATGTATTCCGCATTAGCCATATGATTGTAGAGTGCAAAAGGATTTTTAGTTATTTACATTTGGGTTATCGAAGTGGAGATATTTCCGCCCCACCTGTGTGTGTATGCGCGCATGTGTACGTATGCATGTGTGTGCCTGCACGCGTGCGCGAAAATTGACTGTAGTGCAACTCCTAGAAAACTGTTGAAAAAGTTCAACCAAATTTTGTATGTGTGTTATCCATATGAGTGCGGAGTGCAAGAGCAAATTTACAATTGCACCCCCATACTCCCCCCAGGGGACGAGTCAAAAGGTTAAAACGCAACTCCAACGTGGTCAAAATGGAAAGAAATTGATTGTAACCCACCTCCTCCGAAACCATTGGACAGAATTTAACCAAATTCAGTATGTGGGTAGCCATATGATTGTAGAGTAAGACGATATTTACATTTGGTTTTTCGAAATGGAGATTATGCCATCCCGTCTGTGTGTGCACGGGTGTGTGTATCACATAGTTGGAAAAATCTAACCAACTTTGGTATGTGTGTTACCCGTATGAATAAAAGTGCAAGAGCAGGGGAAGGGGATGAGTCAAAAGATTAAAACGCAACTCCACCAAAATCGTTGGACGGAATTAATTTATTATTCATATATTTGGCTCAGACCTCTAGAGGGAGTGGTGATCAATGGCTAAAGACATTTATTGTAATGCAACGCCTCCAAAACCGTTGGACAGAATTCAACCAAATTTGATATGTGAGTAAGCCATATGATTGATTATAGAGTGCGAGATGATATTTACATTTGCTTCCAGCTACCCTCACCTTAGAGGTCGGGTGGCATGGTCAAAAGGTTAAAGTGGTGAACATGGTGATTGGCGTTAAGAAATCTAGTTTGACTCATGTTTTACTCGTTAAAGGGGAATACAAGAAGGGTTGCCATCGTTTGTATAAAACACAGTTCTATCATAGAGCCCATATTTAAGCTACTGTGTAAAACTTTCCTACAAAGTTATGTATAAATCCGATTAAAATGGTATTAAAAACGTTATGGTACTATAATTTTCTGCGAGTTAATTAACTCTATGACATCATAGGTTGAATCCCGTCCACCAAGAACCATGATAACGGCACTCTGAACACAGGAGTGCATGCATTTGGATGGTGATATCTCTATCGGTGATAATGCTATCGACATCATTTATATATACACCTGTGCAAAAGTTAAGCACCAGCAAAAACAATAGAACGTAGAAACATGATGGTACAACTAGGCTGCCATACCTTTTGTCCCCACGTTAGATGACATAATTCCAAGTACGAAATGCACATGCATGCATGACTTCACGCCGCTTGATGTCCGTGCGTGGTGGGAAACAGCACACGTGTTCAGTTATGTAAAAGTCCAGTTTGAGGTGTAGAACATTACATACAGATTTAGGCGACAAGATTAGGAATTTTGTGTTCATGACCGTGGTTTATTTGTACAGAGAGAATTAGCTCTTGATTGTGAACCGCTATGGCAAGACGAAGGTTAAGTGATCGTGTGAAATGGCAAATCATAGGCATGCATACCACTGGTATGTCATGCAGAGAGATTGGCAGACAGCTGAACATTAACCATACTGTAATCAGTCGTTTGATTGCAAAACATGGGCAAACTAACGAGGTGAAGGACAGGCCTAGATCTGGAAGACCGAAGAAGACTACTGCCCGTGATGATCGAGCCCTAGTACGCCTTGTTAGGAGATCTCCATTCACCAACCGCAGAGCGCTCAGCCAGCAATGGGAAACGCGCAATAGAGTGTCATTGTCTACCGTCAAAAGGAGACTGTATGGTGCTGACATGAAAGCTAGGAGACCTGTCAGACGTCCTCTCCTCACTGTACACCACAAAGAGGAGCATCTGAGGTGGTGCAACGAAAGAAGACACTGGAACATGAGATCCTGGAGACGGGTACACTGGTCCGATGAAAGTCGGTTCCTGCTTCATGCCACAGATGGTCGAACTCGTGTATGGAGGTCCAGACGCATGGCGTACGACCAACGTAACATCATGGAAGAAGTTCCATTTGGTGGAGGTTCCGTTATGATATGGGGGTGCATCTCATTTGATTGTAAGCTGGATCTGTTGACTGTACCTAGAACACTAAATGGACAAAGATATCAAGATTCCATACTGGATAGAGTTGTGGTCCCTCATTTTGTAAATCATGCACCTGGAACCCACCCTATATTCATGGATGACAACGCCCGACCACATCGTGCTAGAGCTGTGCATGAATACCTCCGCCAGAATGCCATCGAAACCCTACCATGGCCAGCAAGGAGCCCTGACATGAACCCTATTGAGCATATCTGGGACATTCTGGGAAACATGGTGAGAAGGAGGGATCCTCCTGTGCAGAACCTACAGGAATTAACAGACGCACTCCATCTTGAATGGCAACGAATACCACAATGGCGTATCAGTCGGTTGGTGACCAGCATGAGACGTCGTGTCCAGGCCGTCATCCAGGCACAAGGTGGATATACCCGGTATTAATAATGACAGTCTCAAACTCGTGCACAGATGTTAAACTTCGTTTTCAGACACCATTAATGACAATCTAGCCACGTGTGTCAACTGTAGGGCAATAGTTGTCAGTCGTGTCAACGTAACCATATTCAGGCCTCGTTTTCAAGTTCAAACAAGAACATACAGTGTTTCCCCACCATCATAATCAGCATTCCTCTAGTTGCATTATTACCTCTTGCACTAAGATGGATGGGTACATAAATGTTTATGCTATTGCTTTCTTCATAGCACATGAATATACCCTCGCATGTGCGTAAAAATAGGGTGGTGCTTAACTTTTGCACAGGTGTATATGTACAGATTGAAGAGATTACGACATTTATCGCCCAATCGCAAATTTATGGAATATATTTGTTATTTTCATACATTAGTTGCTGAATATTAAGGTGGCCACTTTCTATAAAGATGCCTGCCAATTACATGAATATTACAATATCTCAGGAAGTTCTGAGGCTATTATGAAAACATAAGAACCTAAAGATGAACCGGATGTATGTAAGAACTATTTAAACTCTGATATTAATAGATGAAACTTTAATAACATTATCTGCCGTAGCGCCAGTGAGAGTGTAATTCAAAAGTGGCAATTATATTGACATGCCTATACTATCGCGTCATTCATTTATCATAAGATCAAAGCTAGATGTCAAAATCGGAACCATCAGAGAAATCAGACAAAGGACTGTTATTATATATTCTTCAACATTTCTGCAAATATAGTTTATATATTCCTAACACCGATGAAGAGAAGCCCCTTATAAAACGCAATGTGCAATTTTATTGAGATAGCGTTGGATGACAGTGAAAAAAACATTCAACCTATGACATCATACGCCTCATCCGGGAATAGAAATGTAACTAATGTATCACATATTTAAATAACGAAGATATATATTTCTAATTTGAGCACAGACCGTACAATTATATTTTCGAAAACGTTACGGTCTGTAGATTCATTTTATACAAAGTAGCATAGAGGGTCTGGTGATTCCCTTTAACAGTCAAGATCGGTCAAGAAAAGTAAGGCTTTTGGTTAGTTTGTATATTTCAGAAATTGTCTCTTGACAGCTCTACAAACATAATAATTACTTCCCAAGACCACTACAGACATGATAGAAGCCAACATGACCATTAATGCATTAGGAAGTAGACTAGCTTGCCATAACACCAACTTTGCTGTAAACATTTCATATTTGGATGCTTCACATACAGAGCTTTTAACCTTTTAATGGCTAAATTTGGCCAAAAAACCTTTTGAAAATTTAACGAGCCAGTTATTCCAGTTGTAAATTTTCAAAAACAGTCCTCTCTGGGCCTCCAAACATTACTCAAGACCGCTTTAGAGGGCAGTTTTGGCTGACTTGACTGCTAAATGGTTAAAATTGAGGCACTGCAATTTCAATAAACAAAGTAATACCAACATACAGTGCTAAATAAAAGCATTAAGATCGCACAAAAACACCCACCCTCAGAAAAAATGGAGACAGCAACCCCCCCCCCCCCCAGTCTCTGGCCTCTTCCCATGTCTCTATCATGCATATTTTAGCTACTTGGTTCGTCTCTCACCTGAAAGACTCTGTACCTGGCAATGTCATTCTTAACGAGGATTTCCTGTAACAATGCGAACACCTCACCTGAGTACAACCTCTCCAAGCCCTGGTCACTCACACCTGAAATCAGGAACCCATTATGCAGTACTTAAACATTAACCCTCGAAATTGTTCAAGAAAGTTTTTATTTTCTCATCAGAGAAAATGTCCATTTGCAGACCAAGAGAAGACTATTTTTGAAAATTTACCACCGGAATGACTGGCTCGATCATCGAGTCAGTCATTCCAGTGGTAAATTGTCAAAAATAGTCGTCTCTTGGTTTGCAAATGGACATTTCTCTAGACAACTGCAGACGCCATTTTTGGCTGATATGACTGTTAAAGGGTTAAATATATGATTTAAGGCTGAATGGGTAACCTGGGCCAACAAATATATTACCTCAAAGGCTACTAGAAAGCGCCATATGCGGTTCGGAAATGGGCTACAAGAAAGTGTACATGTACCTTCACAAATTTCTTAGATTTAATTAGCTTTGTTTGTTTATTTTATGCCCCCCCCCCCAAAAAAAAAAACCCCAACATGCTGAAACAGGATGCCAATTATGTATGTACTCTGGGAACTGTCTCACTTCACTTACACACTTTTATGTACCCTCTATTTGACTTTGAACACTGGTTGGCAATGCCCAATGGTCTAATGCTGAAATCAAAAGGGCATAGTGAGGTAGCTCATATTCTTAATTTTTTGACATGCTAGAATTAACTTTGGTGTAATACATTCTATGGGCTCCAAGGCAATTCAGTCCTGAGGGCAGCTATGGAGGTTGTGCCCTTACATATCTTGAAAAAGTGAGTGAGCTTAAAGCACAAAGCATGGAAATATACAAGGCATTTATCTTAATTGGCTTGGTTTAGGGTTGTTGAAGTTTGAGTTATGTACACGTCGTGCATGTATATATTCTGTGGGACATGTGAACAGCAAAGCAGTAAAAGATTTTTACATACATGTACATGTATATATTCTGGGGAGACACGTAAACAACAAAGCATTAAACAAAATTTTAAATACATACCAAGCTGTGCAAGAATGGATGCTGCTTCTTTTGCCACCTCCAAGCTGTCCGCACAAAGCAGCTTTGTAGTCTGTGTACATACCTCCAGATCAGCTATCAGCTCGTCTGGACTTTCCTTCACAACGCGCTTTAACTGGAGTAATTGAATAATAAAAACATTCAAATACTACTAGGGCTGCAATAATTTATTGTGATATCGCGATACAGTAAGCGTATCGTGATACCCGATACACTTCACTGTGTATCGTGATACTTAGAAACTCTAATAAAACAGTTTATCTCCAAGCACTTTGCTTTACCAGTTGGCTTTATATGGTCGAAAACGTAACCATTTCAACGACAAATCCCTGAAAAAGTAAATTCCTTTCAAGGTAAAGTATATTTGCTGTGTATTTTGAAATTAATATGACTGGAAGCCATTGCTGCCTAAGGCAGCAATGGCTTGCAGTCATATTAATTTCAAAATATGTAACAGCTTTCCTGTATCATTGCCATGAAATTCAGATACAAGGAATTTATGGGCAAAATGGCTATGTTAACATTTGCATTTTATTGGTAGGACTCTCACCAAAACAGATTGTTCCGACTGTTGTGCTGTTAATTACATACTTTATTTATTTTAATACGGTTTTTATGCAAAATATGTATCGTGATATACGTAATACACATCACAATACGTATCGCATCATAATTTAGGGAATCGTTGCAGCCCTAAATACTACACTCGTATATATGGGATGAATAACACGATTAGGGAGCGCTTTCTTACAGAACAGAAAAAGTTAATATGTTTGCAAAACAAAAGAAGAAATATTTGTAACTAGATGGACTGCGTCCCGCGTGTCGAGCCCTTTAGTTTTTCCGCATATCACACATGTGTGGCAGTGTCACAAAATAAGGATTTCTTAAAATAGTATACCCCCTTGTAAATCAAACGTCTATTGAAAACTCTAACATTCTTCTAATTCTTGAAAAGGAGACACAGAAATATCCCAAACCATGTAAAAGTATTGAAAAACTTTTAAATCATTTTAACTTTACTGCAAGTTGAATGCAATGATGATATAGAACAATTATGTAAAATTTTGTTGGGATTGGATAAGCCCTCGATAAATTAAAAGAACATTGACAAACTTTAACAGTCTTCTAATTCTTGGTCCACAATAAACTACGTCCAAACCACGTACAAATATGGAAACAATTTGACCATCATTTTCATTATGATGGAGTCTGGACGCAATGATGGCATAAAACAAACAAGCCCTCAATGAACTACATGTCCATTGAAAACTAAAAAATTTGCTGCATTGGTGCAAAATAATCTAAGTCCAAACGCCGCAAAATAAGTTAAGTCTAAGATGGTCTGACTAAGGCAGTCAGTAAACTAAAAGTAAAATTTGGAACAAATTTGAAAATTATTTTAATTATGATGTAGACTGGATGCAATGATGGTATGGAACAAATCTCTAAAGTTTTATTAAGATGGGATTTAATGTCCATTGAAAAACTTTAACATTTATCTGCACACCATTCTGATCACTATGTCTGCCCATCCTATGCTTCACATAGGGCTCGACAAAAATGTTCTATTGAACATTTTGCACATAATTCGATTGGAACACATTGCTGTCTTAAGTTCAAAGTATTCAACAGTACATTTTACCTTGTTTTGGAAACATGTTAAGGTATTTCTGAGCTGTACTTACTACTAGAACATTTTATAGACCCATGTACTAAGGGAGATAATTAGGGATTTGAGCTGTAATTTATCTGTAATTTAGTCAGTTAAACATATTAACCCTTTAACACTCATCAGCCCAAAACAGCTTCTGCAGTGGTCTTGGGAAATGTCCATTTGCAGACCAAGAGAAGCCTATTTTTTTTTGTTTAATTTATCACTAGAATGACTCACTGGCTGGATCAATAACCAAGCCAGTCATTCCAGTGCTAAATTAAAAAAAATAGTCTTCTCTTGGTCTGCAAATGGACATTTTCTATTTAGAAAATTTAAATAATTTTCCTGAACAAATTCGAGGTTTAAAGGGGGAGGGGGGAGGGGGGGGGGTGGAGAGAACTGCATTTTTGTACATCTTTTAGCCTATATAATTGTCAGACCATATAGCATCTACTATCTTTGTGTAAATCGAGTAATTGACAAGGGGTGAATAGAATTTTTTGAGAAAGTTGCTAAACAAGTTACTTAATAAATCACTATATGTCATTTGCTAGCCCTACCATGTATGCATGTATACATGTATGTATATATGAATGTATATATGTATGTATGCATGCATGCATGCAAGCAAGCAAGCAAGCAAGCAAGCAAGCAAGCAAGCAAGCAAGCAAGCAAGCAAGCATGTTTGTATTATTGTATGTATCGTGCAAGCGAGCGTGTGTGAAATGTTAAATATACCACATCAAGACAGAGTATCTTGACAGGATTAGCTGGGTGCTGTAATCCTCCCAGCAGCTCAGTGTGGAAATTATGCAGCACGGTCGTGGAACTGACAGCGCCTAAAAGCTTTTTAAGTATTTCACATGTCACTTCGATCTGATCCGTGCTGCAAGTTTAAACATATAGACATGATAAGTCTGAACTCTGTCAGCCATACGATCTGATCCGTGCTGCAAGTTTAAACACATAGACATGATAAGTTGTAACTCTGTCAGCCATACATTAACCCCTGAAACCAACTTTACATTAAAAGCCCTGCAACAAAAACATAAGCGAGTCTAAAATTTGATCGCAAACGCATGAATCGACACTTTTCAGTTATTGAGCCAGTCATTCCAGTGGTAAATTTTCAAAAATAGGCTTCTCTTGGTCTGCAAATGGACATTTTCCAGGACCACTGCAGAAGCCGTTTTTGGCTGATACAAGTGTTAAAGGGTTAAATTGAACTATCAGTGCATGCCATAAACAACTGAAATATTTCCCGGAATTAACCTTTCCCACCATTCCTATCTCGCTACCATAACGAGATTGAGCTGGCGTTCGGAAAGAAAATCTTTTTTGCTAAATCTGAAGTCTGAGACAATCTGTTATTATCAGATTAATTACGTGATATAATAAGCAAAATGAAAAAAAAGGTTCTTATCTTGGCAGTCCCGGTAAATGCTCCTGTCGCTCAGTGATCTATTGAATAGGGGTGTGAGTGGTCAGTTGATTTCCTTCAGTACTTGTGGATGGAGCATATCTGGTCCTTGGGATTTTGATACATTAAGACTAGTTAGACTTTTGCATACATCGTCTTTACTGATTAAAATCTGATCCAATGATTCATTCGTATCTAACTGGGGGAGTTGTGGAATGGTGGTGGTGTCTTCACGATTGAACACGCTTAAGAAATACTTATTCAGTTCTTCCGCCTTCTATTTGGTGATTTTAGTTAGAGTGCCATCAGTCGTCTTGAGGACAGCAATTCCAGACCTCATCTTGAGTTTTGACCAGACATAACCATAGAATGCTTTAGGTTGTTTTTTTACCTCTTCGATATTTCCCTCTCATTTCGCACTTTGGTCTTGATATTGATTGTTGTCGTTCATCCACGCTGATTTTCGTTTACTGACTTGTGATGAGCTATGGTAAACTGACTTGCATGGAATGCATTCTCTTACTGAGTCTTATATTCTCGTCTTGATTATTGTCCTGGTTTGTTCAGTGCCTCTGCCTTGTAGTTCTCTGTCCCAATCAATCTGATTCCATTTCATTTCTTAGGCTGCCATAGTTTCCCTTATCATATCTAGAGCAATTTCTCTGCCTTAGTCAGGACGTCTTTTGCATAGCATCTTAGGTGGAAAGTTAGGCCTTCAACCATTTATTCTTCATTGGATATAATGAGATCTAGTGTGTTGGCTTTCTGGTTTCCTCTATAGTGTGAAGCTATAGTGTGGAGGCTCTTGGACATGCTGATACACCGTGCACAGTCTTTGTCGGGGATGTGCATTCTTTCCAGTCAATTTCTGGGTGAATGAAAACCCCTATCAGGAGAATGCGACTGTGTTTTGATTGTGAGGTTTGTCTAACTGAACTCTGATATTTGCATCATTTGTAGTTGTACTCGCTGGCGAACTATATATCTACATCCTACCTATAAACTATGTGCCTTTCAGTTTTGTCTCTATCCATATTACTTAATGAACTTCTTCTGCATCGAGACTGGTTTCTTGGAAGTTTAGTGCTTGCTTGAAATAAATGCAGACTTTTCTGCTTGCAATTTGACTCGATATTTCTGAAGCGATACTTTGACACTTGTTCAGGCTCCTGTTAAGGTTCACCCTCATTCAATCAAAAGTCATATATGTTCATAGATGAAGGCTGCTATTCAGAAATCGAAAATAGGGTATCCACAAACAATAAGTTTCATGCTAAATGGGCCTTGAAATTAAAAATTTTTCTAATTTCCTGATTAAATTGGTAAAATTTGGATTAATGTTAGCGTGTCTTTAGTATTTTTTAGGCTTTTCTACCCTTCTAAAATTATTTTTACCCGTCCAAAAGACAGGTGGACAGGTCTCTGGCTAACAGCCTGCATGAATCACAATAAAAATACTGATTAAAATCAGCTCAAATGCCATTATTAATTTTGTCACCTACATGTACCTGTAGATATCTACAATAACTACTATATAATGCAATATATAGCTGTAAGGTGTAGTTCTATAAAACAGGCTTACATATGAATTTACCTATTGGTTATCACATAACATAATAATAAAATATACACAATTGATATAGAATAGATTGGTGCTGTTACCACACCCAATTCTTACGTTTAAGCTATCACAATATGGACTGGCATCATGCCATGGTTCCACACCCAATCCAATGGACCCGTCCATCTTTAGCTATACCCAGCCCATTTCTAGCTAAGCTCCACCCACACCTTGCTCATGTTGGGATCGATCGATCTCTGAACTCCCCGACTACCAATTTCCAGAAAACTATACAGGTACATTGTAAGCTGTTGAATATTTTGAAATTAATTTGACTGAGTGCTGTTGCTGTCTGTGCCAGCAACAGTGTCCAGTCAAATAAGTTTCAAAATATTCAACAGCATGTTTATTAAATAGTAGAGACATACAATTCGTATGTGTTGGACTATTAAGAATTACGGACGGGCCCAATAGAATCATTTATAATGTAATGATTATGACATCATCCTACACGCCGCTTAGTTGACTATGACATCATTGACGTCAAATCATCAATGGATACTCTGGAAAGGTGAATTGACCCAGCAGTGATATTCACATTACATTTAATTATTTGTTTGCTACTATAATATATTTCACAATTAATAGGACCCAGCTATCATAATGTAGACCGGCGCAGTTCCACACCCAATCCTATTGATACAGCAATAACTTAATTACATACATTTAGTTATCTGTTGGCCACCCACAATATAACATTATGCATTGCAACCATGAAGCTCGACTTTACGCCTTTGCAATGAACGATGAAGCTTAACTTCAAATACAAAATAAATATAGACTGCCTTATCAACAAGAGGCCCAAGGGCCTGTAATGATAACCTGGACCATTAGCATTTGAACCAGTTGTGTTTAAATACTGGTAGACATGATGGATAATTCTAAAAAAAAGCAGTATGGCCATGATGGTCAACAAACAAATTGACCAATCAAAATTGTGCTTTGATATGTTGAAGCCTATCACCAAAGGATCGTTCATGAAATTGGCCCACTAATTAAGGTGTAGTGTTTTAAATGTTTCTACAGTTTTCAAAAAATCCAAATGGCCACCAAAAAATCTCATGCGGTTAATAAGGAGTAGTTCTGACAATTTCCGGTAAATTTTTCATAACATCCAAGATTTTCACACAAATAAATTGACCAATCAAAATTCTGGATATAGGTTCTGAAACCGAAAGCATTAGAATCCTTCCAACCAAAGTAGGTTGAAATTCGCCAAGCGGTTAATGAGTAGCAAATTCGCCAAGCGGTTAATGAGTAGCGTTTTGACAATTTCCGGTAAGTTTTTCATAAAAAAGTTAAGATTTTAACCCAAAAAATTTACCAATCAAAATTCTGTATAGATTTTCTGAAGCCTACCCTCATAGGGTCCATCCAGCCAAATTAGGTTGAAATCCGCTGAGCAGTTAATTAGGAGTATCGCTTTTAAACAAAGGTTGATGAATGACAGACGGTCGTCATGCGTATCAGAGACCTTGGCCGTTGACCTTTTGACCAAAACTTCATTGTGTGATGCCGTGTCATTATAAGGAGGCATGTGTCCAAGTTTGGCTCCAGTATGATTAACCAAAACCGAGATACAACAGAAAATGGTAACAGGTGGCAGACTTTCTTATTCAACGACTTTTCAAGGACTTACAAGACTAAAAAAATTGATTTCTCAAGGGCTCAGAACCAGGATCCTGGACGAAGTGAGGATACGACAGGGGCACAAAATTTCATACAGCTTACCTTTAGAACCTTTCAAATTACATTTTGAATTTTGGAATTTACTCGGTTCCAGATGGATTTTGTCAATCAAATCTTCCCAAATCTTTATTTACATCAATACGTGAACGTTTTGCAGACAATAAAAATAACATGGGAGGAAATGTTGATTTTCAAGGTGGATGGATGAAATTCCAGTACTTTTTAAGACAAATTTCAAATTCAAGGCTTTTCAAGGCAGATGTCAAAATTCAAGGGCTTTTCAATTTTATACAAACCCTGGTTTTTATCAAGGTCACAGTGACCCTGAACTCAAGCCATAAATAGTGTGTGTTTTACATTTGTAAATTCCATTCTGCCGGGAGCTGTCTTGGCCAGTATTGATTAGCGCACACAATTATTGGTGACGTGTCATCCATTGTTGATGATACATCACAGATACACGTGAGCGTTAGCACTTAAACTGTGTAAGTGAGCCAATGGGGAAACCCCATTACGACCCACAAATTCTCGGTCATTCATGCAGAACCAATGGAAACACCCCTTTACGACGAGTTGGTCGTTTTGGCACCCCAAATACTATATAAACACCCCTTTCCAAACAATCCGGCTCCTGTTTTTTTACTCTCCTAACGGTAAAACCAATACTATTAGCGAAGCTTGGGAGCGAATTAGACTTGAATTCAATATTCATCAAAGATGTCTACACCATTGGTATGTACTTGAACTGGTGTCATAAGTTGATTAGTTTAAATGTAGCCTGGTTAATAAATAGCGATAACGCTGACAGGCTGTAGTACTTCGCATTTTCCGTGTGAAACCACTATGATAATACTAGCCTAACTGCTTACGACTAGTGCATAAAGCAACTGTCTGTCCGTTGAGTCTGTTATTGCTAGGCTGAGGATTAATTCAAGGGAATTCCGTGTCGATTACTATACCCTGATTGGCTGTATAATGCTTTGAGCATTGTCTGACAGTTCTTGTCGATGAATAGCCAGATGGCAGCTACACAATCGACCAATAATGAGGCCGGGGTAGTTATAACCTCCTAATTGCATTACTGCAGCCTTATCAAGACATACAATTCGCTTGTATATACTTGATTCTCATCTGTAGATATTTCATCAATATAAATATCAGATATCCGAGTAAGATATCCATATATTCTTCGGGTCACTTGTCAGTGATTTAGATATCAATAAACCTCCCCTTAGTTACTTGAATCGTTGTATCTCATTCAAGATGGGCAATCGGCCACCTTTATAGCGAACGCAGTGAGCGATGGCTTCGCGCGAAGCCATCGCGAACGAAGTGAGCATATATAGATAACATGTACATATGTGTAATGAGTAAAAATCAACAGAAAATGAGACAGGGAACCAGGCTAAAATACATATACCATTTGAGAACGCTTCATTTCCAGTCGCTAGCTTTTTTTTTGCTTCCGGTTTCGACTTATGATATAGCTTTTGTAATTTCTTCATGGGCCCCCATTGCATTATGGGATATGGTTCTTCATTATTAGTTGTGTCCTTGAGCAAGTCACTTAACTCTGCGTTGCTCCAGCCAACCTAGCTGTAAATAGGTACCTGTGATGGCATAGCTCACTGTGCGCCGTATGTGGCTGCCGGGGCACTGTCAAATGAACAGGGGATGAGATGTACAGCGCTTAGAGCATGCAATCGCATGGAGTTCAGCGCAATATAAATGCACTATCATTCATTCATTATGCATATGTTCCCCTAGTTATTTTAGGGCAACCTACTGCACATTTTCAATGTACTGGATTTGTGTGATATTGTTGTCCAAAATTTGTGTGATATTGTTATCACGAAATAGCGTACATTTACTTCAGAATGTAAAACGGTTAAATCGTCTGATGCAGACCAGATACAAGCTTTATTTATTCCTATTTATGCGTCTGTAAATGCAATGTGTTTGGTTGACTGTCTCGTATTAGTTTTAATGCTCATGGTCGTGGAAAGTCGTTGTTGTCAATGCCTAATGTCGTATGTATTTAGCGCTGATAGAAGGAAATTTAAGGCAGGGTACCACGCCATTTGCACCCGGATTGAATGTACATTCATGTATTTACTTACAGACATGCATTAATTCCCGTTTTTTGTAGCGTATGTCTGGATAAACGCGATCTAAAGATTCTAGCGGACGACATTCCATTATGACGTCATAGTTACTATGGACTTGTTTGTATCTCCCCCACATAGCGAGGAGCACAGCGATACGTTGGTAAAAATTTTATAACGTTATTGGACTGGCGCAGCTATTTAATGGTGCAGGCCCCGGTAAAAGATGCACTAATGCTGGCGGATATCACTGACAATTGGCAGACGCATTGTTGTGAATATCGTGGACTGGATTTACAGGAATGCCCTCCACGAATGATTAGAAATTAGCTTCAAATGTAATATACATGGGCATACGTATTTAGGACATTTCGACCATATACAAATTCATCCCATTTATTTAAGCAATAAATGGTGTCTGCGTTCGCTTATAGGCAACGCCTATTTTCATATTAAAGTTCAAGTACTAAGGAATTCCATGTTGAAAGGATGTAGAGAAGTCTACTATTACTGTCGTTAACTAGGTCAAATACTATGTTCCAAATACTATAGGGAGTTTCCGTGTGACATCATAAGACAACAAATACTTAGCATTGATAGAACTGAATGGGATTGCATAATCTATTCCATAGCACTTATACAAGCTATAGCCATGCCTGGCTGGCCTGTTGATTGCTAGTTCTAGCTGTGAATGCTAACTGAATGACTGATAGTAACCTCTCCATTTATTAGCCTATATCACCCGTCACACCTGAATAGCGGTCATGCATTATTGGCTGTCTTAGCCATCTGCCTGTTTCTATTTTATCCTGCCCAGGGATAGTCAAGATAGGCTTAGGGCTGCGCGGTTTGGCTTACAGCCATAGCGGTTTCGATATGACTTTTCATATCGGTTTTAACCGAATATTGGTTTTATGGACATGAAACAAAAAATTTAAATGATAAAAAATAGCACGAAAACAGAACGTATTTTAACGCCCTGATACATTCGTAACGTTTTATGCCTTTAAAGCTTAATATACCTCATAATATCCATCATCGCGGGAGTGAAATTATTAATTAGACCGCCTAAATATTAAGCACAGTTAAATAAACATCGTTTATTTTGTCAAAATTTATCATAAATCAGTAAAACAGGTTACGAAAAGACGTAGCATAATCACATGATTGTAATTAATTATGATGTAATTATCTCCCTTTCTTCTTTCATTTCCAATTCGGCCCGAGGACGAAATCATGCCTTGAAGAAAATATTAACTGTAATATTGCGAACGCTAATTTCATAAGTTAATATGATATTGTGCATAGAAGATAACGTTTTAAAAACGGTTTTAGGAATATTTTATTTAAAATTATATCCTAATCAGCAAAATGTATTCAGCATTATATTTATTGGCGAGATTTTTATCCATTCGGGCGATTTAACTTTGGGACGACTTTGCATTATGTTAATTAGCCGGTGACATAAATAAAATGGATGCCGTTGTTTAGAAATGTTTTCCCCGATACAAATTTCAATGACAAAAATTCCTGCGTTAGTAGTTTTATATTGCAAATTTATCTGAGACTATCAGAGAAAAGACGAGTGGATATTTATTTAATTAATTCGCTGCTTGATTTCTCTCGGCGTACAGCGAGTTACATGGAGTTACACAATATGCGCAATTGGGGCCACGTTCAATTATTAGTTGCCCCGAACGTAGCTTAATGGAAAGTCTGGCCATTATTATTCATTACACTTTTCATGCTCATTAGTATCTTTTATTTTTAACAATCCTGATACGAAAAACCGAAAATATGTTCATATTCGGTTTTTCGATATTTATTTTTTATAATCGGTTATGAAACCGTCAGTGTGGGATATCGGTTTTAAATATGGTATCGGTATATCGCGCAGCCCTAGATAGACTATTATTCATTAGTGTGTCAACAGCTGTGTCACTCATCATGTTAAAGGTTGATTGTCTGTGTGGGTGAATGACTGGAAGAGTATACGTATGACGTTTCAGTGATTTCCATTAGTTTGGGGTCAAACAGGTCAAAGGTCAAATTCCGAGTTTGCCAGGTTGAGCAATTAAGTACTAGCGCACTACCAGGAATTGAAGAACGCTGGCAAACGCTACAATAACTAAGACCAGGGTTCCCACACCTTGGGGAGAATATTTTTCCATACCTTTTCCATACTTTTTCCAGACCAAATTAAAAATTTTCCATAGCCATCTAAAGACATTTTAATAGTGGGCATTTGGGGAAAATAAAAAGCTTAAAAAATTATTTTTAACATTTGAGGCTTTTAATTAGTTCGATTTTGTACATCATATCACAGTTAAACATGAGAAAACAATGCATAAGTAAATTTCATAATTACACTAGTAAAATATCACATATATAGCGCTGACACTCACACACATGTATACTATGGATAACCTGTTAAAACAGCACATAGATATCTTATATGGATGAGGGATATAGCACTGAGCAATTAACACTCCTTCGATCAAAGAACATGTTCATTTGCAGCCCAAGAGAAGGCTATCTTTAATAATTTACCACTGGAATGTCCGGCTTAGTTAAAGAGCCAGTCACTCCACTGATAAATTTTCAAAAATAGTCTTCTCTTGGTCTGCTTATGGACATTTTCTAAGACTGTTAGACAACAGCAAAAGTAGAGTTAAAATATTATTGTTCAATATTTGGGAACTAATTTGACTTAATGACTTAGTATTTAATATAAGGATCTGTATCCCTTTATTTATTTAGATGAGGAATACTGGGATAGCACTGGCCAAAAGCAGAAAATGTTCATTTGCAGACCAAGAGAAGGCTAGCTTTAATAACTTAGCACTGAAATGTCTTGCTTGGTTAAAGAGCCAGTCACTTCAGTGATAAATTTTCAAAAATAGTCTTCTATGGTCTGCTAATGGACATTTTCCAAGACAATAGGAAAAGGATGTTCTGGGCAGCATGAAAGGTAATTCTTAATTTCTAACAGTTTAGTATCGATGTCTTTGTTTAAAGATTGTAATTCTTCTTCCTTGGTTTGTGCTGATCTCCTAAGTGCATTAGACTTAGAAATGAAAGTCAGATTACCAGTGGTTTCAGCTTTCTCTGCAAAATTATCTGCTGACTTTACTAACAAATTTATATTAATTTCTGTTAGTTTTCGCTTAACCGTAAGTTCATCAATTTCATCTAATACCGCCTTTCGTTTCTCGCACCTCTTTAGCATATCTTTCTTTTGTCGCTCATCATCCAGGTAAGAGTGATATTTCTGCCTCGCAGCAGGAGATACTAAGTGGTTTACTGATCATTACATTCTTAACACCTCCTACACTCTTAAGATGGTCTGCAACACATCTTTGTTCTATTAGTGTGTATTCTTTCATGTTCACCACAGTAATTTCTTTATTCACAGAGAATCCTCTTTCCACCGAAGCCTGTCCATGAGATAAAAGTAGGACCTTACGCGAAATTAACCACAGATCTGAATATGCTCATTGGCAAAATCCTTAAATTGGTTAATGATGTCATCACACTTATTAACATTCACCTGGTTTGCATCTGTTAGAATCTGATGGGACTTCTTAAGCTGAATAATACATTCAGCTTTAGCTGTCACAATTTTAACTGGATGGAGCCAGGCCATATTACCAACTACACCATACCTAATTAGCGATTTCTCTAATAGCCGTGACACAAATGTAATCAGAAGTTTCTTTGTGTCTGACCTTACTGAGTATGCATCCTTCCCTGAAATAGTCTTTGCTGTTTTTAGGTCTGTTAATAATCTCTCGGCACTGAATCCTAGGAAGGACTGCTGGAGTTCTGAGGAGGTAAATAAAACAATTCATTATATTATAATATACTACATTATTAATTTTTTTAATATTTTTTTCCAAAATTGACAACAAATTTATTTTACACAAATATTGCTTTTCCTTTCTAAAGGGGAAAAATAATTAAATTTAATTTGAAAAAATTTTATACGTTTAAAAATAAAATAAAATTTTAACAAATTTTAACAAATTTTTAAACTTAAAAAAAATAATAATAGATTTTTTAAAATAAATTTCTTTAAATAAATTTGTATTAAATAAACAAATTAATTAAAATAATACATTATATATATAATGGATTTAATTATTATTAAACATAAATTTTTTACATTTTTTAATTAAATTTGTTAAAATAATACATTTTTAATAATTTTAATTTTAATTAATCAAGTTCTTACCTGGCTCCAAAGAAATCAGTAACTTTAGCTGCTTGGTTTGAATGTGAATCCATCAGTGTACCATGCCTTTTGCCAGCCATGTGGCTAACAACCGCCGCTTCACCCATATTTCCTATATCAAATGACTTATCGCACACTACATCTGGCTCGATGACTTGAAGTGTCAACCGGTACAATCCAACCCTTAAAATTCTCGTTAGTTTGCCACAAAACTGAATATTTACACTTTCCCATGATCGCGGTAGTATAAGAAATTCGAAAACTATACAACATAATACATATATATATTTATAAAATCATTTTCGCAATACTCACATGAATGTTGATTATATCCAATTGATTAAACATGAAAATCGCGAGAATAAATAGTTATTTTCAGGATTCATGTTCAGACATGTATTACTCAAGTTCCCGGTAATCGCGATGTACCAGAGTTTTCTACGCCGTTTATACAATCACAGCGGTTACCGGGACCCAATCCAAACTTACTCAGACACGTATTGCTCACGCACAAAACGTTCCTGGTAATTGTGATGTATTGGAGTTAGGCGGTTACCGGTACCCAATCCAGACTTGTGAAACCATAACACGGTGTTTGTTGACAAAATGGCTGCCGGAAAAAATCATAAATCTTGATATTTTAATTTTCCATACCTTTTCCATAGCGGTAATCATAATGAGAAATATCAAATTTTCCATAGATTTTCCAGCCCTGGAAATGGTTTTCTTAAATTTCCATACTTTTCCAGACTTCCATACCTGCGTGGGAACCATGTAAGACTGGAAAGGCCCATTGAATGACACAGCAGTAAGTGGCAACTTTCACGGAAACGTATTACACTGTAAAATTACTTACTCATCTGTCGGATTTATGCATTCAAAGATGCACTGGAAGTTGATGTTAGGGATAATATCTTTCAGAACTGACGGATGCACTGCTATTAAGATAGTTTTTAATTCATTCAAAACAGCAAACCGATCGTCACTTAGTGTTAAATTGTTTAAAAGTACAGAAATTTCATTAATCATCGTCATGGTGGTTGGTAGAATGATTTGTTGTCGAATAGAAATTATCGCAGTTTCCAGTCAAATTTCACATACGTCCGCTCCGCGCTGATCAATCCCAGGCCCCATTCGTATCTCGCGAGATCTCCTTCGATCCGTGATCAATGGAGAATATATGTTATGTTATCAATCAATCAATCAATCAATCATATTCTATTTCTGTGAGAAGGCTAAAAGCCTGTAATGACATATTCCTAATTTCCTTTTTCAATTTTGTTATAAAACATGGGATTTATATTGCCGGCTAGATAGTTATAGTATAGGGGTTGGTTATCCCATAGTTTATCTAATTTTGTTTCAAATGATATCATGGTTGTTGCTTCTATAACATGGTTCGGAAGACTGTTCCATAAGTCCACAATTCTATGTTTAAAGGAGTATTTTTGCATGTTTAAACGTGATCTGGATTTGTATAGTTTTAGCCTGTGTCCCCTGGTTCTTGAGTCTGATCGAAATTCAAATAGGTTGCACACTTCTGGATCATATTTTTTGGTTATAATTTTGTAAGCTTCAATAATGTCTCCTCGTACTCTACGGTATGCAAGAGTTTGTATATTAAGGACCCTGAGCCTAGTCTCATAATTTAGTTTTGATAGTCCCGAGACACTTTTTGTCGCCCTTCGCTGAACATTTTCTAACAGCTCTATATGTTTCTTGAGATAAGGGCTCCAAACCTGATTAGCAAATTCCAGATGTGGCCGCACTAATGATGTATACAGGGTTCTAAATATGTTTGTGTCAAGGGATACAAATGTGCGCCTTATTACACCCATAATGGAGTTGGCTTTATTAACGTTATCTATTATGTGCTTCTCGAAACATAGTTTATCATCAATAATAACACCTATATCCTTTTCATCCTCGCTTGGATTAATACGGGACCCATCTTTACAGAGAATATAGCTATGATTTTGTAAATTGGTTTTGCCAATTCGCATAGATTTACACTTATCAGCTTATGTTATGTTATGTTATCAAATACGGCTGTTAAGGTTAATAGGCCGTTGGCCTGTCAGCCGCTCATTAATCCAATGCCATCTGGACTAACACACAAAAAACCAAATTAACAATATTACAAAGCATGCAGAAAAAATGCATTAAAATGTTCTAAAAAAAGCAAAGGGTCAAAACATAAAAACTTCTTAAACTCACAGACATAGGCAAGTCACAGATGATCAACATTTCCAGAGCCTTTCATCACAAAATCCTACCTAAATCTATAACCCACAGCTTTGCAAATAACATCGAAATCCACACATATACCACTAGGAACAAACATGATCTCCACATTAGATACACACGAACAGACACAGGGAAACGTAGAATTTCAGTTGGTGTCGTCAAAGCGTGGACTAATATAGATAAACACACACGCGAAAAAATACTAACACTAACATCATACAAAGACATAATTAAAACTATAGCATACTCAATATACATACTAGATCTAGAAAACACAATGCCAAGATATAACTAAGATCACACACTTCCTGTATCATTGCCATAGCTACTATCATAACAACCACCCACTACTACTACTACTACTACTACTACTACTACTACTACTACTACTACTACTACTACTACTACTACTACTACTGCTGCACATATTTACATATACAAAAACTCTACACAAAATGTTTTACATATATACACACATATACTCATACATATATTTCCTAGCTTAGATTAACCTATTCCTCCACTTTTCATAGGATCTTGTCTATTAATACATCTCATAACCTTCGACACAGTAATACAAATGATGTATATATATATATATATATATATATATATATATATATATATATATATATATATATATATATATATATATATATATATATATATATATATACACCTGTGCAAAAGTTAAGCACCAGCAAAAACAATAGAACGTAGAAACATGATGGGACAACTAGGCTGCCATACTTTTTGTCCCCGCGTTAGCTGACATAATTCCAAGTACGAAATGCACATGCATGCATGACTTCACGCCGCTTGATGTCCGTGCGTGGCGGGAAACAGCACACGTGTTCAGTTATGTAAAAGTCCAGTTTGAGGTGTAGAACATTACATACAGATTTAGGCGACAAGATTAGGAATTTTGTGTTCATGACCGTGGTTTATTTGTACAGAGAGAATTAGCTCTTGATTGTGAACCGCTATGGCAAGACGAAGGTTAAGTGATCGTGTGAAATGGCAAATCATAGGCATGCATACCACTGGTATGTCATGCAGAGAGATTGGCAGACAGCTGAACATTAACCATACTGTAATCAGTCGTTTGATTGCAAAACATGGGCAAACTAACGAGGTGAAGGACAGGCCTAGATCTGGAAGACCGAAGAAGACTACTGCCCGTGATGATCGAGCCCTAGTACGCCTTGTTAGGAGATCTCCATTCACCAACAGCAGAGTGCTCAGCCAGCAATGGGAAACGCGCAATAGAGTGTCAATGTCTACCGTCAAAAGGAGACTGTATGCTGCTGGCATGAAAGCTAGGAGACCTGTCAGACGTCCTCTCCTCACTGCACACCACAAAGAGGAGCATCTGAGGTGGTGCAACGAAAGAAGACACTGGAACATGAGATCCTGGAGACGGGTACACTGGTCCGATGAAAGTCGGTTCCTGCTTCATGCCACAGATGGTCGAACTCGTGTATGGAGGTCCAGACGCACGGCGTACGACCAACGTAACATCATGGAAGAAGTTCCATTTGGTGGAGGTTCCGTTATGATATGGGGGTGCATCTCATTTGATTGTAAGCTGGATCTGTTGACTGTACCTGGAACACTAAATGGATAAAGATATCAAGATTCCATACTGGATAGAGTTGTGGTCCCTCATTTTGTAAATCATGCACCTGGAACCCACCCTATATTCATGGATGACAACGCCCGACCACATCGTGCTAGAGCTGTGCATGAATACCTCCGCCAGAATGCCATCGAAACCCTACCATGGCCAGCAAGGAGCCCTGACATGAACCCTATTGAGCATATCTGGGACATTCTGGGAAACATGGTGAGAAGGAGGGATCCTCCTGTGCAGAACCTACAGGAATTAACAGACGCACTCCATCTTGAATGGCAACGAATACCACAATGGCGTATCAGTCGGTTGGTGACCAGCATGAGACGTCGTGTCCAGGCCGTCATCCAGGCACAAGGTGGATATACCCGGTATTAATAATGACAGTCTCAAACTCGTGCACAGATGTTAAACTTCGTTTTCAGACACCATTAATGACAATCTAGCCACGTGTGTCAACTGTAGGGCAATAGTTGTCAGTTGTGTCAACGTAACCATATTCAGGCCTCGTTTTCAAGTTCAAACAAAAACATACAGTGTTTCCCCACCATCATAATCAGCATTCCTCTAGTTGCATTATTACCTCTTGCACTAAGATGGATGGGTACATAAATGTTTATGCTATTGCTTTCTTCATAGCACATGAATATACCCTCGCATGTGCGTAAAAATAGGGTGGTGCTTAACTTTTGCACAGGTGTATATATATATATATATATATATATATATATATTTACAATATTACTTACATACATACACATACATATATACGCACGCACGCACGCACGCACGCACGCACACACGCACGCACGCACGCACACACACACACACACATATATATATATATATATATATATATACAAGATTTACTCTATATCCCTTCAGCCCTGAACTTGTCTACAAAGAAGAAACAATGAATGGATGATGTGGTTGCACACCTATCCCAATAGTATACATTATTGACATAAGCGCAGTACTTTTGGTTATATTAAATGCACACTGATATGGATGGTGCATCCACAGAGTCCCATATGAATCGTCAGTGTGTCAGTATATCAGACATGTGAAAGCTGGTCGGCTAACCCTAAACTTTCTAGTCTTGGCGCGGTGGTCCAGTTGAAAGATGTTTGGTTGCTAATGGTTTGCGGAGTTGCAGTATGGCGGCTCGATCCCCCCGCCCGGGAGAGGGTGATCAACAAATGAAACTAATGGGTGCATGACTGTCGGCTGGTTATCACATAGAAATTGAAGGCGCACGTTGCCAGTGCATCAATAAAATAAAAATACATACACTGCCAGAGCTGTGATGGAGTCAGAGTACAATAGGCTTAAAAAGCCTAGGATTGAATCGTGGCAGGTGCATCCACAGATAGTCCCATATGAATCGTCAGTGTGTCAGTATATCAGGCATGTGAAAACTGGTCAGCTAACACTAGCCTTTCCAGTCTTGGTGCCGTGGTCCAGTTGAAAGATGTCTGGTTTCTGATGCTATGCGGAGTTGCAGTATGGCGGTTTGATCCCCCGATCGGGAGATGGTGATCAACAAATTAAACTAATGGGTGCATGACTGTCCGCTGGTTAGCACATAGAAATTGAAGCCGCACATTTCCAGTGCGTCAAAAAAATAAAAATACATATATATATATATATATATATATACAAGATTTACTCTATAACCCTTCAGCCCTGAACTTCTATACAAAGAAAAAAGTTTGTAACAATGAATAAATGAATAGATGATGTGGTTGCACACCTATCCCAATAGTATACATCATTGACATAAGCGCAATACTTTTGGTTGTATTAAATGCACACTGATATGGATGGTGTGGTTACACACCTGTCCCTATAAACTGTGAAAAAGGTATGGATGGCGTGGTTCCACAGTTATCCGTAGTTCATATAAGAAAGACTATATACATGACTATAAGCTGGAAATTGTTATGGATGATGGAGTTCCACACCTCTCCATAATGCAGTAAAAAAGACTATGTACCTAACTCAGTGCTGCCATAATTAATACTATTATTGCACTAGTATGGATGGTGTGATTCCACTCCTATCCATAAAGTTATGTTACACAACAGTACGAGACTTATGATACAGACTTATGATTGCGCATAACATAGTTAAAACATATATATATATATATATATAAACAGTTATGTGCTACATTAAAACTAACATTAGATATATCATCACGTAACTTTTCAAAGTTCAAACAATCTGTGAAATCGATTTGCACAGAAGCCTATCTTGAAAACTGGTATGCTTTAAAGGACAAATTTTCTGATGGTAAACTGAACACATACACAGTAGTAAAGACTAGGTTTGGATTAGAAAATTATCTAAAAACTATGAAGAAAATTGAATATAGAAAGGTCATTACGAGGTTGCGGATATCTGCATACAGGCTCAAAATAGAAGCTGGTAGATATTACAGGATGAATAGAGAAGATAGAGTTTGTGACTCATGTGAGAGTGGCTCAATTGAAGATGAAATTAATTTTCTTATAGAATGTAACGCATACAATGATGATAGAAATGAACTTTTTAGTATAATTTAAAAAACAAACAAGCGCTTTAAAAATCTAACAAATGACGATAAATTCTTTTGGTTAATTAATTGCGAAAATTCTGAAATATTACATCTCCTCGGGCATCTTCTAAACAAACATCTTAAATGACCATATACACGGTGACCTCATCCTATGCATCTGTACATATGTATATAGATATAGATACATATATATTTTATTTTCGGTGTTCCGACTTAATCTTGACCCTTCTAGCAATGAAACCTTTTGTCTCAATTGGACGTGGTTTGATATAAGGGGGCTCTTGTATTGTCCAACAAATTGCATCATATCATAGGTGCACATCCAAGGCATATACAGTTATTATTGTGCATTGCACAAGTTGTAACGATGACGGATCCGTTGAGGAAGACTAACCCGTAACAATATGTCCATATTGCTAGCTCAAGGCGATCGGTTCCACATAGAGAGAAAGTGTGTGTTTATTGTACAGCGCATATTGTGTGCATGGTTGACGTGCAGCAAACATAATGCACAAGGCAGCGACAGAAGAGTCAGTGCGTCTATATACACCGAGTTAGTAGCTCGGATCGCTTACCAACACAGCTCCAGAGGCAATAACAAGGCAAGGGCTTATGTCTCGTAAAATGATGATGATGATGATGATGATGATGATGATGAAGGTGGAGGGCATAGCATAGGGAACGTGTGATTTTTGACACCTTGATAAAGCTCTCTGAGGACAGCCTGATGTTTATACAATTGAAGGTTTTTGAGTGGTCGAGGATGAGTTGAGTGATGATTTCCGGATCGGCTATTAAAGGTCATATATGGAGATTGTATTTTAAGACATTATAATATAGTCAGCCCTTCCAAATCATATAGCTGTTATCAATTTGCTAATACATGGCATATTTTTATATTTATTGGCGATAAAGTACATAGCATTAGATTATTGCGTCATGAATTACCTCCCTTGAATTCCAAGCAGCTATGACGTCATAGGGGAACAACCGCTAAGCAAAGCTAATACAGGCAACACTGGCGGGCGTCTGGGTCTTTCCCATGAATATTCTGATGCTATGCGAAGTCATTTCCTGCATTCACTTTGATAAACAACAACAACCCGCAACCCCTCCCCCCCCCCCCCCCCCCCCCGACCACCCCACCCACCCACCCCACCCCATCCCTCCTTGCACACACGCACGCACGCTCGCACGAACCAAATGCAAACCCCACCGGTAGATCAAAATTTGCAGATATTTGCCTATGGCATCGCAATCAATTGATTTATTTAAATCTAAGACTAGAGATGGCTTGGCACATATTGGATACATTTTATAGGCCTATATAATTAAAGGTGCATATCACACCAAAATGCTTGAAAATAAAATTGTTAAAATTGTATACTTTTAGATGCTTAAATTATGTGCCTTGATGGAATGAAACGAAATAAATCTTAACATATGATGATTTCAATCCGTCTAAATAAATTTTGTGTTTTTAGTTATGAAATTGAAATAGAGGCACGGTCCCCTAATTCAAATTAACAACTTAAAAATTTATACTAATTTATACACAATGAAATCATCATATGTTAAGATTTATTTCGTTTTTTTACATCTAGGCACACAATTTAAGCCTCTAAAAGTATACTATTTTAACAATTTATTTTCAGGCATTTTGGTGTGAATATGCACCTTTAAATTTCCTGTAGATTTAAGCCAATCTATTTGTGTCAATTTAAAAGAGAAATTTTAATAAACATGGTTTAAAATAGCATTTAGGGATATAAATTATGCCAGCATTGAGTGGCATGGGTCTTCTCATAGGCTACGTGCTTAACCTACTTGAACAAGAAAATAATGCTGCCTTCAGTTGCAAAAATTATGCCAAAATACCAGCGGTCAGGCCTACGCATTAGCACTTATGTTAGTGTTTTTCATGTCATTCTAAACATAGGCCTGTACATGCGTGCATATCCTATATATGTATGTGGGCGAGAATGTAAATTTTGAGGATATATCCCCCCACCCCGACTTCTTTGAATGTAATGTGTAGCTAACATATATATAAATTTAAGCTCTTCCCACGCTTTTACTGGAGTAATTTGTAGGTTTACGTATTAGAGACAAATGCTGGCACTGAGCGTGTACAACGTTTATTAACAGCACACAAATTTACGTTGGATAGCCTACGCGTCGAAGACTGGCAAATTTGTTTGTTTACTATAAGCTTTCAGTGATGTCCATATGAACTGAAAGGGAGACAATCGATAACCGATATGTCAGTCTTCCTATGAATTCGTTCATCTGCTACTATTTACGTTCTTTCATCACACGGAATGCTTGTTTTACCGCCTGGTGGTAATTTCTCAAAACAATATGCTTTGCCTCAACGTGAACATATGCAGGCCAATTGATTTCCCTACAGAATGATTCCGCTCTGCAGCCTCTTTCGCAGACGGCATCATTGAAGACTCTTCCGCAGGTACACTGCAAAATCATCTACAAGTGTGCCTGTCTGTTTAGCGGTATTTCCACCAGTGCCACCATTGACACTGGGGCTTCCATCACCGTTTTCAACAAGCGCTTGTATGAGAGCATCCCACCTCATAAAAATCCACCCCTTAGGCCCACAAACATCTTTCTACAGACAGCTATGGGAGCCGATGTACCCATGGCTGGAGTAGTTAATCTTGTTATGCAAATAGAGGAGATTCAATTCATACAGCGAGTTGTCATCGCCTCTATTCAGAACGACGCCCTTCTTGGCTCTGATTTTCTTAGTGTCAGTGAAGCCATCATACAATGCAAACTACAAGAACTCGACATACATGGCAGACGAATACCTCTTGGACCGGAGGCATCATTATATGACACATGTGCATTGATACTTTCAATTACGGCCACCGTTGAGCCGGGACAAGAACACATCTTATGGGCCACCGCACCACTGTTAGGAGACAACACACATATCGCCATGCTAGAACCGGACCCTGACTATATGATCGCTTCACAATGTGCAAGTACCCTTATGATCATGGACACCACCGACAAAGAACACATACCATTTTGGGTGTTCAATGACACAGCGGACCCTATCACTCTTGAACCTGGAGTCCGTTGCGGCCATTTGGTGGATGTGATTTCTTTGGAAACACCAACACTCACCACCGCACCTACAGAAAGTACTGATGATATACCGGACCATCTTCATGATTTGTACTTACGTGCCACAGTAGGATTACGGCAATCTCAAAAACAACAAATACAGACTTTACTATATAAGTATCACAATAGTTTTTCATCAGGAGACATGGATCTCGGAGAAACTCATCTTGTGCAACATTCCATCGATACAGGAAATAATCACCCAGTGCGACAACTGGTATGATGTCTTCCCATTCATAAGGAAGCGGAAGCAAATCAACAAGTAAATGACATGTTGTGGGCCGGTATTATTGAACCATCAGCATCTTCATGGGCCAGCCCCATAGTACTAGCAGGCAACAAGGACGGAACCTTGCAGTTTTGCATAGACTACCGCCGCCTTAATGATCTTAGCATTAAGGACGCTTGTCCACTTCTTAGGATAGATCAGGCCATGGATTCCCTGTCCGGAGCCAAGTGGTTTTGTACACTTAATTTAGCTAGTGGCTACTGGCAAGTAGCCATGGATGAGGCTGACATGGAAAAGACCACATTCATATGTAGGGATGGTCTTTTTCAATTCCGCAAGATGCCCTACGGCTTGTGCAACGCCCCTGGAACTTTTGAGCATCTCATTGAGCAGGTTTTAACCACCCTGCAATGGGAAATCTGTCTATGTTACATTGACGACGTAACCGTCTTTGGTCCCACATTTGAGCAAATACTGACAAATTTGGACACTGTGCTTTCCCGTTTCCACACGCCAATTTAAAGCTCAAACCAAAGAAATGTCATCTTTTCAGTCAGAGCGTCGAGTTCCTGGGACACGTCATACCCGGTGATGGAGTGGCTACTAGCCGTCAAAAACAAAGGCAGTAGCACAGTGGCCAATGCCCTCTTCGATCACAGAAACTCGGAGTTTTCTTGGTTTATACCAGTACTATCGTTGATACATCCATCATTTCAGTGAGATTGCTTCACCCCTTTACAAGATCACCGAAAAGGATTGACCATTCAAGTGGACGAGTAAGTGTGAATGTTCCTTCAGGGCATTGAAAGAACTCTTGACAACCGCCCCAATTCTTGCTCATCCTAATCCAAACCTTGATTTCATCTTGGACACTGACGTATTGGCTTACGTTATCAGTGCAATTCTATCTTAGGTTACAGAGGATGGAACGGAGCAGGTATTGGGTTATGGTTCGCGTACATTGAATAAAACAGAAAAAGATACGCAACCACGAAGCGAGAACTACTTGCGATGGTACATTTCGTTAAATATTACAAACACTTTCTGTACGGCTGCCCATTTACACTCCGTATGGGCCATGCCTCACTACGCTGGCTCAGAAACCTTAAAAATCCAGAGGGCCAGGTAGCGAGATGGCAGGAATTCCTGCAGGCCTATAACTTTAACGTTGTTCACCATCCTGGCAAATTACATGGGAATGCCGATGCCCTCAGCAGAATTGGGCAAGGAGATGAACACCACCAGGCCAAAATTGTGACACAAACTACACAGCCATCTCCGGAGTTCCCAGAATTGCGGTGCGCAGAGTGGAATCCGGAATAAAGTGGCACATGACCAAGCAACAGACGCGCATACATGACATATATACGCGTGGATCCAGGAGGGGGTACATCCTCCCAAGGAATCTGTGACACCACTATCTCCAATGGCCAAATATTACTACCAGCGGTATGAAGAATGTCATATCGACAACAATGTTCTCTACATCAACAGCCATCTGGTAATCCCGGAAAGTTATCGGAATAATATATTACAACAACTACAAGATAACGCCGGGCATCTAGCCATGGAAAGAACGGTGACGCGCATCAAACAGAGATTCCACTGGATCGGGATTCGCGATAGTGCATGGGTTGGCAAATCTATCCCATCCCAAAGTCACGCTGTTGGCCAGCACCATTACGCACCATTGCAAGTAAGAATTGTTGGTGCACCATGGGAGCGAGTGGCTATCGATGTGCTTGGATCCTTGAATACGAAGGATGACGGAAACAAATACATCCTCGTATTACAAGATTATTTCACGAAGTGGGTTGAAGCATTTGCTTTGCCGGACCAAGAGGCATCCAGCATAGCGGAGGTCTTGGTAAGTAATGCCTTATGAACTACACTCTGATCAAGGAAGTAATTTTGAGAACCGGCTCATATCAGAGCTCTGCAAATTGTTTCTCATCGTCAAAACGAGAACGACACCTTTAGCTAAGAGTGATAGGCTCCTCGAAGGTTCGAGGTGAACAGGCAGCAGTGGGCCAGCAAGGGTCCGGGAGCATGTAAAACCTTTTCTATATGGGAGGAGATACTGAAAGCCTCCGTGTCTAATGAAGGATGAGTTAACATCCTAATGTGGTACCGCCTAGTCGGCATATTGATTGGGCTGCTGAGATTACTGGTTCATGGTGTCTCAGTAAGTGGACATGCATGGTACGTGGATGACAGTCCACACCCAGGGCAAACTAGACTCTGTAGATGTATGGTTGAGTCTGCTAGAGGGGCCTTGCAGGCAAGGCCGGGGGAAATGGTCAAAGTTCGTATTCTGTTGGCAGATAGATACTGATCAGACCGTCGGTTACCCATATGCGTGAGCTCAGATGGTGATCGCTATCAACTGGGTCTCCGGTCGGTTGTCTTGATCATGTCAGCTCATCAACCTATTTCTGGTTATGAGTGGTCAAGATGGCTCAATGTACAGTCAGGCCATGGTAAGCATTCGTATTGCGAGCCATGCCTCTCGTGATCAGAGGTCATGAAAAGTGATTCTTTGGGAAGCGGGAAGGTATATGCGTGAGAGGGGCATCACATGAGGGATCGTGGACTATGTTTCTCAATCATGTTGCTATGCACATGGTTCTCGATCACATGTTAGACTGCTGCCCCATCGGCATGTTCTCAATCATGTTTCTTATGGACATGGTCCTTAATCTCATATGCATATGCGGGAATGGCACCTAGCCTAGGCTGCGTTCCTGCACAAGGTACCGGACGACGTCCCGTGATGAAGGCAGACCCTGCCGGGAAAGGCCAAACGGTGTATAGTACTAGGTAGCTACCATCCTTAATACTATTTAGCGATCATCTGAGTAGCGATGGTATGGTTGAACGTTTCAACCGTACGCTAGTGGAAACATTGACAAAGGAAACACGCCTTGATTGTAGAGATTGAGATTTACGACTCCCATATGTACTCATGGCTTACCGCACTTCAGTACATTCCAGCACACGTTACACCCATGCTTGGTTAATGCCAGGCCCTGAATTAGCCTTACTCCTGGATCTGGCTATGCCCCGAATACCAGATGAGAAAAATTCACCATCTCTCTATGTCGAACTCTTGTGGCAGCGGATAGAACAGGCCCATGAGTTAGTGAGAGAAACCTTATCCACTGCACAATGGCGGCAAAAGACATCGCATGACCGGACGGTGCATGGAAACCAATATGAAACAGGAAAGATGGTATGGGTACAATTTTCATGACGATCTGCAAGCGTGCCAAGTAAACTGAGTTACCAGTGGAAAGGCCCCTATGTGGTAGTAGGTAAGATGTCGGACGTGACATACTGCATCCGTGCTTCGGATGGCCTGACCTCAGCCATCCACTTCGATCGGCTTAAACCATGTGTCTCTGACGACCCGGAACTAGAGCTCGGGCTGGGCATTTCTCGTGACACCGGTACCCAGACAGAAGTTTCTATGGAAAGTAGTATTTCCATGATTAGCACAGAGCACCACGGTGCCAGTTCAGCCCATCTTCTACCAAGCCAGAACACCGGTGAACAAGCAGCTAACGCTGAGGACGATGACAAGATATGTACTCGCCCTCTCCCTCCTCATCTGGGAAGTCGTATTTGAAGAATTTCTCGTTTGTACTGTCCAAGGGGCCGGATGGAAGGATTGTTCCACCGACCTCTTCCCACTCTCACCCACCTCATTCTATACCACCCATTATAGAGTTACTACAAGCGGAAGCTGAGGCTAACCCAAGCCATGCTTCCTGTAGGGTGGGACATGTGATGAATAGCATGGAAGTGAAGAGGCTAAATGAAGCCTTGGCATGTCTAGAACCGCAGAACCGTACAACAAGGTGTACCGACCATGCCCCCCCCCCCAAAAAAAAGCGCCCAGCCAATCTCCAACCAAGCGGTACCCCTATCCATCCCCGCACCACTGCCCAGATCCAACTGGCATCCCTCATCTATACACCAAGTTCGGACATCACCGGCCCAGTCAATTTCACACTCCACTCGTCGTCTGTTGATCGTCAATCTTCAGATATGAGAGAGACTACTGCTACAGAGGAGGTGGCATTCCGACCGTACCAACCAACAATAACCCCCGCAGTGGGCAGGGAAGCAGCCTGTTCAGCAGACTCTCGGCTCGAATTTTCCTGGTGTCTAAAAACTACGACAAGGCACTAACCGTTGTGTAACGGGAGATGACCACATCCCCCGTCCAAGGGCCACCCTCTCCATAAGGCCCACCATACTCCTCCGTGAGCAGTCAGGACATCACATCGCAGACAGAACGTCAGTCGCACAACGAACACACTTGCCTTCATGACAGGATACGTCAATTCATCATTGCAAGCACATGACACACATACTCGGTTACACTCAGCATAACGGAGATAGTCATCACCGGCAACAACACTGCTTAGCAGCACCTAACGGTTTTTAATTAAGCACCGTTAGAGACAGAATTCCCGCAACACATCCCTCCACACAAGATGCGGTAGAAATATTCTCTCCCGCAAATCCGACTCACCATAATAACAACAGACTCGGCATCCACAAGCGTGGAAAACTGGAATAGCCCACCGTGCATAAACATTAGCATCATACAGCAACCTGGAATTCCCTACAACAGTTCATTATCGTCAGCAACACCAGCCAACATTTCTCCCGCACACACCTTCTTATTCGGTTATGGGAGAACTGATCATGCGGATAGGAAGAATACACCACAGACATCTACAGTACGCACTACAGGAGAACCGTCCACTAACCCCCCGTCCCTCCCGGACACGTCGTACAGAAACAGCTAACGATACTCCACTTCATTCACACGTAATAACAGTCAATATTTTTAAGAGAGTAAGATGCCCTCATTGTTGTCAGTCACGAGTAGGATTTTGCTACCGAAAAGTTGAATTCGATAATGGATTGATCAAAGTTACGACATCATCCTTCAGGTCATCTATGCTCTAAAGTAACTCTGCCCCGCCCATGGGCTCGGCCATTACAGAGCGAAATAACAGCAGGTTCGATACAGTTGACACCGCACCACCGCACCCCTGCACCCAGCGGTAATAAAGATGTCACATTATCACCACAGCGCAAGTATCATCCACAGATAACCAGCCACGTGTATCAATCAAAATCACCAACATGTCAGAGACACAGACACTCAAGTTGACTGTATTCACACTCTCCATACGACGGCATTGTAATGGTAAAAACTATGGCACTCATATTTCCGAGTTGTAGTGTAATTACACATATTGATATGTCTGGTCTAGGTAGGGATGGGGCTAGTTCTACTCATCGAGGAGAATGCTTGGCAGCCCACCCACTCGGAAAACATGTCTATCTTGACGGGGTCAGTAACTTTGATGCACCGCATGAATAGACCTGTTTAAACCACGCATCAAATAACCTACAGCTTTACTGTTATATTTTTGATTAAGAACACAACTGCTCTACCGTGTATACAGATCATTAGCGCACGAGCCGATAAAGCGGCATAAAAAATCTAACAGTATAAGTACAAAGAGAATTAAAAAAATTCTCTTACCTGCGTTCCAGCCCATAATAGACAGGCTGTGAACTACCTATTACAGACAAACAGAAGACGCATGTATAAGAACTCGCGCAATACAGGGACATTATTTCAGAAAAGATTCATGATAGAACATATATTTCTATTTCTTGTATCTACAAAGAATATACATCAGCAGTATTATTTCGGCCATTGCCATAAACAGCATCTAAGCCTCTGATCAACTGTTGTTCGGATTGACTGGTCGGGTACAGGCCGTACCAGCTAAGCTGGGTATGCGCCGCCCGTCTAGGATTCGTTTCCTGAACACGCCCCTCTGGATAGAGCTATAAGTGTATATAGGCCTATGGGAGAGAGAGCGTGTAAAAAAACGACTATGTTCGTTAAAACCAGCGCCAGGACGCTGTTTCTATGGAGTGCGTAGTTGTGACCTAGATAGGATGGCGCTTATAGTGTACCGAGCTGGTACTCTGTAATTCTTATTAATTGTGTGTTCCCGTCAAATCCGGCATTAATCAAGACCAGAATTCGACGGTCTTTCTAAATCTGTAAACCATTTCAAAAGCGGTTGAGAAATGGCTGAGTTATCCAGGAAAAACTCTTCTTGATTATCTTCAAAATATTGCCCTGACGTCATAACCACGTGGACGTAGAAGCTTCTAGAATGTTCTAGAACGTTCGATGACGCTATTATTAGCTGTGCGCTGATTGGCTGTTGCTCGATCGATGATTGGATGAAGCCTGCGCCTGTGACGTCATGGAGAGTATAAAAGGAGAAGCGATCCAGTGATCGAGAACATCCTCGGCCAGGGGCCGAACAGGTTGAAGCTGTACCAACTATTATCAAGCGCGACACGCATCTTTTTTCGCTATGACTCAGGTTTTTATCCCGTAGTGTGCAGTTTCCAACCCACCACACTAACACAATTTTGTAACTCCCCTTCTGCGGGAGTAATTTGGAACTTTCGATAACCGTTCACGAATACTACATCTACATTCGGAACACAAACTTGCGGTGAGGCCTTTGCGGCCTGAATATGTGAGTCTACAGATGTAGAGGCAGGATGTTCTTTGCTGGATGACTCGCTGGATCTGCCGGCAACGCCTAAAAGTGGTATTTCAAACAACGCCGCACCAATCGTGTAAGTTCTTTCGACTTTCGACCGCAGCAAGTAAACTCTGCCCGGTGCGTCTTCAGAGCTGGTTGCCGTACCCAGCACTGTGAAGCTTTGTTTCGTATCTTCATTTGCCTCTGACAACCCCTGCTTGTGACGGGTTGTTTACACCTTCCATCTATGTCATCTGTGTGCGGAAACTTTCTTCACTACATAGTACTATCGTATCTTTTACTGACTGCTCGTTAGACATTCTATTAGGCCTACAGCACTAAGCAATGTACTCCCGCCATGAGTGTTCTTGCGGAACTCTTGTTTGTGGAAAACAGCTTGCGAGAACCACCCTGCGGGAACTTTCTGGCTTCCGGGGAGCGCATCATCTCACTTCGATTGCGGATCTACGTGTAAATTTCAGTGACATGGTAACCTAGCTTGGGAATGACTACCAAGTATTCAAGTAACTATACTTCACCGTTTAATTATTTCTCTATATAGGTTTGTTAATTATCTCGTATCCGTACTAAGGGTTCCGATGACCAAAAGGAACCATAACGGTCTTAGGACCATTAGTTATAATCTCTGTATTTGTTAAATAGTTATTTTCATTTTCCTCAATGTGTTGCTAACCGCACTATAGTAGGTTCTACTGTATTACTATATATATATCTTAATCATTGCCACCGTATTGTTTGTTCTGGTTAGATTACATATGTATATGGCCAGTGGCCATCCGTTAAACTGTTTTGCTTAAGTTATAGAAAATATAGGAATGCAGTGTACGTAGGAAACACTATACAGCAACATCTATATATGCAGCATTTTCTCCCGCCACCAACAATTTTTCACTGAGGTTGCTGTCCGTGCTATAACTCTGTTTAGCCCGGCATGCTACCGACTAAACCTTTTCTATTCAGCTTGGTAGGATAGGTTCAAAATGATTAGAGACACTTTCTTCATTACATATTGTAATATATTCTTCTCTTCCGGCAGTGTGATAATCTAGCCCTGCACTCCGGTAAGACTCATGACTCCAAGATTTTGTCTCTCTTCATATTCCTCTTAGCCTTGTGGCTTCTTAATTGTTTTGACATCCCTATCCGCACCATGGGCTGATCCGACTCTGGGAAACTATTGGGGTTTCCGAGCGGTGATGGCTACAGTGCGGTATCACATACACATTCCCATGTATCTTCAGATACTTAGTAGATAGTACTTTAAGCCAATGTAGGAAAGCACTGCGAAAACACATGTATTAATTCTTATTTTATTTACTAACAACCCTCCTGCACCGCAGTGCAAAACTGGCAACTTGTATATAAACCTAACGACAGGTTAAACGGTTAGTTCCATAGGACCTGGTGACGGGCGAGATACGTATTCTCACCGAATTCTGTTAACATGTCTGGGCATGATAATCAAGTCTGCCACGCCCTTACGGGAAGGACATTTACTGTGTGCATTCGTCTCTCTTACCCCCAACATAACGATAGGAGATATGGCCTACTAATGCTTTCATGAAATGTAAACCATGTCTTGTAATGTTTCATGTGGTTGCGGTGCGGAATGTCCAGATTCTCACCCAGTTCGGAGATCCCACTAAGTAACATGTATGAGCGCTGTCTACAGTATTGAAGTCCTCGGGCATCTGTTCTCCATGACAGCCGTGTCTAATAGCTAGGTAGATATCGGCCAGTTGCGGCCTAAACTAACTCTTGTTTTGAAAACAACTAAAAGGAATTAAGCAAAGCAGAAGGCCTGCAGAAATAAAGCGGCAACTACTAACTCAGCATATTAGGAATCACATAAGATGGTAATGAAGGAATCCATCGGGAATCTTCCGTCCCGTCTTCACGTAAAACAGTACGCACCCCTATAGTCATAATCTCACTAGGTATGGTCTTTTATTTCTACAGCATTTTTGTTTGAAATATTGGAGTGGGCCCATTTTTGCCTACTATTCTTCTCCCCCTTTAAGCCGTGGCGACACCTTCCCGAGACGGAGGCCCATGTGAGGCACTTGCCTCTCGCAAGGATTCAGCGATGACGGTCCACGCCAGGATAATACTCCTCACCCAAACTAGCACTAGGAGTAGTGCCCGCGTGAGGCACATCACTTTTCGTCTGAGATAGCCTTCTTCCTTTCAGCTTAGAGGTATATTAACTTATATTAGGTTAAAAAGCTATGTCTCGTGTACGGGAGCCTCCCTTGCGGGGATACTTCTGCGGACCTATGAGTCTGTGTGGTACCTCCGGGGGCCCCATGTTTAAAAGTTCATCTACCTGCCTCTATGTCTTGTATTTTCGTATGCTCTAATTGTAGTTTTATCTGGCATATTTTTCAATTGGTTAGGTAAACGCATTTGTATAGACTTATATTTTTAGGTCACCAAATCAACTCTTGTAAGTCCATAGATCACGAAATTGCTATGGACAGGCATACTGGTGACACAAACTCTTGGGATGAGACCGTTGTGTTTAATGTTCGCGACAATGGTTGCACGGCCCCACCGGAACGATTGAGTTCCACCAGCCTTAAGAGCCAGTTTTTATTTCCCGCAGGGCAGTCTCGTTTAAGGTCCGTCACCCCGAGACCGGATGCTAACCAGTGTCATCACTCGTCGTGCACTTACGGCACGGCGAGTCGACATGAGACATTGGAATGGCCCGACACCGCCCGGTGAGCTACACAACCACATGTTTTCAGGAGCCCCATGACTTTTACTGCTATTTCCAGTAAATTGGATTAAGCACTTTAAACATGATGAGCCGCCCAAATACGTGACTACCACCACGTGATGGAGGAGTGGTGAGGGTGAGTCGGGGTAATTATTGCTGACGTCACCAGGCTCCCACACACCCTATCGGGCGCTCCAGCATGAACTTAGAAGAGTTGAGTTTATAAGCATCCAATCTGAAAAACCGATTCACTCTAATTGAAAGGTAAGCTTCCACAGGAATAAGTATTTCCTAGTTTTACGTTGATCGGAAACTTATATTTCAAGCAGAATGAAGACAAAGTTTATCAGCCAATCTCCTTATAATTAAAAATACTCCCTATATATACGGGAAGAAATATTTATGTGACTACGGGAAAATAAGATTTAAAACTTTCCATATAGGGCGTGACCAAATCACCCATAAACTTTCAGGTGTGGTCATCCGCCCTCCTGTGACGTCACTAATCTGTATAAAAAGTAGGTGAGCACTCTGAAACTTCGTCTTCCCGATCAACTGAACACTAGGGAAGATCACAGCACTAGGCTACTTTCGTGTCTCAAACAAAATTCTGCTAAATCTTATTATTTCTTTATTATTATATTAGGCTTGGAATGTATTAATTAAAAAGTGTTAGATTATTAAGTATAGTATCCCGTTACTATGTGGGAGCAGCATGTCTTTCAAGCAGGATTTGGCTCTCGCAGCCTCTGCAGACATCAGTACATGCGGAGAGGTTTTCCTGCGGCATTCTTCTACCTGACGGACAACAGTGTGACCGCTCCTTCACACAAAATTCGGATAGAAAACTGCACGTCAATCGGGACCATTTGCTTCAGCGAGCGTTCTGTGCCAGTTGCCAGTATTTGTTTTCTGCAACACGTTACGGTGTGACCCACGCTATTAAATACAAGCATCATGTGTTAAAAGTGACTTTAATCACGGGAGAAGAAAGTGAAGATCTGGTAGTGTTAGCAGATAAGTTCGAACAGAGACTACCAGTTATAGTACTCCCGATGGAAAGGATGGCACGAACAAAGAACACCACGCGACGTCAGGCCATTGTTACAAGGCACCATTCCATCACCACCGCCACCGTCTCTATTGCACGTCACACTTTCGGACATTTAGCCACCATCATCACACCATCATCAGCAGCAGTCCTTCCGGTACCTAGTGCAAGCCAGGCACCAACATCGCCCGCACGGTCTAGACTGGCAGCAACATCACACCGCGAGTCACCAGCATCCGTCACCACAGCCGCAGCATCATCAGCAATACACTGTCGTCAGCAACACCGCAGGCCACCAGCATTCTCAGCCGCCACAGCTATCGGCAATCCAATCCTGGTAATCACGTCACCACCAGACACGGACTACCCTCGGTCATCATTTCCAGGTGATTTGATGATAGATGAAGGGGACCTACGTGCAACAGCCACCGGCATCAGCAGCGCCACCTTCATCATCCTGACAACGCCCCAGCATCACCGACCGCAGGATCCAGCAATCAGGAAGAGCACCACGCCTGACCGTCTGTATTCGGGGAAGAGGAGAATCGCCCACACTCAGGAGATCAACCCAGTTCCACGTGTCACCGCTAGTCGTCTCCTGAAGGCCGCAAAGACGTGGAAGCTTCTCCATATTACCACTGCAGCTTCGTCTCCTCCGGGAACAACAATCGGCACCATCACTGCACCGTCACCAGTCATCATGACGCCAGCCACATCAGCAGCCGCCTCCACATCACCAACAGACACCGCACCATCACCAGCCACATGTGTTGCCACGAGCATTAGTACCGCAACTGTGATTTCACATAAAAACTTAACTAATCTAACAAGAGACAATTCCAGACAGTCTGGACACACACACACGCACGCACGCACGCACGCACGCACGCACACAGCTAAATAATCAGTGGTTTGCGTACACGTGACGTACTACGTCCTCTACACATCTATATCTATCATAATATTTAGATAGATGTGTATACGTCACGGATTTCCAGCACTCTGATTGGCTGGTTCAGCTAAATCCTATTGGTTGAAGCAGCCAGGTGCTGACGTTGCAGAGAGTATAAAAGGGGATGATTTCATCAAATTGAGAGCGTCGTCGGCCGGGGGCCGACCAGTCAGGAGCTGCCCAAGCACGGGATCCTGACTGAATAACTGGAGCACCGAAGACGGAATTCAGCATCATCTCGATACGTCACAACTTCCAGTTCAGCTCGGACCACAACAGTTTTCGGCCCACCACACCGTGAATTAGATCAGAATAGTGTAATCTATCCTTGTTTAATTAAAAGCTGAATAGAAACTATTTAACGGTGGACCCTTAAGTTCCAGTTATGTAATTCTACATGGCGTAGAGCCAGCGACGTTCCTCGGTGGATAACTCACCGAATCTGCCAACCACGCCGAAATGTGGATATTCAATCACCACACTGCATGTTGTGTGTGATAGTTTAACGTTTTGACCGAAGCCAAGTTAACTTTGCTCGGTGCGCCACAAGACCTATTTGACGCACCCCGCACCGTTAAGCTTAAATAAGTATCTTAATTACAACTGTATCAATAACCCTCTCTGTTAATGGGTTATCATAACTTTACAACTCACCGTCGTTATAACGGAAACTTTCATGTCTACCGTATTATTGTGTAGAACTTACTAGTTATTCAGTAGACTTTGCTTATAAGTTATAACTGTGTTATACTCTCCTGAGATCGTACCGCTACCGTTCTGGAACAACATACGGGATCCCTGTTTTGTGGAGCAACATCATGCAGAGACAACATCCAGCTTCCAGACAATGTGTCGACTCACGTCATGATTCTAGTGACGTCTCAATTTCAGGAACATAATAGCCCGCAACTAAGAATGGCTACTGGGTATTCAAGTAATTATACATGATATATCTTTAATTACATCTTTAATTATTCATTAGTTACTCGTTTACTTATTCTTTGATTACCGTATTTTCCACTGTAAAAGGTACCGATGACTAACATGCACTTTCCCGGTCTTAGGACCGCAATTTATAAGTTCTTAATTATTACTGTCTATAGTTATCCTTATTTCCTGTAAGGTGCTTTAACTAATCGCACCGTATTAGGTCTATCAACCTGTATTATTACTGTTCTAATCAATTCACATACTGTCTCCATTCTGTATTTGGTTAGTTAGGTATATGACAACTAGCCATCAGTTGATATGTTTTGTTTATTTATAGAGAACTTAGGACTGCAGTGCATTTAGGAAATACTAGACAGCAACATTTATATATGCATCACCTTTTCCCGCCACCGTCATGTTTCACTAAGGTCGCTGTCCATGCTATTAACTCTGTTTAGCCAGGCATGCTGCCGACTAAACCTTTCTGTTCAGCTCGATAAGATAGGTTTACTATGATTAGAGACAATTTCTTCGTTAGGAGACATATAGTGTATGCATCTTTTCCGGTCGTTACGGTAATCTAGCCCCGTATACTGGCAAGGTTATGTTAAATTGGCCAATATACCTATAGGGCCTCATATTTATAAAGTTATTGTCTCTCTTCATGTTTCACTAAGCCTTATGGCTTCTTAATTGTTTGGATGTCCCTATCCGCACCGTGAACTGATCCGACCCTGGGAAACTATTGGAGGTTTCCGAGCGGTGATGGCCAAGGTGCAGTGTTACATACACCTCCCCTGTATCTTAGCATACTCGTTGGTTAGTGTCATTGCCATGGTAGGACGCACTGTGAAAACATTATTATTATTTCTCTTTATGTCTTTTAGGATATATTTCCTTCACCGCAATGCATATTTGGGCAACTTGGATATAAACCTAATGTTAGGTCAATAACTTAGCTCCATAACATTTGGTGATGGACGAGATGCGCATCTCCACCGAATTCTGTACAAATGTCTGGGCAAGATATTGGAATCTGCCACGCCCTTGCAGGAAGGACATTTACGGTGGATATTCGTCTCTCTAATCCTCACCGTAGCGACAGGTCAATTGGAATAATCTGCCTGTGTGAAAAGGTAACCATCGTCCTGTGATGTTTTATGTGGTTACTGAGCAAGGCATCTGGATTCTCACCGAGCTCGGATGTTTTGCAATGTAACATGTATGCTCACTGTATCCAAAGATAGGTAGGGTTCCCGCCATTTGCGGCCTAAAATAGTTTGTGTCTCTAAAACCTAAATTGTAGGTTAGGCATATAAGAAGGCCCACATAAATAAAAGCGGCACACACTAAATCAGCATCTTGGAACTACATAAGATGGTGACCTGGGAATCCTTCGGGTCCTGTCTTTACATAAAACAGGACGCACCACTTTTAGTTATAGTTTCACTAGGATGGTCTTTTCTTTACAGTGCTTTTGGTTGAATACAGAGTGGCCCTCTTTGGCCCTCTCTGTCCCTCTGCTTCTGCGGTGGCAGCATTTTCCTGTGATGGAGGCCCGCGCGAGGCACTTGCCTCTCGCCAGGATGCAGTGACGGGTACCCGCATGAGACTACTACTTCTCACCCAAAGACACAGCATCAGAAGTAATGCCCGCGTGAGGCACAAAGCCTCTCGCCACTCAGGAATTTCTTTTCTTTCCTTTTCAGCATAGAGGTATATTAGCTTATATTAAGTTAATTAGTGATCTCGTACGCGGGAGCCTCCTTTACAGGGGTACCTCTGTGGACCTGCGAGTCTGTGTGGTACCTCCGGTGACTCCACGTTTAAAGGTTCATCAGGCTGTCTCTATGTTATGTATTATTTAAATATCATTGTATCACACAGACATGTACGGGTTGTTTAGATATATTTAATTACTTTATTTATATCTTGAAAGGTCATAGATCACGAAATTGCTATGGACAGCCATACCGGTGACACAAATTCATGGGTGGACACTGTACAATTTAATGTTAGCGGTGATGGTCACACGGCCCCACCGGAATGATTGAGTTCCACCGGCCTTAGGAGCCGGTCTTTGTTTCCCGCTGGTCAGCGTCATTTGGAGACTAACCCCGAGGCTGGGAATTAACCTGCATCACCACTCGTCGTGCACAAGTGGCGCGGCATACACCTCAGAACGACCCGACGCGACCTGGCGAGCTACATAACTCAACTGTTGACTATTAAAATGCATTTAAGATAGCTATTGAAATCAAACGCTGAAAGGAATGATATTTACAACAGTGAAAAGCTGTTATATTTGTGAAGATGTCTATGCTCAAATATGGCAATTATCTCAAGGAATCGAGACCAATAGACGGACATACAAATTTGAAAGTGATTTAGCTCATTGGGTTGAATCGTTAGTCAATGATCCAAAGTTATTAGAGGGTGTGATTCAAAATCGTGTGGGCACTTCAGATTTTCTGACCCTCACAAAAAACAAGTTGTAATAACTGGAAATAACCAAATTCTGCGTGTGATCGTTAGTCATTCATCATGAGTCGGTGAAGTGTTTGAACACTTATCGCGTCTTGAGAATTGCTGACAATGTTTAAAAATATAGATGACTGAATGATGGAATCGATGAAAAATGGTAAATGACAGAATGACTGACCAAGGAATAGATAAGTGAACAAGTTGTAATGTCCCAAAATGTATATGATGGAATGATGAAATTACTGGAAATAGTAAATGACTATAAAAGGGGTTGACAGGGCGAGAGTGACCCAATAAGAAAGGGGTATAAAAAGATACCCCTGGACAGAAAAAGGAGGAGATCTACACTGCTTCCGACGCATATCAACTTCCGGTTTTCTGTTCTTGGCAGATATTGAAAGGTTAATAATTCTCACAGAATTTGTCGAGATATCAGCTTTAATCATACAAGTAAGACTATTGAATAATCATCCATCGTCAATATATAGAATCTACAATCATACTGTTTATATCAACTTATTAAAGAGTCTGAATTGAATTGAATCTGCATTTATTTGGCTGAATGATATTTACAGTATATATTGTGCATACAGAGAGTCCACTAGAGACATAGCCTATGTACCGCAGTCCCCCTTACATAAACATACATAAAACAATAGTAATGGTATATATATGTTATAATGTCGACTGCCTGTTACACTGATCTTTTGTCTTTATGTGTATATATGTATATATATATATATATATATATATATATATATATATATATATATATATATATATATATATATATATATATATATATATATATATATATATATATATATATATATATATATATATATATATATATATATATATATATATATATATATATATATATGACAAAAGATCAGTATAACAGGCCTTAACATTCCACCTAGTGTCTTTCAATTAATTCATACATTGCATAGAAGTATGGACTATTTATTTCATATGCTTTCTACTCATCCCGTATACACGGGATGTACACAACAGACGCAGATCATTAATTAGTATCAAAGATTCGAGTTTTGATTGAATAGAATCCAGAGGAAGACATAACACCTTCGCGGTATTTGGAAAAGAATCAACACAGTCAGATCGACAGGCAATTAGACTACACCCACCACGCACATAGGATCGATAATTCACAATATGGAATCCAACAGTTTATTAACAAAATGCCAGCACGGCTTCCGATCTAGTAGGTCATGTAAAACACAATATTTAGAATTTTTAGAAATGGTTACAGCTGGCTTAGACAACAACGAACCTGTCGACACAATATATTTAGACTTTAGGAAAGTTTTTGGCACAGTTCCACACACAAGACTCATAAAGTAACGTAGTGCATATGGTATAGAAGGCAAACTAATTAAATGGATAAAAAACATTCTTTTAAACAGAAAACAGTGCGTTATTATTAATTCAGAAACTTCAGACTGGGAAGACGTAACTAGTGTGGCGCCACATGGTAGCATACTTGATCCTGCAGTGTTTATAATTTTCATAAATGACTTACCAAACTTGGTCAAATGTACTTGCAAAATGTTCGTAGATGATCCAAAAATACTAGGCAATCCACTAACCACAAATATGCAAACCAATTCCAACAATGTCTGTGAGTGGTCCCAAACCTGGCAACTTACATTCAATCATGACAAAACAAAGGGTACCCGTTTTGGCACTAATAATCCAAAAATACAGTATTGCATGGTTGACATTGACACAGGTCTAACTATTTCACAGTCAGTTGTCGAAAGGGACCTATAAATCAACATAGACAACAGACTTTTTTTAGATTCTCACATTAACAAAATCGTGTCAAAAGCAAACAGTGCACTAGCTGTTATTAAGCGATCATTCTCCCACATGGATCAAAACAATACTGTCTTACTTTATAGGTGTTTGGCCAGGCCATTATAGAATATTGCAACTCAGTTTGGTCACCTCACTTATTAAGGCAATCAAAGCAATATAAAGGGTTCAGCGTACAGAGCAACAACACGTATCTCTATCCTCAAACACCTAAGCTACACAGATAGATTAAGCTCACTTAGGCTCGTGTCAATGAAACATAGAAGATTGAAACATACAAAATTATACACGAGATGCACACTACAGATGCAGATCAATTCTTCACTAATAATCACATGGCACGCATGACAACACGTGCTCACAAACTCAAGATTCAAACTAATCTTTGTCGCATCAATGCTAGAAAACATTTCTTCTCACAACAAGTAATCTCAAATCGCTACCTGAAAACATTGTGCTAACCCAAAACATAGATATTTTCAAAACCAGACTAGACAAGCATTTCAACGAGATAACGTATTACTACGACTAATTAAACTCAACAAACTCAAAATTTCAAACAAGGGACTCTGCTTCAGGCTGAAGTCCATCACTATGATAATTGATTGAACTGATTGTAACGTTCGTGTCCGTGGCTTGGATGTGTGCGTGCGTGCGTGCGTGCGTGCGTGCGTGCGTGCGTGCGTGCGTGCGTGCGTGCGTGCGTGCGTGCGTGCGTGCGTGTGCGCTTGCATGCGTGCGTGCGTGCGCGTGCACACGTGTTTATGCGTGCATGCATGTGCTCATGATGACAAAACATCTGGGTTCGAGACCAAAGTTGCCTCGAGTGATAAGATAAGATAACTCTAACTCTCTTCTGTACTCTTATTCTCTTATATGTACTCTTATGCTGTTACTGGACTAGAAAAAAATACTCAAACGTACTGATATATGTAAATCCCAAATCCTAACTTTTGTGAAAGACGTCCATCACAATACGCTATCCAAATCCATAGCCCCCTTCTTTGTAAACAATATTAATATCCACCAACACAACACTAGAAGCAGACACAAACTACATGAAAAATACACACGCACAGACATGGAAAAACACAGAATATCAATTGCAGCCATTCAATTATGGAATAACACTAAGGAGGAACCCCGGGACAAAATACTGACAACAAAAATCATTCAAGAAAACAATAAAGAATTACTTAATTAACACATAGTAGTGCTACTACTACTACTACTACTACTACTACTACTACTACTACTACTACTACTACTACTACTACTACTACTACTACTACTACTACTTATACTACTACTACTACTACTGGGGCTGTTGAGCTATTCCTACTTCATGCCACGTGCGTGTAGTCGCCAGTGCGTGCATGTGTTCAAGCGGCCCCGGGCTAAGGAAAAGACTGATAACATGTTTTGGGATTAATTTATGGAGGTCAATATATACCCTCACCCCTCATCTCTCTGCCACCACCACCACCACCACCCTTCTTGACGATTATATAAATGGTAACTATACATATGACAGGCTCAGCTTACAATGCCACGTCTCTACGGGTTCCATAGCCGACTCGCTGCCAAGCTGGGTATTCTGATCCAGTCAAATTAGTTTCAGAATATTCAGCAGAATGTTTCATTACATAGTAAAACTTACAATTTGTATACTTGGCGATATATACCAGCTTCATGGTGAAGTTTATCTTTCTCATTTATGATTGTGACGTCAGTTTGCATGTGATGTAATAGATTATGACATCATAGTGAGCATGAATAGTAGTCAGGCAGGCATTTCGGGTAACTGTCCATTGAACACAAAGGTGAAAAACACGGAAGAAAGGAGTATAACTGTCCATTGAACACAAAGGTGAAAAACACGGAAGAAAGGAGTATAACTGTCCATTGAACACAAAGGTGAAAAACACGGAAGAAAGGAGTATAACTGTAGAGGCATTTAAATTGACCATATTGTAGCAGATCATTTTGGTGGTGGCTGGGTGACACGTTGTGGGTTCACAAACTCACATAGTGCACGAGTTGTAGGAGTGATCGTTAGCGCCGATTGGTTATCTGGTTGTCCATCATGTGCACTGAGAGGTCGGGTCCATAAACAGAAAGTCTGGCTCTTGCCCCCCCCACCCCCACCCGTGTTAACAGTAGTCGGAGCAAGGCGCTCTACTTGCGTGTCCATACCCTGTCTTTGAGGTGTACGTCTTGGTGGTGGCAGCAGACTAGATGCTGATTCTGATGTGAGCAAAGATCACCTCTTCCGCATCTGCCATTGGTTCTGGATGTTACCTCGCACCACTAGTGTGCCAAACTGCTGAATCTGATCTCTTTGCGCAGGTTCTTGACTCTGTAGATCTTGCACGACAGAACGACGTTGTCCTCCTCGGTTGCAGGAGATGATACACGGCTGTACGTTAAGTCCATATTACCCATAGGCAGATATCTTGCACCAAGATTGTCCACTGTGTCTTGTGGTGGAGTGGCCGTATGTACGTCCATGTGATTGTTTGCTATATGGGTTTCTCTATGAGCTAAAATCCTGTAATACGAATGTGTTCGTCCGTGCGCTTCGACGTATTCTCTTATAGCTCAGCATGGCCCATGGGGTCGTGGCCATGGTAGTGTTACTATGACCAATGGCACATACTCCACCGATCAGCCCCTGCTTTGAGGACCAATGACAATATGCTGTTCTAACAAAATAGACTATATCCTTAGTCGGCAAAGTCCTGTTATAGGCGTAGCTGGTGTGCCCTGTGTTTAGTGCATCATATTTTACTGTATGTAAGGTAACGATTAAAACTTTAAAAAATGTATTTTGATCATTTTATCATTTGGTTTGATATTTCTGGGAAGGTCTCTCACTCGGCTCTCAGAATCTGATAGAATTATCAGAATCGACTCACGATTCGCGGAGACAATCATAATCGAAGAAATCTCCACCTTTGTATGCTGATCTTGTCACGACATTGCACCTGATGGACCATGTCTAAAATGCTGGCTTCATTCTGATTGGTTGCGGCTGACGATGCCAGCCTCCGGACCAAGTATATAAGGAGTTGTGAAATCGTTATTCTTCAGTTTCAAGGAGATGATAGGCTGTGGTGTTAGCGTAATCGACCGCTAATTAGCTGGGTGAGGTTAACATCCTGCTCGATTGTCAGGCGATCAGGTGGCGGACGAGCAATCGGTGGAAATATAGGCAATCTCCTTCACTTCACGTTGCCTCTCTCCACCAGGCGTATAAATGGGTACCAGTGTAAGACTGGAGAGGTTACCAATAATAGACTGAAATAAACTATCCTAGATATGTCGGGAATGGGACCTGGAATCAGGGACTCAATAGAGGCCACAAAAACCAATAACTTCTTCTTCATTCTTCAGTTAGGGAAAAAGATTGGTCGTAGTGTTAGCGTGATCGACTAGGTAATCTACCGGGTGGGGTACAAATCCTGCTCACTTGTCAGGTGATCAGGTGGCAGACAAGTACTCAGTGGAAACGTACATGAGTATAAATGGGTACCAGTGTAAAACTGGGGAAATTACCAATAAGACTGAAATATAAACCAATGGAACCTGAAATCAGATGCCAATCATACCAACAACTTCTTCATTATTCAGTTAGAGGAGGCGGTAACCAGCAGAGCTGTGAAACCAGCGACCCCGGAAATACGTCTCCGCTCGGCCGGCTGCCGATCGCTGGAAACGTAGGCAATCTCTTTCACTTCTTGTTGCCTCTCTCCACAAGCCTCTCCATTCCTCGGTTCGGGAGACTATTGGCCGTGGCGTAAGCGTGGTCGACTGGTACACAGCTGGGCTGGTTTCAAATCTCGCTCGACTCTCAGGCGATCAGAGGATCGATAGACGCCAATCAAACTAATAACTTGTCATTCTTCAGTATTTTAGCAAAGAAAAATCATCCCTACAAAGAAACTAATACCGTTTTGAACCTGATGTGAATGTGATCTGTTTAACATGTTCGCGAACTATACGCCAGCCAAACCAATCAACCATCAACGTTCTTCAGTGAAGAAGGGACATAGTCTGATGTCCAGGACGATCGTGAAAGATGTAGAGTATTTCAGATTTAACAATCATAGCTCCTTTCCCACATCGTACATCTCCGTCTGTTATCAAGATCTAATCTAATCATGTAACATCTCCCCTTGTCATCTCAACTTCATCTTCTAACTGTGGTTCCTTTGTTAACACACTGGAGAAGACTTTGGCAGGTACTTGAATCTGAGTTGTTTGTACCCCTGCTTCCACTTCGCTGCATTAAATCGATACTCGGTCCACCTGGTGTTCGAATCAAGTAAGCTGGTGCCGCTAGATATGGTTGCGCCTGCGGTCACGCCATCTCCGCAGTAACCCACGCGATTGCCGTCAATGGATGAATCAAGTTTTAGCTATGTCCATCCCATCTCTAGCTAAACTACACCTACAATTCGCCCATGTTGGGATCGATCGATCCCTGAACTATCTTACTATCAATTTCAAGAAAACTATGTAGGTAAACTTTTAAATATTTTGAAACCAATTTGACTGGGTGTTGTTGCTGCCTATGGCAGCAACAGCGCTCTGTCAAATTTGTTTCAAAATATTCAACCGTATGTTTATTAAACAGTAGGGCCCCCCCCCCCCCCCACCACCACCACCACCCCCACTCACCCCCAAGTATCAGGCATCATACTCAATTACGCAACCAGCTAGCTGTCGTCAAAATCACAATGACGTATAGCTCCGTCACGAAAGCCGACAATTCTCTAGTCAATTTAATTAAAAATATTCAACAGATTACCTGTATAGTTTTGTTCTTGGAATTAATGTTTCAAAGTTTCCAAACTGCGTAAAAGTGGGCGGAGCTTAGCTGGAAATGAGTTTGATAAAGATAAAGCTGGGTCAATCCGTCCATATGCACCTCTGTCTCACTTAGTGACTGACTGTTTGTTAGTAGTGGTGTTAATAAAAAAAAATGACATGCTCAAAATAGATGTATTATGTACGGAAAATAAATTCTTTTGATGTGTAGAAAATCTGGTCGAGAACTCTCTGAATATTTTCATCATTGATTATATGCCGAGTTAATCATATTGTAATTAGATATAAAACATGTCAAAATCAAATCCCAAAAGTAGCGGCTTGTAGAGATAATTTGTCTTTATGCTGTAAGCAAATATAAGCCTACAGTGTTTCATAACACCAGATGCGTTTGCAAATAGACTGGAGTATTTTCCTCACATAATTACTATAGACACACGGTATTGACTCGCTTCCTTTCTGCTCCAAATAAGCAAATCGATCTGATTCTTCTAATTATCCATTGGCACGTCTATAACACATGTAGTCGAAACTGTCAATAGCGGACAATATATGGATAAAAAAGCGTGCGCTAAGACAGGTAGTCATTTTTAGAATGAAATACATTTGTTATGGTAGATGGATCCTGGGGCCAACGAATGGTGGTTTATTAAGACGGGTGGTCCTAAGAACAAGTGTCTTAATGAATTGCCATTCTTTGGCCCTAAATGTCGATGTCTGGTATTGCCACGTGTAAATTTAATGGAAGTCCACAAGCCATCGCGCTGTGAAGCTTTCATACAGCCACATAATGTTTTATTAATTATCTCCGGTGTTTGATCTGGTAAATCACGAATGATATTTAATTACTGGCAGTGTAGAATACTGGCGATTATTTCGAAAACGATTTGATTGTAGCCATTGCTGCCTTCGCAATGACAGCACTGCAACGGCAGAGGTTTCTTTTCTCAGAATTGTCACTATATTTCATGTCTAACATACTGGACATAGTAATTCAGAAGGAAAACTACGTTCGAAGCAATCAACACGGATTCGCACTTTCCGTTGTCGATAAATATATTACTTTATAATTTAATATCTTATATGTAGGGTCTACAGCGCCAAGATTCCTGGAAATAAATAGATGTTTGACGTGATGACGTTACCAGTGTATGCCACGCCACAACAAGTGATGAGATTGACTGCTACGGACCCTTGCAGAAATCATTGTCTTCCAAACAGACCTTTATGAAGTTCATCATTTTGCTCTGCTGTACAGGTAAGTTTGACTAATATCTAGGCCTAATTACTGTTCTGAAGTTGGTGACGTTCCACAGGGGTTTTCCTCCAATAAATAACAATAATATTACCGGATAATAATAGGTAGATGTAGGTATTGTGACAGAAGTACGGTTTTATAGGCGAGATAACGTAGGTGATACCAAAAGTCCTACATCGACAACATAAAATATGATATGTTAATAACAAGGTTATCCCGTAAAGTCTATGTCTAATGGATTGCCGCGTGTGCTATGGAGAAATCTAGTTTTAGCCATGGCCAGACCATCCTTACCTAAGCTCCATCAACGATTTGCCTGTGTTGGGATCAACCGATGGCAGTATGTTTATTTAATAGTAAAGACATACAATTTACAACAATGCTTAGTCCGTCATCAATTACGCGATCGTGACGAACTTATCTACGCCATTAATGACGTCATTGATTATGACGTAATCATATACGTCACATAGTTGATTATGACGTCATATGATTGATGGATAAACTGGGAAGGTCCATTAAGCGTGTTGGACGAATTTAGCTACGTCATTCATGACGTAATTTACCATGACGCCATCCTCCACTTCGCCGACCCGATTCTAGATCGGTTTCACCACTAGTTCGCTGTGTCAGTCCTACTTCTACTTCTACAGGATACATGGCATGATTGTCGGCTATATACACATATAAAAATGAAGTGCTGCCAATTTAGTGGCAGTGAGTTTCTCGTTCTGCCTTGAAGCTGTCAAGGTTAAGAGGAAGAGCAACCTTCCGTGGCAAGTTATTACATACGTTGCTAGTTGTAGGAAGCTATGTTAGAATACCATTTTATTTGCCCGTGGCTGTTGGAATCGATGTTGATGGACCCCTGGTCCGGCTGGAGACCGGGGGAAAGTGGAACCTTTGTGAAACCAGATTCGTGGAAACTTTGTAGAAAAATACCAGGGAGTGATATTCACGTCGTACAAGATCTTTAATCATGTGTGAGGCGCTGGTGGTCCTGGTAGCTGGACCATTTCATCGATATGATCAATTTAAAATGAACCGTGCTATTCATTTTCTGTACTGTCTCTAGCTTGTATGTATGATTAAATTCGGCGGCTGTAGTAGTAGAAACATGCTACCACTGCAATCAGTTCTTCTTCGCTTTTGGCCACCGTGTCTTGTCTTCAGCCGAAATTCTTAGCCTCCCCAGGTCCATTCTTGATTTGGGTGTACCGAGTCCTGTTTTCTGGAGGTCTCCTTATAGCACACTTAGCAGATTTATGCAATGACGTCCTCTTCTCGCTTTGTATTTGATGGCTCCCATTATGGCGAATTACAAGGTTCTTTGAGCTTGTGTCTTCTGACATCTTTAGCACAGGGCCAAACATGGTCCATCTTTGCTGAGCGACTTTTACAGAGAGCAACGATTTATTACACGTTTTCTATCGCGCATCATTGGAAATTATGCTGTCTGGCCATCGGTGTCCAGTGATGGTGCGTACGTGTTTGCGGTTGCATGCATCAAGTTTGTCTAGAGCTGCCTTTGGAGCGGTCCAGCTGTTACAGTTATACAGCATCACGGATACGCAGGTTGTATTGTATAAATCTAGTCTTTTTGTCACGCGCATCTTTGATCTACCAATCCATAGCTTCCAGAAGTACTGGAAAGTTATGTTCCCCGTGAAGCAGGGTGCAGCAATGTCAGCAGTACTGCAAAGCAGTGAACCCAGGATTTTACCCTTCCTCCATTGCTCACCGCAATGAAGTGGATCGTCATTTTCTTTAGTTTCATGCTTTGTAGATAGGTATATGTGGGTGAACTGTTTTGGATTCATTCATACAGAGATTCTCAATTTTTAGTTTGCTGGCAGCTATTGGGAGAAGTTCGTCAAGGGGTTTCTTTTCCTCGTCTATAAAGACCACATCATCGGCATATTCCATCTCTAGCGGCATATCCAGTATGGACATTGGGATTTTTGGTCTTGTGGAATTTTCCCGCACGTATTTCAATGCAGCAGCAAGGTAAAAGATGGAAAGCACAGGGGATAGGCCATCTCCCTGTTGAGAGCTGATTGATGTCTCATACTCTAAGACTTTACTGACTTGACTCATATTTTCAGCTTGGAGTCTGCAACCAGTAGTCTCACTAGTCGTAGCGCTGAGCCTATACAATGTCTGCGCGGCTGCGTCCATGTTTGACGCCACTTTGACATGATCCGGAGAAGTAATCCATCTTGTCTCGGATGCGATATAGAGTAACGTTGGATGGGATTTTCCGTATGCTGTTGAGGAGCACAATGAGCCCCCTGGCTGGGGTGGGGGGGGGGGGGGGGGGGGTAGGGGCAGGACTGGCTGGGGTGGGGGCAGGTGGCTTCTTGGGCTTGAGTAACGGGATAAGGGTGCCTTGGCCTACATTATCTATGGGAAGGTGGTGCATAAAAGCTGAAAGCGATTAGGTATGTGATCGGTTTTGAGATACTGTCACTTGCATATTTGAATAGTTCATTGCTCATGCCATCACGTCCATATGCACGCCCATTTCTCAGGGCTTTAAGTCGTTTCTCAACTTCTGCTGTTTTAATTGGCGTTAGTAATCCAGTAATGGGTTCTCCTGAGAACGGGTGCAAGGGCTCATCATCGTGGTCAGTGAGCTGTTCCTTGAACCATTCTCGAATTGCCTCGGCTTTGCCCTGGTCAGTCCCGATAAAGTGTCCATCAGAGCTGTGTACAGTGAGTGGTGGTGTGTAGTCAATAACTCTCAGGACTCGGACTGCCCGAACCATTTTGTGACAGTCATGCGTGGTTTTGATTTCATCGGCTATGGAGTCTGTTTGTTGAATAGCAAGATCTTTTAAGCGTTCACTAATGTGGTGCAGAATGCTATTGCATTCCCGGCGTAGTTTGCTGTGGACTTTGTCCACTTTGGTAGATGCACAGCCATAACGCTTTCTGCTCTGCTGATAGTTTTACTACTACAGGGTCGTCAGTATACCTATTGGGTTATTTTTTAGAACGTCCATGGTGCTGGTGGCTGATGATTCCATAGATTTCAGTATTTTGGTTAGGACTTCGTTTGGATCAGAGCTGACGTCGACATTATCTATCTGCTCTCCGAGGACCTTTTTTTATGACATTTGAGTGTCAGTCTCGCTGAAGGGTGTAGGTGACTCTACCCCCTTGCCTGGTATGGCGTTTATACAGTAGATAGAAATGGTTCAAATGAAGGCGTGTAATGACTGCCCTATGGTCAGAATTTAGGTCTGCGCTTCCATAGGTTATTTGATTGAAGACTGCTGTTGTAGCCTTAGAGCCTTTTGGGGCTTTGCGATCAGCAATGCGTCCTGTCTGTGTTGTCCGGTCGTGGCATAAAACCCGTATTTGTGGCAAATAGGCCACTGAAACTACTGAATGCCACCAGTGCATCTCCATTGCTGTTGCGTGTGCCCTCTCCATAAGATCCCATACATAGGACAAGTCCTGAACGTTTGTCCACATTGCCACGTTTGCCCAACTTGGAGTTGAAATCGCCGCACACGAAGGATTGCCATCTGGCTGGTATTGTAATGGCGTGACTCAGTTCTGCCTAGAAGGAATCTAATAGTGCTAGATTCTCTTTGGAATTTTTGGTGGATGCGCCATATGCGTTGACTATGCGACACTTAGTGGTGGTGCATTTTCACGTTGCTATAGCCAGGTCGATGAACGCATCGCCGTTACTGACGTATCCAAAACTAATGACATGTTTCAAGAGGCTTGGTCCGATTACGAAGCCTAAACCCCGCTATGCAGCCTGTTTTTTACTCCGTGAGTATGAGTTTATGGCGTGTCTTAAGATGCTGCTTTGACTGGGTAGCAACTGTAGTCTCTTGAATGCATGTAATATCGATGTTATAGTGTTCACAGTCTGCTCCTAAGGTGTGCCTCTTTGATTTTGCTGTCAGACCTAGTATATTCCACGTAGCTAAGGTAAGCTCCTTTGAAGATCGCGGCTCTAGCTTGCCTGTATTGTATGAAAACGATCGCAGACTGGGTAGCTGTATTCCAGACACCATCGTACCATCTTAGTGTAGGCTCTCCCTTCGATGGTCATCTGAAATGATTTTAAGTTTCTGGAGATGAGCCCTAGAGTAGTGATCAAGTTTACATGAGTGGCCAGTGGAGGAATTCAGTTGTAAGGTTTTCTATCTTATCCAAAGTGCGGGATTTCTGCGCTGGACTACTGTTAGAACTGTAGTACTATATGCTTTTTCCATAAGTATATTTTTCGGTGTAAGTATATAATTTACTCCGGTTCACGGCTTCTCTGAACTCGCATTGTACTAATATTGTTTTACAGGTGCTGCGATGCACATGACCAAAATGGTTTCATGTGTTCATAATTCGCAAGACTAATTTCTGGTAATATTACCACTATGAATGGCATGTGCTAACATGTCTGTCTCCAGATCTTGTTCTGTCCAGTACTATGTAAATCTTTTCTAAAATGCTGGAATGTAAGTTTTATCCGCTCTGGACGTGATCCGCTTATGTTCCGGATGCTCCTTTAATGGGCGCGAATACATGAGCTGCAATCGCCAAGACACGCATAGCGTGCTTGGACATGATTCAGAATCAAAGTCTCGGAATCATCATAGGGACAACATCATCTTTATCGATCGGGTTATCATCGGGGAAATGGAAATGTTCACAGAATACTACCTCTCATAAAACGCTGAGAATACAAAGACGTGGTTGACGCCACCTGCCTCAGCCAATATCATAACACCACATGAGCAAGATAATTGCAGAGCTTTCAACAGGCAGACTTAAATATCAACATCAGGGTAAACAATATCCTAGCTTATGACCCTGCTACAAATTCACCCTTCTGGGGAACATAGCCATGCTAGTTCTGCAGTCTACCCCAGACGATCGGAAGCGCGACATGCGCACAAGCGAGACTTGACAATTCACCTTTCCAGAGTACCCACCAACCATATGACGTCATAATGAACTGATTGATGTGTGCAATGACATCATAATGAATGACATCAATAAGTACGTCACGAACGCATATTTAAAGACGGTCTACGCGTTGTTGTACACATTGTTTGCTTTTACTATTTAATAAATATTATGTTGAATAGTTTGAAACTAATTTGACTACCCAGTCAAATTAGTTACAAAATATTCAACAGCTTCCCTGTATGGTTTTCAGAAAATTGATAGCTAGGGCATTTGGAGATCGATCAATCCCAACACGGCGAGGTGTGGGTGGAGCTTAGCTAGTGATGGGTGGGGCATAGCTAAAAATGAAACGGTCCATTGGTCCAGGTGTACGCAGATGCCTATGTGACACACAATGTTAAGAATGAAGGAACAGAAGTCCTCATTTAATGGCCCTCAATGCACCTGTACTGTTGAAGTCACCCTCATGTTAAAAGGTTTAGTTTCTCATGCTGACAATAACTTTGTAACACACTGTTGGTGTCTATAAGTGTGTACGCCTTGTTCACATGCCTCAACCCAGAATCAACCCTCGTTCTGAGGTATGGAATCACACAAGCATGAGCGTCACAGCGATTTGATCCACCATACCAATGAGCCATATTTATAATTAAAAAAATGTATTAGGATTTTCTTATTTGTTGAATAGATATTTTTTTATTGACCTCTTTATTTAAATCATTAAAATTGTATCTCAAAATTATGTAGTCTACAAAAGTTGGGCAGCAATATGTTTCCTAATAGGGAACTAGAAGGGTCCGATCTGTCGCTCAAATATATGACTTTATAATCAATTACGTCGCAATCAAAACATCGTAGCAACGTCATCAAAATCGAAAGGTCCGTCACTAACTTGTACAAAGTGCATGTCTGTAATGAATTTACAATCTAATAAACTTTGTAATGACTATTTTGAAACTAATTTGAAAGGCATCTGTCGAAAAGGACAGCCCATAACTACAAATGGACACTATTTGTTATATAGAACTAACTCCAGGTAACTAACAATCCCGTTGTCTCGGGGTTAAATGCAACAGCATCCAATGGTTAGTATAATCCTTATTCTTTCAGATTTAGTGGATTAGAGAAACATTTTCCATTAAGAAATACAAGAGCATCCGCCTGTATTCCGTGCTAAAAAAGAAGTGCAGGGATTTCAGTAGGCCTACAGTCTTAAATAAAGGTAAGAAAATACGTACAGTTAATTAACGTTTAGACCATCCACCCTTTAACACTCATATCAGCCAAAAACTACTTCTGCAGTGGTCTTGCGAAATGTCTTTTTGCAGCCCAAAAAGACTATTCTTGGTAAATTTTCAAAAATACTCTTTTCTTGGTCTGCAAATGATCATTTTCTATGAATAAATTGAAATTATTTTATACTAATTCGATGGTTAAAGGGTTAAGTCACACAATCTCGAATTCAATGTAGGAAAATTGAATATGACGGAAAATCATTGCTGCCAATTGTTCCCATGCACTCTCCAGTCAAATATCAAATGTAACTTACATTACTGTGTGTGTGTTCGAAGTTGTACCTCATAAGCTACTGATCCCATTTGACCCAAATTCTGGTGCAAAAAGTAACTTACCTTAAACGGGGTTTCCAGATTTTGGCGGTGATCCAGATGAAAAACCAGGACCAGGATCGGATAGAATTCTAAATCTATGGATATCTCGGAAACTACTGGTCCGATTTGACACCAATCTTAACTGACAAGAAAATGGGAAGCTGTACACTATGAGTTCACGACTTTGAGCGTGATCCGAAAATTCAGAAAGATTCTGTACAATGTGACGAAAGTGAGAGCTGATTATCTGCCATCTCTGATTGCTCTTGTTACATTATAGAATTCATTTAGACTTTACCCATCACCACAGACTATACGACAGGGAACATCCCGCCGAGAGGCTGGGATAGAGATGTCGCTTTGCAATGCCTACCTTTTCTACCGTGTATTTTGTTCATCTGTTTGTCATATATATTTTGTATTCAGTCTTGTTTCTTTACCAATTCCATGATCCTGATGTAACTAAGACTACCACCATGTTTTCTTATTAGTAACCATATATTGACCAATTTAAAGATTATCAAACAGCCATCAAAGATCAGGTGGAATACTTTTTGATGACACAATTTGGTTGGAGGACTCTAAATTATCATAAGCCATATGTAGTAAGAGACCTGTCTTGTGGCCACAAAATGGAGGAATTAAGTTTTAGCTGTGACACGCCAATCTCTAAGCTGGTACCCGACTCCAATTTCTCATAGAGCCAGAGAATCGACAGCGAGGGAATGAGGAGTCGGTACAAGCCTCTCCCATCTCTAGCTAACCTCCACCCACGCTTTGGCCGTGTGGGGATCGATTCCTGTACTCTCTGAATCTCAATTTCCAAAAAGAAAACCATAGAGGTAAGCTGTTGAATAATTTGAAACTAATTTAACTGGGTGCTGATGCTGTGTATTACGCGTTTAAGATGGACTAAATCCAGTCATTCATAACTTAATTGATAATGACGCGTCACGTAGTTGATTATGATGTTATATGATTGATTGAGAAGCTGGATTCATGAATTGAGCTGTTCCTCGCTATGCGCACGGATATGCTGTGTATGTATTTTATCTTCAATTTATCTGGATGTGAGTGTAATAATCTACGTTCCCGGATGTTTAGTCTGCATAATTCAGCATTCGTGTATTTATGTGTACATATCACCGTCAGTCTAAAGTCGAACGACTGGATATTGAGTGTTTCAAGTGAAATGATAAATGTAGGGCCTACAGTGTTGGCATTAGTGTAGTGAAATGATATACGCGCATCTATTGTGATGACCCACAAGTACTGATTACTCGTGTCTATACTTTTATACACAGAATTCCAGTCAATGAGAAAGAAAACGAAACAGGAGAAGGAATGTATGCAAAACACTGCGCTGTAGATTCCAAAACGAAGAACTTAAAAATAAGGCCACCACCACCACCATCATCATCATCATCATCATCATCATCATGCATTGACGAAAAGTCACAAGAAGATAATTGGCCGCCTGGCCAATTCATCGAGAAGGTGGAAAGACGGGCTACAAAACCGGACAAGTTTATCGAGAAGACATTCAGCTTCTCAGAACAAACGTGTTCATTAGATTCAAGTGTTCATATATGTGATAAAGCACCAGTGACGTCACCTAAATTGGCAGATTGGCGGCCATTTTCTAAATCACAGTCACTGGACCACGGTGCGCTGACGCAATACGTAGACACATCGAAGAGAATTGTGAAGGTTATGACTGATCTAGAGCTAATGTAACGCGATGTACATTCATGCTTGTTGCTAAGATACACATTATCACTTTCCATGCCGAAGCCTGCCAAAACTCCGCCTCTCCAGTGGTCTTCGGGAATGGCACTTACAGCCTAAGAGAAGAGTATTATTTTGAAAATTTACCACTGAAATGACTGGCTCGATAGCCAACCCAGACATTCCAGTTGTAAATTTTACGTACTATTCTCGTGGACTGCAAATGGCCATTAAGTGGATATTTTGATTTTCCTGGCCATTAACTCTTTCATGACGAAGACTATTTTTGAAAATTTACCCCTGGAATGACTGGCTCGGTAACCGAGCCAGTCATTCCAGTGGTAAATTTTCAAACGATAGTTTCCACTTGGTCTGAAAATGGACATTGGATAAGCAACTATTTTGATTTTTTGACAAAATTTAGTCATTAAATGGTTAGATATCTGTTGGAGTTGAAAATTTAAATTTTCTTAACCAAATTCAAGGGCTTAAAAGGTTATTTTATTGATAAAATTTGATCAAGAAAATCTAAATCTTTGTTTATTGAATGCCGATTTGCAGGCCCGGAGAAGAGTACTTTTTTAATGTACTACTGAAATGATAGGTTCGATTATGGAGCCAGTCATGTCAGTGGTAATTTTCCAAAACTACTTTACTCGTGGCTTGCAAATGGATATTCCTCAAGACAATTGCATATGGCGGTTTTGGACGGCTTCAGCGTGATTACATATATATATATATATATATATATATATATATATATATATATATATATATATATATATATATATATATATATATATATATATATATATATATATACATATATATATATATATATATATATAAATATATATATATATAAATATAATCACCACAGCGGCTAAGAACTCCCGAGAATTGAGGGATCCAAATTGTCACTCAAATATCCACCTCATAATCAAACTCGTCACACGTTAGCTGACCTTGCAATCAAAATGCCATAGACTCGTCACAACACTCGCAATTGTCCGTCACAAAATCGTCTGAATTGTATATCATTTGTCAATTTACAATTTAATAAACATAAGCAGAAACATCTCTCAGTCATATTACTTTCAAAACATTCAACGGGCTGTTTGTATATTTAAATTGAACTTAAGATTCTCGGAATTCAGGGTTAAGAGCGTTAAAATCCATTCAAACCGCGTACAAATTGGGCGTGGCTTCACTGGAAATGGACATGGAATAGCTAAGTAATGATATTGCGGGTCAATTTGTTCAATTTTACCTGAGAAAAATATCATTACTTAGCTCATATCAACATCTCAACATCTCTAGAAATTTTTGGCGATAGGAATAAAGCAAAACAGTCTGAAGTCTAGATATACACTCAACACTTACCAATCAATCACTTTATTACTTTGCGCTTAACTTAGAACCGCAGCAGGTTTCTTTAACGCTTAGCGCTCTAATGCCAATATTCTATATTTTACTGCGTCTATAGTAAAGAAGCGGGTGTACATCTTTTATGGCCATGCTTGGTGGGGGATGTTGCTGTCTATAACACCACCGTCTCACATCAAATGAGCTGGAAAATGATCACAAGTTCATCTTAATTTTATTTGAAAATCTAAATTGTTGACATAACAGTGGTACGGTTTAATACGTAAGTATGTATTCTATTCCTATCTTTCCTGTGGTAAGGCCGAGAGACCCGCTAACTCAAACTGATTTTGGATGAGGCAAGATTGTGCCATGTGACCTTTCCTGTGTACAGTTGTTGTTTGAGGATGGATATCTCCTGGCAGCCGTATACATGCTTTATCGGACGAACTAGTGTTGCGAATTATACTGTGATCGATGATTGGTTTTATATACTAACCGATGATCAATTAATGATTGATCATAACAAGTTCTCATTTCCACCCCCATTTTGAATGCAGTAATTATAACATGTTCAATGATAATTACCCATCTCAAACCAAGTCGCAGATATGACAGATTCTTAATAATTTAAGAAATACTCTGTTGAATATTTTGAAAATAATTTGACTGGAAACTGTTGCTGCCTCCAGTCAAATAAGTTTTAAAATATTCAACATGTTATTTGTATGTTTGATTTGAAATTAACATATTATTTCAGAGCTGAAAGAATTAATGTCTTAGGGCCTAGATTAAGGAGTAATGACCTGACCATTATAGGGTTAATACTATATAGTTGTAATAATTAAATTTAAAATCTTTTCCAAAAAGTATTCGTTTTCTAGCTTGACCAGTTAAAATATATTAATAAAGTCAATTTATAAACAACCAAAAACGATTTCTGAAATCATGATCGATCGGTTGGTTGAACATGCAAACCAATCAACCATCGATCAAATCGATTAATCGGAACAACTCTAGGACAAACCGCATATATTTGTTATAACTTAGTGGCCTAATCATCAAACAATCATTTGTTGAGCTATTCGATGTCACCACACTGTCAACGACGATCGTAATTAACCAAGAACAGTGGACTTTTTCAGTTTCAGCTATGTCCCGTCCATCTCTAGCTAAGCTCCACAACACCTCACCCGTGAGGTGACTATCAGTTTCCATATGGCTATACAGGTAAGCTGTTACATATGTTGAAACTAATTTGACTATGGCAGCAACAGCGATCAGTCAAATTAGTTTCAAGATTATTCAACAGAATATTTATTAAATGGTAAAGACATACAATTCGTACAAGGTGTCGGACTATTAAGCTCTAAAGACGTACTATATCGAGTCATTCACGACGTCATGATTATGACGTCATCACACACTTAGTCGATCATATGCCGTCATGTGATGGATGGATAAACTTGGAAAGGTCCATTAACGGCACGGTTTTGGGGAATGGAATCATTTCTCCTAGTAGAATAAAAAATATATTTAAAAACATTTGTCTTTTGCGACACCATTTTTATGTCCGATACAGCGACTTAGTTTGGACTGTATTTCTCTTTGTGCATTACACAGCAGATGTTAAACATATTTAGAGGATTTGAAACAAGGTATCATTTCATATCATTGTTATCAACCAAGTTGAAAATTATCATTGATAATCACAAAGCTCGTGCAATGTGATAATAGTGATATATAATGGGAGCGAGTTTGAGATTCTATTTATCATATAAACTGATATTTTGACCAATTTCCAAAAGGTCGATCCTTGAAACATGTTTTAATGCACTATTTTATGTTGTTAGTCTTCGTCGCTGTGACGCATCACTTGCTAAGAGTTCTGATCAATACGCCAAAAAATAGTGACCAAAAGAATATCGTTATTTCGAACTCTCAAATGAGTTTTGATTCAACTCTTGAAAATTTCTGCATCTGTGTGTGCGCGCGCGCGCGCGTGCGTGCGTGCGTGCGTGAGTGCGTGCGTGCGTGCGTGCGTGCGTGCGTGCGTGCGTGCGTGCGTGCGTGCGTGCGTGCGTGCGTGCGTGCGTGCGTGCGTGCGTGCGTGCGTGCGTGCGTGCGTGCGTGCGTGTATGTATGTATGTATGTATATGATATTGTCAAACGCACTGGCTCAGAATTTTCAAAATTGAAAAAATTCTTGTTTATTTTATTCCTTGAGATTGTCATTTTGTTTTAGAGAGGCCATATGGTCTAATTATCACACAATGATAAATCACTGAGCGGTATTTTTTAAAACCTATTTCAGTTTGGCTTTTACTAAGATGTCACGTAGATTTGAATTTTTCTTAAATGCAATTACAGGGCGCTTGTTGAAAGGTTGTCTGAGATTGTCCTGTAAGTTGTGATATTCATCTTTTAGGATTTTGGCAATTTCAACATTTTTCCGATTGTATGTGAGAGTAAATGGGATAATCTCTCTTTGATCTAAGAGGCCTGGGTCAGAATTTATGCCCCTAGGCCATTGTGTTTCTAATTGTTTAATCCAGAATGATTCTCTTAGTTTTCTTTGTTTATCAGTTTCATCTGTTGTGTCTGAAAGAGGTAGCTGTTCGATAGGCATAATTTCAATGTCACGCGGGACTGAATGATCAGGAAGATTAAAATGTTCAGCCACATGTGTGTCTTCCTCTAGTCTAATATCTGAGAGGTGTCTAGTTGCACGCCATCTTAGTGGATTTTTAGTTTCGCCGACATACTGCTTTTGACACAATTTGCATGAAATTAAATAAATGACATTTTTAGAATCACAATCTAAAATTGACTGAATTTGAAATTTGCTGTTGTTTTGAAAGCTTGTGAATGTACTCTGGGAAGGAAGAAAACCATCCAATTTACACCTTTTCTTTTCGCATTTCCGAGATCCTCCTTCACCTACAATCGGACGATTATGACAAATTTTGGTAGGCCGAAAATTTCTGGCATTATCCGGAATGAGTTCCAAATTACGCAAAGTTTCAGACTTTATTTTACGTAGGAACCGAGAAGAGTACCCTCTCGGTCTGAGAGCTTTGAATAAGGTCGAACATGATGATTCAAAGTTTTTCCTATCACTCGAATTTCTATGAAAGCGGATTATTTGTGATTTTACAGGTCCCTTGAAAGTATGCGGTGGATGGAATGATTTCTTGTGCAGTAGTTGATGGGAGTCGGTTGGCTTAAAATAAACTTTGTAGTCTAAGTAACCAGTTGTTTCATACTTTATACCTTTGTATAAGGTTACATCCAGGAAATCTACGGACATCTCATCAATTTCAGCTTTTAGTTTGATATTCGGATCATGATTGTTCAGAATGGCTAAAAATTCATTAAATGCTTCTTTAGTATGTTGCCAGATCATGAAAATGTCATCCAGGTACCTGCGGTAAATGAGTGGTTGATTTGGACACCTTTTGAGTGCATCCTTTTCCCACTCAGCCATGTAAAGGTTAGCAAAACCTGGGCTGAAACGCTTACCCATTGCGCAGCCACAAATTTGTTGGAAAATTTCACCAGCAAATTCAAAGTCATTGCCTTTCAGACTCAGCTCCAATAGAGCTATTCCTTCTCTGTCGGGCCTGTTGGTGTCGGGGTAGTCGGCAAATGCTCTACGAATTGAATTAAGACCCTTTTCGATATCAATGTTTGTGTACATAGCATCGACGTCCATCGTAACTAAGAATGAATTTGGAGGGACCGAGCTCTTAGAGACCTGGGCTAGAAAGTCCTCAGTGTTTTTGAGATAGCTAAAATGTCTGTTTGCAATTGGCTGAAGATGGTAGTCGATAAATTCACTAATCCTATATGATTCCGAACCACAATCTGAAATAACGGGTCGCCCTGGTGGAGTCATTGGGTCGGTCCATGAGTCAATAGACTTATGGATTTTAGGAAGAAGATAAAATGTACGTGGTTTCGAATCATCTTTTGCAAAGAGATATTTAAATTGCTTTTCAGATATCAGAGAATTTCGTTAAATTTGCTACAGTTATTTTGCCAAAGTGGTTTCTTTAGCTTTTGGTAATGTTTCGGATTACTAAGCTGTCTATGTGCTTCTTTGATATAGTTATTTTTATCCATTATTACAGTAGCTGATCCTTTATCCGCAGGTTTAATAACAATCTCATTATTTTTAGATAACCCTTGTAGGGCATGGCGCTGCTCATAAGATAAATTTTGCTGATCATTTGGAAATGTTGTATTTTTAATACGCTCTGAGTACAGTTTTATACTTTCACCGATTGCTGGGTCAACCAGTTTCAAATTTGGTGCCCAGCCTGTTTTCTCAATGAATGGTGGAATGTTGCTATTCGAGTTTCGAAAAAAATCTGCCAATTTGATGCGGTGACCAAATTCAGCAGTTTCAATAAGGCCATTTTCTAAATCTGCATCCAAACCAATTTTGGGTTTCGGAGTTGGTACAAAGGTTAATCCAAAATTAAGCAACGATTTTTCGGTTTCGCTGAGAACCAGCTAGGTTGACAATATTACTGCCTAGTCCAATTTCTGGGTGGCAGCTACCTTGACCCGAATCTAATTTAAATTAAGGAAATTTAGCCAATTGCTATGGATAGTGTTAGCAGTCCCCTCAGTCCAATGTATATTGTCACGACACACACTGAAATCTGCGATTGGCAGGCGTGGTATGACAGTAACATTGGACCTAGGGGACTCTGCAATTCGATTAATTGCCTCAAGAATTTCCTTCTAGTTGGGGCTCGAGGTAGCTGAAAAGTTTAATTGGCTGAAATAAATCATAGTTTTATGGAATTTTTTTCTTATCATGCTGAACATCAATGTCAGTCGAGTCTCAGTGTCTGAGAGTGGACTGTTCCGGTCATTGATACCTATATTAACTGTGGGAATTTTGACGCATGACGCACGCTTTTTTCTTGGCTATATATTTTAGAACATGACATCATTTCGGTCAACTTGTCATTAATTACGGAAGTTGGCAATAGTAAGTCGGACGACTCCAAAGACTTAAAACTCAGAGTTAAATATTGTGCATTGAGATATACATAAGAAAGAATTAACAAAGGCTAAATAAAGGTTGCATCCATTAGCCAAGTTATGTGTTTCGTTCTCATCAAGGTGATTTTACCATGTTTGCCTCCACATTCACCAATGATACATTCAAATACATGGTCCAGCTTAGAATATGTAAAACTGATCAATGCCGTGAAATACTAAAAAATCTCCCGCAAAAACCCTAATCAGTAGCTTGATGGAAACAGCTGAACACGGCTTCAAATGATTATGCTGACGCCGACGCAAAATCTTTGTAGAAACACACCTTAAAGCGATGCTAATCTCATCTCAAATGTTGTATCGTATGGATAAATTATGTTTTAAAGATTCCATATCATTCATATCCTGTCACATTCCCGTTATTGTATCACAATTATCTGCTTTCTGATATCGCGTAAATGTCGAACAGTGATCGCCACCATTTTGTCTCCTCTAACGATAGTGTAAGATGTCATGTACGTGCCAATGTATTACATTCCTTATTATGTAATACTCATCTCGTTGAATATTCTGGAACTAATTTGACTGGAAGTTGTTGCTGCATATGACAGTAACAACTTCCAGTCCAATTAATTCCAGAATATTCGGCAGCTCACCCGTGCGATTGCTTTTTTACCACATTTCCAAACTATAACTGGCACCTCTATGACTGAGCGTATATACCGAGGCAGACATGCCAGTTTTTTTCTGATTGGTTGAAAAGTAAATCATGACAGCCATCATAGGCTGCAGCAAACATCTGGTCCAAGGTCAAAGCATGTAAACAAAGCACTTTGTGTGCCTTCGCTTAGCAATAATCACATAATTTTTACGGGTGTTTTTCAGCTAAATAAACGTTTTGCAAACGTCTCGCTTCATAAATATAATATTAGGTCTACTACACAGTATTGATTGCGTGTTTATAAAAGAGATTTCACACTATTTTCGTATAAACATTTTAGCCATGAAACCTATGTAGTCTTGATTCCCTCTCCACAAGATGCGGCATACCAAAATCGATTAAAATCTACAAATTAATAGTTTGCAATTATTATTGATTTATATCCAATTAGGCATCCTCGATGGTATGCCGTCGCAACCTACCCACCGCCCAACCCCGGGATGTAAGAGGGTTTTTATTGTTAATTTTTGGCAGCTAGCTCTGTATTCACACGACATTGGAAATGTACTAAAAGAATGCATGACATGGCATTGAGGTCACTTCCTCAATCCAGAGTCAATATTTATACTGACCGAATATGGATCTTTCAGCAGAAGCTTATTAACAATGAGGAGGCAGCCGAGACATATAATTCCGTAGAATTCTTACAGTACAGTAAATCCCCACAAATAGATATGATATAAACTGTACCTATATGGTAGCTTGAATATGCGATGGACATGAAAGGTAGCATTTGTTATATAAATATTGGCGTACCTGAATGTAGGGATTATTTATGCACACAAATTCTGGTATATTTCTTGGTAACTGTGTTTGCTCGACGTCACACACCCAAGGTACATTTATGTAAATGCCGACTAAAGTTATCACTATGGCTGCTATTCAAAAAGATATGTTTGTGTACGTGAAGTGTATAGTATACACTTCACGTACACAAACATATCTTTTTGAATAGCAGCCATAGTGATAACTTTAGTCGGCATTTACATAAATGTACCTTGGTTGTGTGACGTCGAGCAAACACAGTTACCAAGAAATATACCAGAATTTGTGTGCATAAATAATCCTTATATATATTACAATGATGCTGTGAATACAGACGCACGCACACATGCATGCATGCACACATTTATCAGTGTTCGTTTGAAATATATAAACATCATATTTATTGTATAGTACATACAGGACATACAATTCGTACAACAACTCTTAGTCCATCATTAATTAAGCGTTTGTGACGAAATTGGCTACGGCATTCATTTAACTGATTATGACGTCATCTTGCACGACACGTAGTTGATTGTTACGTCATATGATTAACTCAGAAATGGAATACTCCATTGAGCATCTCCGGCATATGTATACCAGTAATTTTTTCTTGCTAGGGAAAATGACAAATTAAAATAGCTTACTTTTTGTCGTATCAACATTCCTATGGGTAATTCCATTATCCCCACGTTGTATCGTCCCGCTTGTCAGTAATGCATCGTTTAATGGAGATTTCTCAGAGAATCCATATTGCTTTGATCATTAAAACATGAACTATTTTACGGGTTCTTTAAATGGATGCTATGTATCAGAGGATTTAGCTGCTAGGTTTTCACTAGAATCCCACGTTTTACAGGAATCACCACCACCTACCCAGCCACCCACCCACCCGTCCACCCGCCCCAAGCTCATCTACCAAAGAGCTTTTGTTTCTTTGCATAAGTTATCTTCTCGACCTTTTTATAGCCGATCATACTTATTCAACAAAAGAAAGACATCTGTAATGACAAATGAATATTGAGGAGGAATTAATTGAAGATGTGAATACGATTATGAGTTTGACAATCTGGTTGAAATACATTAAAAAAACCCATAATACATCTATCCCAGTAATAGTATAAAGGTCATGCAGATGTGTGGAGACAACAGATTCTTCACTCGTCAATATTTCGTCATATGCCATTAAATATCGGAAAATATTCACGAAAGTGACCCTGATAACGCAGCTTACTGGGTCGATGCTGAGCCTATACCAGGCCGATACTAACAGTATTGGCACGTTATCGGCCCGGCATCTGCCCAGTAAGCTGCGTTATCTGGGTCGAGTAGTTTTACGCTATATCTTGTTGTGCGCAAGAATTCAGGCATTACTTTTTCGAAGCCGTTTCCGACAAAGTGTTCTAGCAATCCTGACAGTCTAGACCAAACACCACTTCGCCTATGAATATGTGTTTCTTGTAACCACATTATTTAATTTTTGGTAGGTTACTGATTTGTGGTACACCCCGACAAATTGTGTAATTTATCAGTATTTGGATGCCACCTATGTAGTGTGTTCTCAAAATTTTCCTGCCGTATAACGGATATTTTCCCGAAAAACATAAATATTGTGGTTGAAAGAAACATGCACTTTCATGAGTAAAGGAAGTTAATATGCTTCAACGTTCTGAGTGATCATGATTTCTCTGTTGTCTTATATCAGTTAACCAATAGCATGGCACGAACACCGGCAAACTAAAGATCTGTGATCTATTTTCGTAGCAGGTATACTTTGCTTAGGCGCCCGTTCCCCTTCCCAAGGTCAAGAATTATTTGGTGACGCTAAATAATGGCCACCCTGTGACCAGTTCATGGGCAAAAGGTGTGTCGTAAAATTATAATTATTCAGATATTTGCGTCCGTGTGTATGTAGTGAGGACCACGATTCATACACTGCTGATCCATATATGTACGTTGGAAGACAGTGTTTAGGCGGCTGCTCTGATTGGCTGAGAGCTTGATGACGTCATCTCATTTGCATATCAAGCCACACCCCTTTCCCCGTCAAATACTTGCTTTTTATTTGTCGTGACATTTGGCGGGAAGAGAGGGAAAGGTAAGAGGGGTGGCTGGGTTGAGGGGGTGGGTGGGTGGGTGGGTGGGTGGGGGAGTCTACAGAGTTGTAACATGTTCGGTCAAACGAGGGCACGTGACCAATAGCAGCCAGGATTATTACGCATATAAAAGATTGTGCAAAAGTATTTAACTTTTCAAAAATTAAATCAAGCTTATGATCATCATCATGAATTCCTGTAGATCTCGGTAACAATGTGTAAGTAAGAGTTATCAAAAATAAATATGGGTGCGTAGTTGACATGCAAAAATTTAGTGTTGGTAATAGCTATCACATCAGGCATTTCGAAAGTTTACTGACTATCTTCGAAGAGACTGTTTGGAAAAGCAATAGAGTAGAGCCGATATAGGATGTTTGCGATTTAGAACGTCAGCTAAAAGTTATTATCAGAACTAAACATCCAGGCGCCAACATATGTCGGTTGTTACACCTCCAGTTTGAAGCAAGATGAAACCTATGTTTAGACTAATTAACCTCTTCGACGACACGTGGCATATATTAAAGACTAACGTTGTCAAAGTTAGCTACAATACTGCATACATAAGAGAACATTAGAGAAAAGTTCATCTCTGATGGTGTGTACGTTACCGCTAACAGTAATGAACTAAAGTTAACCACATCATATATGGACGGAGGAGGATCGATCAGAAAGAAAGAGTATGTGTTTTCCTGGACCAGTTATTGGGTCTAACACACCAATCAATTGTCGAGAAAAAAACTGTAGGCTTGCCCTACAACTATTTTTCGATAACGTATTGCCAGACGATCTGGGGAAGGGGTTTATGGGGTGGGGTGTGCGCGCGGGATGGGCTTAGGTCTATCTAAACAAACTCTGACAGAGTTCGCATTATCTGAAGAAGAAGAAGAAGAAGAAGAAGCAGAAGAAGAAGAAAGCTCAAGTTCTATATTAAGCACTGGGGAGACTTGGCAGTAGGTACCTAATATATTGAATGTGTGCTGACAACATGTTTTCGACGTTAATAGCGTTAGTGCATTCAGCATTCCACACCCAGCCATTACCTCCACAGTGTGTGTTGGATCATGTGAAGGAATGCAATCCAGGGAGTGTTGTACATACATCACTACCAAGGGCAAAGGCAAGCTTAGTTACACCAACATGGCTAGTTCAGTTCTGTGTCCCATGCTTAATGTATACAGGCGCTGCTATTTTCTACAGTTTGCCAAGAACATCAGCAGCACATCTGTATCCAAACAACTTATGACGGCTGCATTGATGTCATCCGTTGCTGCATCATTAGCATGCAAAACAACACGTGTGCCTGCTTCTTCCTGATTCGATTTTAGAGAAAGGACTTCTACACATGCATCCTCTGACAATTTGCAGCATTCGTTTTCATATGTAATGTCGAGTATTTTGCCTTTAAGTCTATGTCTAAGTTTCTCGTTTTTCTATTCATTAAAAAAAACCTGTATAAGGCTTCTCATATTGTTTTGGCCACACAAAAACTTTCACTACTGTTGGACTCTGACCTCCCGAAATGTTCTTTAGATGGATGCCCCACATGCTCCTCTGTTCTCACTTCTTTCAATGTCTTTGATAGACAAGCCACAATAAACATTGAACACAATGCCAAATCTCTTACTATGGAAAGCTTAAGAAATTACCATTGTGAATAATGTATCAGCCAGATCGGTAAACGTTTTCTGAGTGTTCTTGACCTTTTGCACTATGCTCATACCATCGATTATGCATGCAGATGGTTCAGGGATTATTTATGCTAATTTAGCACTCTTCTCTAGTTCCTAGGCTAAAGACGCGTTGTTTGTTTTCGTAAGACTCCATCACATGTTACCTGGGACCATGGAATGGGTCCTAGAGGATGTTTCAAAGCATCCTTCATATTTAGCGTATGACTTTGTGCTATCACTGCCATGTGTCTAAATACGTTTCTGTCTGTTCTAATTATCACTGTTTTCCGTTTGCCTTGCGAGCCTTAGTTTTGTTCAAACTGGAAAATATTTTGAGTTGAAGCCTAGGTAGCGGATCATTACACTTCTTGTTGGGAGTAGCACTGGGTCTTTCAGCTTTGAATTTATTGTATGCATCCTCGCCCTTTAATTCTGCACTTAGTAAATCTGGAATCATATCCATTGGGATACTCACCACTGTTGACAGATTGAAAATATCTGCCATATTGTCACTGAATGGATTTGTCCAGTTATTCTCGAGCATATCTAATACAGACGATACATCTGCCTCGTCCTACATATCCATGTGGGTGTCATACCTCGGTAGCCGAACATGCTTTTTCGTAGCAGAAGTCATTCCCCATATGTTGCCTGAAGCCCACACTTCTATATTCTACACTAAGGTAATACCTCTGTGGAGCTTCTTTATTGGTACCGAAGCGTTTGTCCCACCTGGTGTCGGAGTATCTTTATTCACAGTTTCTTCAATTGTCATGTCCATGGGGATTTGGGCAAATGTGTTTTGAGATCATAGCAGGACAGAAAAACCGCTAGTGCAGAGTTGTTTGTGTACTTCTTGGTGACTGTTTGGCAAACTTAACATATCATCTAAATATCAAGGAAGGTAACGTGCATAGTAAGTTCCATCATATGCAAAGCACCAAGGAATGATTTCTCGAATTGCTGCAAGGTGCATAGGCAAGTTTCATTCATGAGATGCTTGCAACAGAATTTGAACAAGAGGCCCAAGGGGCCTATATCGCTCACCTGGAATTAGTTGCCACTGCCACAACCGAACAAACAGAGATGACCCCTGGAAAAATTTACTAATCTAATTTCTGTGAACGTTTAGCCAAGATTGATTAAAATTGGCCCAGTGGGTGCTAAGTAGTCTTGTCTATGATTGTCTCAAATATTTTCAGAAAATCCATAATGGCTTCCAAACACGCTAAATTTTGATTGATCCAAGTTGGCCAGGGTTTTTGCATGTATCAACTTTCCATGGACAAATTTTAATGGCCTTTAGTCCTTAATCATTGAAAACTAGGTCATCCACGATGGTCGACAAACAATTTGGCCCATCAAGTTCCCTTGAGCAAACATGGTTTAGCTCTTGCCCTAGATGATCTTTCCTGAGTTTTGAATCGATCACCCAATCGGTTTAGGACAAGATTTTTAAAGACGTTTATAAAAAGATTGCCCAAAATCAAAGATGGCCCTGTCACAAAAAGGCTGACCAGTTTTGTTTGAACAAATTTGGATCTCTATGCTCTAAGGATGTTGCCTGCCAAATATAATTGAATTGGCCCAGTGGTTGTCGAGAAGACATTCTCAATTTCTTATTGATTTAGTATGCGAATTTTTGGCGGGAAAGAGATTCAAGATGGCCGCCAAATCGTTTATCCAACACCTTTGAAAATGGCAAAATTGAAATCAGAATACCCAAAAACCTATATAAAACCAATTTCAGCTTCAGAATCCATCAAATAAAATTATCAGATATGGCTGCCAAATGCGATACATTTTGATTGGCCCACAGTGGCCATGTTTTTTACCGATCAACTGTACTTGAACAAACATCAATGGCATTTGGTCCCTATAGTCCGGGAGCCAATTTTCAAAAGGGGTCTAGAAGAATGGTTTCGTAGCACACCCAGTATTCAGAAGGTTTGTCTCTATATTATGGTAGACCGATGTCTTGGGTATATTCTGAGCCGTGTTGTACAAGAAAATTGTGGTATCACTAACCCGTGAGAAGCCCATTTACAATAGGTGTTGAATGTAGTTTTCAGACAATTTTCACAATGGTAAATTTTTCACAAACTTAAGCGCATGTTATATCAATACAATCTTAACCAAAATGGAAAGGAGTGATCGTATATCGCAGATTTATACATAATCAACCTCGTTTAAGACACCCGTATGTTGCTTTGTACATATTGGGGCACTTAGGTCTTCTTGTGACTAGCAATACCTTAGCTACAACAATGCCCATGTTTTCTACATTTTTCATAATTAAACTTTTAACTGACATGCAGTGCATGTCTACACAAGCTGGCAGGACATATTTATCACGTGAGCAAATGAGAGAATGTTACTCATCCGTGTCAGAGTCATCTTCGACAATTGTATGCTGAACATTGTCACACATTTCACCTCCCATACAAAGGCATGCTTCAGTGCAGAGTAGATTGTTAGCCTTGCATTGACAGAGATCTGTTCTTTTGCAGGCAGACTTTTGACATCTACATGATGTGAGTTCAATTAATCCAAATGGAGCAGGATCCTTTGACATTAGAACAGGCTTGAGTAGACCATCCACTATACTCCAGCCATGTCCATTTGGAGATGGAAGATTCTGAACAGCTTGCAATGAACGTCTCCAAACAAGAGCTTGAAAATTGGCCCTTTCGGTGTGATGCTTTAGACTATTCGATGTAGGTGGAAGATTTTCATTTCTTTGTCTCTTTTGACAAACGAGCCAATAACGGGTTTCATCAGCTGTCTTTCCCATATCCCTGGTGGTATACAACTCACAGACAAATTTCTCACATAGAATTGCAGTATTCGGTGATAAGTCAACATGTTCGCCGAGTTGGGCTAAGCTAAGCTGATGACATTCAGATGACTTTAAGAGATTGAATGATTTTCTCTTAGCGACTCCAAATAATGCACTAGTGCTATCACAACCTGTAAGAGAATGAAACCCAGGCAAAGACAGACAGATAGCTGGGCCCAGTACTTGAGCAACTGTATGTATTGGTATGTATCGCAATTTGTCCTTTGTGCCCGTACGGAACCATAGTTCAGAACAGTGAAGCGAACGATACGTATATATACTAAGTACTGCCACGTCTGTATCAGGAGACTGTATAACAACACGCATGTGGTCTTTTGAAGCGTGTAGCGCATGCAACATCATGCGCGTATCTGCTTCCTCGTGATCTGATCGAAGTTCTTCCAAATACGACGAATTGTTCGCTGAAATGACAACAACATCCATTCCATCGTTAAAGCCACCAGCAAGAATGACGCAATTGTCGGCAGATAGCATATTTGGACCAGTATCACGCCACCGCTTGCTGAGAAATGCAACCAGGTTACTTTTGTTGCTTGGATTGCTGATGTACTTGGCCCATTGCTTTGGAACGGGAGTATTTTCTCCAGCAATCTTTACTTCCAATGCTGTTGATGACCCACGTTTTAGCCGCTCTTCCGCTTTGAGAGATTCCAGTCTATCATATCTGTCAAAAACTATATCTACTCTGTTGCAGTCTTCTTGATTCAGTGGAACTGTAAAGATGTGCCAGTATTTATCAGCCAATTCTCCAAATGTAGACGTACCTCCAGTTTTAACCATTTGCACAATTGCCATGCCATCTACTACATAAGCATGCGCCTGTCTTGTCAACAGGTGGAAGCCGTCCATCAACATTTACTTCCTTTTTTAGTTCACTTAACAAAACACTTTTCACATTCTTTCTTAGAGTCCCATCCGTATGTGACAATGATAGTGGAACAGCAGACAGTTCATACGTCATCACTAGTTTTAAATCAACATCTCAGGATCTTGTGGCAATAATTAATCGACCAAATAGTTCGCGGTCAGATCTCACATTGTGAATTTTTTCATCATTTGTTTTGAGTTTTTTCTTCTGTGCTAGGCTGGCAAATGTTTTAAGTTTTAAGTGTGGCAACGTGTCCCAAAAGCTTCTCGTGTTAGTGTCCAGCCGCTCCTGAACAAAATTGTCCACAATCTCCTTACCAATGTCACAGGCAGAAACAAGTCTCTTGGCGATTTCACTAGGCAATACCACGCCAGTTGCAATGTTTACAAGCGGAAGACACTCGCTGTCGTCGTTTTCCGCAATATTAAAGGGATTGGTCATTATATCTGATGAGAACATCGAAAGTATCTTCTGCACATCGGTTTCATCCCTGTTCATTCGATTAGTCCCCATTTCCTTATGTACTCCAAACATGTGACTATCTTGTAACCCACACATTTGCTTTGTGACCGTTGTTATGGCTGCCCTCTCGTGGCTAGTTAAAAACCACCTCTCCAGAGCTCCTGGCTTTTGTGTTATTCCAATAATACCACCTCGCTTTTTGGAATCCAAATTAATCGATTGCTCTAAGGCCATATCTGTCCACACTTGATTGAATGGATGGTGTGAGCGACTTACGGAATGATTTCCATTCAAGAATTGTTCATGTACATGGGGATGTGTACTTGGAAGCATCTTCATGTCCGCAAGATATATTGGCAGCCATCTTGCATAATTGGTTCTGTCCATGCTGTAGAAATATGGTGCCATAGCAGCAGTAGCAGATAGGTGTGCCTGCCAATCTCCAGTTCTCTCACCTCTTATGAATCCAAGCAGAAGCTCTACCATATGAATATATGAGTTCCAAAATGCGAACAGGTGTGATTTCGAGCTTGACTCAACTTTAAAGGATTTGAACAGCTGTTGCAATTTATTCACGTACATACACACCTCTTTGAAATTTTCTTGCAGTGCATCTAAGTCGTCAATGCTGCTTCGGCACATCTTAATTTTCTCATCCAGACTCTCCAAATCTGTTGGAGTAATGTGGTCTTCATGTTGTCCATTTTGTTGAACCCATTTGGAAAAAGACTGCCATTGTAATCGCAGCAGCGCTTCCAGAACCAATTTGTGAGCCCTCACTCCTCGATTATATGACTTCCCTTTAAGTAGAGCAGCAGCCGTGCTGCTACCATATGTGTTGGCCTCTATGAGGAGATCTTCTAAGCCAGAGTCATCAAACATCTTTCCAATGTGGAATCCCCCCAGTCTGATCACAGTGTCACTACACTCTTCTTTATATCGCCACTGTATCTCCTTTGCCTTGACATATATGGCCAAGTCGAATGCAATGACCGAGTCATTCTGTCCTAGTGTTGTCATCATTCTTTGAACTTGTTTCATGACCGTATACACCGTATTGAATTCAGTTGGTGATCCGGAAATCATTGGACAGTAACCGATTTGTGTAAAAGGTGCGTTAGCACATGATACAAGTGCATTAAATCCACTCCAACTAGGGACTGTTTGTGTTTCTGTGGTCATCATGGGTACAAGATCTACCGCAAACAATTTTATTGGACACATTCGAACGATGGCCCATGCAAGATCCATGACTAATGCCTGTTCCTGGATTGAGCTATCACATTGGTACCAATCCTTCTTGACAGTGTCTATGAACGTGGTCACAACTGGTCTTCTATATAACCTTCACATTTCACCCTCGCCTTTGGTATATGCATGCAAAATGTATGTTGGATATACGTTAGGTCGATATTGTCTAAATATCATATATGGTGAAACTAATACGATATTACTTTGAGTTATGACACGATCATGCTTATATCGTTGTGCACTGTGGATACAGCCAAAGCCTAGACCCCCTATGCAAAGAAAACAGGATAACTAATTAGTGCTACCACAATTTGTTTGTACAACAGGGCTTAAAATGTGTGGGACATGTCCCCCAAGCCACAGTAAGTGTCAGACCTTCCGAATACTGGGTGTGCTACGTCACGATTCTGACCTAGCTTTAGCTCCTGGACTACTAATCATATCTGCCATATTTTGGTCTGATCCATTCATTAGTTCTGGAGAATTAATTTTCGCGAAAACTAGGTCTTCCAAAATGGCCGCCAAACCATTTTGCCAATCATGTTCCCTTGAACAAACTTAGCCCAGCTCTTGCCCTAGATTATATTTCATGAGTTTTGAATCGATCCCCTAAGTGGTTTCGAAGAAGATGTTGAAAGAAATTTCTAAAAATGGTCCAAATCCAAGATGGCCGCCGGTCAAATTGGCAGATCAACTTCCTTTGAGCCTACTTGGATACCTATGCCCTAAGTATGCTTCCTGCCAAATATACTTGAAATCGAACCTGTGGTTCTCGAGAAGACATTTTAAATTTCCCATTGCTTTAGCTTGGGAGATTTTGGCGGGAAAATAATCCAATTTCGGCTACAAAATCCATTAAATAAAAGATCCAATATGGCAACCAAACATGCTCCATTTTGATGGGTACACGGCGGTCATGTATTTTTATATATCTACTTCCATTGAATAAACATTAATTGCCCGTAGTCCCCAATCATATCTTCCAAATTCCAGCCCTATCTGTTCAGCGGTTCTGGAGAAGTCCTTTACCTGAAAAGTACGGCATTCAAGATGGCTGCCAACCTATTTGGCCAATCAAATTCCCTTGAACAATATTATTGCAGCTCTTACCTATGATGATATTTCATGAGTTTTGAATCGAATTGAAGGGGTTTCTGAGATTTTTAAAAACATTTCTAAAAATCATCCAAAATCCAAGATGGCCACCGGCCAAATAGGCCGATCGATGTCGTTTGAATAAATCTAAATTTCTATGACCTAAGAATGCTTCCTCATAAATATAATTAAAATTGGCTTAGTAGTTCTTGAGAAGAAGGCGGATAAACAATGGACACGTCACCATGGTATAAGCTCAAATAGCCTTTCAGACCAGGTGAGCTAACAACGTCAGTATATGACAACCAGAATGCTGACATGCTCCCATTGTCACAACATAGATGATTGCAGTATCTGTCAAAAACAATAGCAACTTTCACAAATGCAGTATTGTTAGATGAATACAGCTAAAGGCTTATTGAGATATGTCATCTCATGATCGCTGACATGACCTCGTCTAATGATTTGCTTGCATCTTGGTAGTTTGCTTGGACCCACGGAGCAAATCCATTTATAGCTAATCTCATGAATGCTTCATACTCTAGCACAGAGCAGTTGTAGTGACGCCCCTCAATGACTACAGAAGCAGATGCGTATGCAATGTTTCCTGTTTCATTACACACACCCCAGACTCTAGTATCTGCAAATCACTTTCCAAGCAGCATGCAAGGTGATTAAAAGGGTCATAATTGTGCTACTATAGAGTCAAATGTCAACTCCTTCCAAATAACTTCAACGACGTTTGCATACATAGCCTGGTCAAATATGCACATGATTCTCACTTAACTTCAAGGAGTCCCTAATCTTCATTGTTCAACACAGAAGTTCATACACTGGTGAGAAGCTGGTTGATGGTGAACCTACCATTGGCAGATACCCAATAGTGTCTTGAAATACAGGAGTAGTGCTTCGAACTTGTATAATAAAGCCTGTCCTGACATATAAGCAAACAAAGTCTTTCTGAAAGGCTTGCTGCTTTGGGCTTTCATAATCTTATTGCCACGTTTTAAGAGACGGGGTCCATATCTTTCACCTGAATTATATGCTGGTAGTCAATACAGTGCTACTTCCAGGCTTCTGTGCTTGGTCCTTTCTACGATGGGCATTGGTTTTTCAATTTGCGGACCAATAATCCTGTGTTGAACAGCAATGCCGTTTATTCTATGTGAATATTCCTTTTCCAATCATAGTTTCGTTTAGTTGATCTATATTGTCATACAAGCTTGCAGTAGGTATGTATGGGTAGATTTGTTCTGGCAAACAAATCCCATGTTCACTGAACGATGACACTTTCAGCAAAGCGAAAGCTGCATCAATTTCAAGGATGTCTGAGTATGATATTGAGTGGCCAATGCGATTTACCACATTGATAAGTTCCACATTACCTGTCAAGGTTTTTACACCACATGTTACAATATATATGTTTGTGTGCCATAAGTTTGTCGCATGTGATATTGTGGACTATATCCTGCCCAAATAAATGTATTCACTTTATTTGGTCGATTTAGTAGATGTTGATTTAAAATCATCAACCTCTCCAGTCAGTATGCATTTAGGAAAGTGCTGTACAGGAGGAATTCGCATTGCATCCTCAGTCAGTGTTGATGGGTTTGATGACCACCGAAGCTCTTGCTTTAACTCTTATTATTCCCATGTTTTCCGAAGAAAAATGGGCATTGTGTCATGCAACCTACGTGTGTGTCTGTGCATGGATGTGTGCATGTGTGGGCGTGTGTGCATGGATGTGTGCATGCGCGGGTGTGCATATGTGCCTGCATGTGCGTGCGTGCGTGCGTGCGTGCGTGCGTGCGTGTGTGCATCCATAAAGGCGTGTGGGAGTGTAAGTTGCCACTTTTTAATTTTGACCAACCGATATATCTATTTTGTTACGAGGTAGTTGAATCTTCATATTAGCATTCTGAATTGAATTAATAGGTCTTCGGATGGTATATGACTATTCAAACATTGACTAAGATCTGGGATATGCGATGTAATCGCTCAAGTCCCACTTACGCTGGGTAGCCAAATAACTGTTGTAGCATATAGAGTCGAGTCATTGCACGAGTAAATGATGTCATAATCAATTACAGGGAGTCCTAATCAATTACATGTCATGTAGGTTGACGATACAATCATAATGACACATTGCAATACTGCCAAGAACATTGAATAGACCACTAGCTGTTAAAATTGTATAGGTTTACTATTTAATAAAACATGATGATATTTTGAAAACTAATTCGACTGGGTGCTGCAACCGTCATAACGATTTGAATTCAAATTTTAATCCAAACTTGTTACATTCACCCTGCAACATCATCGGCATGTTAATACATCATTATTAACCAGATGTTCTTATGCTTATTTTCACAGAGCAGTCTATAATGAGAGATCTTGGAGAGAGAGAGAGGAGGGGGGGGGGTGGTGATGAAGAAGAAGGTGATGCGAGCACTACAAATTTGCGTTGTCGAATCAATATTAGTATGATACGATAGTCGACGACTCCCATGTCGGTAACAGTGATGCAGATGTTCGCGAAATCTGTCCCAATGCTGCATCTGCCGCGTCCTAACCTAAAGCGGATGGGCTATTGCAGCCCGCTGTACATAATGGATGTGGAAATAGCTGCAACAATCGAGTAATTGCGGGAGCTTGCCTGCCTACAGACAACCTAGAAACAAATTACTTTCAGGATTTAGAGAGCTATGAATCACAGGCATTAAAAATAATTATGTTAGTATATTTAAAAAATAAATTCTCTATAACTTATCGTGCTCTGGTAATGAGTAGGTTTTTACACATAATTCTCACTTTAACTAATAGATTTGTTAATAAATCTGGCATCTGTATAAACGAATAAGGCTCGCTACCGCTAAGCTATTCTTACTTTAACAACCAGTATAAAATGATTATTACAGATTTTCTTATCAAAATATAGTTCATAATAAGTTTAAACGAGAATTAATTCAACTATTAATTCATTTCAGACTTTGATAACATGTCTGGCGAGGTTATCGTGAGAGTCATTTCGGTTGGAAATGTACAAAAATAGACATCGCTCAAGGCTGCGCATGAGGATTTGCTTAAGACAAAGGCTGGAGGTAGCCTCAGGCGTTAAATTATTATTAATATTTTAAAATTATTTTTATTAGTTTTTACAGCTAATCTAATGGGTGACTCTGACAATGAGGGAGCCCCATCGTTATCATTATCATCATCATCATCATCATCATCATTAATATCAAAAGTTTTGCTGTCATCTACATAACTCCAGTTTATAAATCACCTGGTTTATTAAACTTCTGCAAGCATAATTATGCTAATTGTAAGAATAAGCGTTATCAGGTATGGGATGGGGATAATTTGGGTGGTGTTAATGAGGATGGCGTTAATGAGGTCAGGGATAATGAGGTTGGGGTTATTGATGGGGGGGGGGGGGTTAATGAGGGTGGGGTTAAAATTACTGACCAGAAGTACACTGTCAGGTTTAAAGAAGACGTTATACATTCTAAAAAACTTGCAACTGTTTCTGATCATGTTCACGTTATATTCGAAATGATATAGCACAGTTTTACGAATAAGCCACATTGACGGTAAAAGATTCGCCACGTTAACAACGAGTATTCAAATAATTATTACAGATATCAGCTTTTATTAGCGGAAAATACCCGTTGATAGTCATAAACACAAACTGCTAGATATCTATTTTAGAAAAACATAACCAGAATGGCTGTTGAGGCTATCTAGTAAACCATTCCGCTTATATTTTCTCCGAAATAGGGTTTGGTGGTCTGCAAATGCCTATTTCACAAGACCCTGCAGAAGATGAACTTATGACAACCTTACACCTTAAAGGGTATGATATAGAATTACTATATACATACTCTCAGAATACCCCTGCACGCACCTCTCCCAACCCCTATATCAGTAATATCACCAGATGGTTTATGACCTGTATTCCACCCCACCACATACGCACACATACACTCATGACCGCCATAGCCAATTACACCACATACAGCCTGACCTTTTAGTTTATACACACGCAACTGCACACAAGTGCATGGATAGATTGGCTCATGTGTATATTCTGAAGAAAGTTTGTTGTGACAATGTAAGCTGAAGGTATTACAATCAACTGTCCATATACCAACTTTCACAATTTGTAGCTTGGGACAAAATCATAGTGATTAGCGGCTTAATGCAATTGGTATTTATGTCAAAATTGGATATTTCTTACTATTAATAAGTATTCTGATGAATAATTTGCCTGGGGCGTTGTTGCAGTCATAACGGTTCAGGAAATTCTCTTGCACGTGTGACATGAACATGGAATAGGGCGGCATTGACATTGATAGCAATATGCAAACCGATATATTATTGTAATGTTATCCCTGGAATAATTGTCGACAATATTGAGTGAGTCATTCCTATTGTAAAATTTCAAAAATAGACTTCTCTCGATCTGCAAATGGATATTTGCTTAAGTATGTATGAAGTATGCGCGTAAGGTCAGAACAGTCAGCAATAGCCAGGGTTGATTTAACGTCTCACTCCATCACCACCACCACCACCACCATTGTATCATTATTTAGTAACGATCTGAGATTTAAATGTATTTTCAGATTAGGGGCGATGGGTCACATGACCTCGTTTGGGCTAACATGTCTGAACTCGTTATAACTCTGTAAACTTCCCAGCCCTCCACGGCCTCCCGATGCCTTCGCACCTCGTAGCTTTATCCAGTAATGATCTGAAATATAAGCGGTTGTAATTTGTTGGTGTCCGGGACTGCACTGAGTTCCCTTCAGAATTCTCCCTGTGTATTCAAAAGCTTGAAATGCATGAACTATTTTTGACTGGAATCCGCTGCTGCCTTGGGCAGCATCGGGTCCCCATTTCATTTCTGTATATTCAACAGTTTACAATGCATGAAATATTATGCCGAACATTTTTGACTGGAAGTCGTTGCTGCCTGTGCCAGCTCTGAGTCCTCTTTCGATGCGCTATACATCCAACCAGCTTACAATGCTATGAGTTATTTACTGAACAAATTGACTGGAAGCCATTGCTGCATGGGACAGCACCGGCTCACTATTCGATCTGGTGTATATTTACTAGTCACAATACATGACTTCCTGTGGCAGCGCCGGGTCCCATTTTGTTTTGCTCCATGCACTCAACAGTTTACATTTATTGTTGCCTTCAACTACATGTCACACTAGACTAGGCTATCATTCAAATTCAAGCCTAGTTTGAATACAACACAGCCTACCAATTCAACCGTATACACTAGTAACTGCAGGCCTACAACGGAAATGTTAGAATTATTACACGAATATTTTGGAACTGACTCGTTGGGGGACTGTTGCTGCACGAGGCTGCACCGGGAGTCTTTCAGCATTTTGATTGTATATTCAACAGTAGAATACACGAATCATATTATTGGTGGTTAGATCAAAGGTCAAGGTCACTGTGACCTCGAATAAGTCTTTTTTTTTTTTTGGTTGAGCTTTTTGCGTTTGGCTCCACATATTGTCTTATATCTCAACGTTGGTTCAACATATTGGGACCAATTGGACATATGCTTCCCTATGTCAATGGGATGCACCACAATGGGTTTGGGGTCACGAGGTCAAAGGTCGAGGTCTCCACGACCTTGGAATAATACTCTGAATTGATCAGTGTATTTCTTTATGCAGATGTTGTCTTTATTGAGCACACTAGTTTTTCACCAATATATCATCAGTGCAACACTGATTTCTTGTTTAATATTTTGTTCGGAGGACTTTGCTACCTGATGCAGCACCGGGTCCCCGTCGACTCTGTTCCATAATACTCAACAGTTTATATTTATCATTGCCCTGAACCACTCTGCCACACTAGATTAGGTCATCATCCAAATCCAACCATTGTTTAATGACTCTGTCTTTATTTGTCCTCTATTCCTTCATGTTCTTTATCTGTCCTATCTCTTACTCCTACCACACTCTCCCTACTATCCATGGAGCTCTATATGTTGATCTTTCAAGTCTGCCTCTGCCTTACTGCCGCACGGGCAAATGGCTTTCGGTGATTTACCCAATTGACAATGGATAATGACATACCAAGTTACCGTGCGACTATTGGGCTTTTTAACTGCCACTCTGTCAAACCCAAGCACCATTGAGCTACCCCACCTCCATTGCGAGAAATATTTGGACTCCTTCGAGGAATTTACACAGCCCCCCCCCCCTACCACTCCTTCTTAATTCCTACCTGAGTAATGTATTGACCTGTTTAATAATTTACATTCTCCTTTCTTTGGTTTACGACGTAGAAACTAATCCAGGCGCTACTAACTGTTTCAGAAATGTATGTTGTCAACCTCAATGTATGCGGCATCAAAGATAAAATACATCTTATCTAAGCTAATCTGTCCACTTTGACATCATTGCCATTACTGAAAGCGACCTTACCCAAAATAGCTTAATCAAACTACCTGGTTTCCACGAGCCTTATCGGATGGACCGCCAGCAGCCGTGGGGAGGCGTGTACGTCTATATCTCTAACAACATGGCAACTACCCGTCGTATTGAATATGAATGTCGTAGCATTGAAATGATATGGAACGAGATTCACCACCGCCCTGGTTTATTATTGTGTGTAATCTACCGGCCGCCTAACACAAGTGTTGACAAATGGCAAACTATCACCGACAATATTGAGAATGTTCGCGACTTAAACCCAAACAAAAGTCTTGTTTTACTCGGCGATATTAACGACGATCTTCTCAATCCATCTACGCATCATCTACGTGACATCATATCTACGTTTGGCTTTCACCAGTTAATACAAGAACCAACCCGACCCATTTCAAATACATTACTTGATCCAATTATTATCAGCTGTGCCACAATAGTAAAAGAGAGTGGAGTACTTGCGCCATTTTGTAGTGATCATACTCCAGTACATTTGGTTTTATCATCCTCCATACCTAAACGTAAAACATACACTCGCCATATATGAGACTATGCGAAAGCTGATTGGGATTTATTCAGGGATCACTTAACTAACGCACCCTGGAACAACATCTTCGATGTTAATGGCGTCGACATTTGGTGTCAGACAATCACTACAAACAGTATCGCCACTGCTAGTATTAGTATCCCAAATAAAACTATAACTATAAACCCAAATGATAAAGTCTGGATGTCCAGCAAAATAAAGCACAAAATGAGAGTCAGCGAAATATTGTTCAAGAAATCAAGAAAAACTAACCAAGAGCAAGACGTGGCCAACTTTAAAAAACAGAGAAACCTCTTCAATACATTAGCCCGAACAGAGAAAGAAAACTTCAGGAATAAATTAGCTGAAAAAATAAGGCATGGACGCACAGGTTCTAAAGAGTGGTGGAAAATAAGACTTTCCTATGTGATACTATCTCTAATTTTAGCGAAATGCCACCTCTGAAGCGCGATGATGGCTCATTCTCTTGCGACTCTTCAGAAAAGGCAAGCCTCCTTAACCAGTACTTCTCTAGCATCGCCAATATTGACGATGCTAATGCCAACTTACCTCCTCTATCTATGTATACGGAGAATACTCTCCACTCAATTAGAATATCAAACACTGACATCTCCGATGTACTGTCCAATCTGGACACGTCTAAAGCTGTTTGTCCGGATAAATTATGTCCGAAACTCTTATTCGAGAGCCAACAAGTATTGGTCCCAATACTAGCGCAGTTCTTTAATTACTCACTTTCTAGTGTGCGGTTCCCCACTTCATGGAAAATCGCTAATGTAACCCCCATACTCAAGAAAGGAGTCAAGAGCTTATGTTCAAATTATCGACCAATATCACTGTTGAGTTGTCTTAGTAACGTTATGGAGAGAACCATTTAAAAACATATCTATAACTATATTAGACACAATATCACTCTATGTCAGTCTGGCTTTCTTCCATCACATTCTACAGTAAATCAACTGCTTGATTTCTACACTGATATTACTCAAGCCCTTGACGATCAAAAGGAAATAATCTTTCTATTCTTCGATATGTCTAAAGCCTTTGATCGAGTATGGCATCGCAGCCTCCTACAGAAACTTAGGAATTTTGGTATCTGTGGAAATCTACTTGCATGGTTCGAAAATTATCTTGGAAACCGATACCAGTGAGTAGTTATAAACGGCAATGTGTCCACCCTACTTCGTTTACATGCTGGAGTGCCACAAGGCTCTGTGCTTGGTCCTTTGTTATTCTTAGTTTTTATTAATGACATGCCCAGCAATATAATTCACAATATTAGACTTTTTGCTGATGACACGTGCCTATGTGTAAGGTCAGATGATCTAAAAGAACACACTTCCACTCTCGATTACGATCTACTGACCATGACGCATTGGCCAAACATGTGGCTCATCAAGTTTAATGCCTTGAAAACTACATCTCTTTTTTTCCCCTGTGCAACGAGCCCACATCCTTTTCAATCAACTTCGAAGATTCTGAAATTCAACCATCAACTGATCATAAGCACCTCAGCATTACCTTTAATAACAAAGGGAATTGGCTTAACCATGTGAGTAATTTCATAGCAAACGCTCAACACAAACTTTCCTTACTTAAAGGTCTAAACTATATTTCAGACCGTAAATGTCTCGAGATCATGTACAAAACATTTATTAGACCTTCTTTAGAATATGCAGATGTTGTGTGGGATAATATTCCACAATATCTTGTAATTCGGTTAGAGGACATCCAAAAAGATGGTCTCAGAACGGTATGTGGAGTGACACGTAGTGCGAGCACTGAAGTCCTGTACTTAGAAACAGGCATCAAAACCTTGTCAAGTAGACGTGAATTTCATAGATTATCTATGTTATTTAAAATTATTAACGGGATGACCTGTGAGGTTCTGGTCACCCATCTTCCCACACTATCCCAATCACGAAATCCTTACAATGTCCGTCATCCAAATTTACTCACTCCATTCCACTGCCGTACTGAGCTCTTCTATGGATCCTTTTTCCCAGCAACCGTCCACGCCTGGAATATGCTTCCTGTGCCGGTGAGAGATTCTGTCATTCTTCTAGAATTTAAAAGCAAATTCGAGGCTGTGTCACCCATACGACAACCCCCTGAGTGGTATTATGTAGGCCCGAGGTTTGCCAACATAATGCTATGCATGCTCTGAAACGGTTGTAGTTCTTTAAACCGACATCTATTTTACAACTTTCTGTTGGAATCTGCCAGTTGTTCTTGTTGGCACAATGATGAATCTACAAACCACTACCTCTTACATTGTGCCTTTTTTAACGAGCAAAGAGTCGTTTTCCAAAATCAGCTTGCCTTGAATGATATTTCTCTTGATAATCTTACGGTCAACCAGCTTCTATATGGGACTTACACTGCCAACTTGGAAATGAACAAACTGATCTGTAATACGGTATGTCAATAAATAAGTAAAACCAACCGCTTTCAGTAGCTTTCTGTTTGCGAACTTATAGTTTAAGGGGTAAAAGGACAGCAGCCCAACATGTACAGGTCGGGGCAAAGACAGCACCTAGAGCTCACCTCTGCTATTCTTCCATTTGATCTTATTCCTCGCTCTCTCTATCTCTCACCCTCTCTCCCCTCCTTTCCCCTTCTCTCTCTCTCTCTCTCGGTCTTTCTTCCTACTCCCCCCCACCTCACACTCAACATCCACACACTTATGCACACTAATAGACTACAATTAATTAAACTATTATGATTATCCGCCATTTTGTTGCAAAAAGGTTTTGTATAATCTGTATGTGTATGGGAGACACGGGCATAAGACTCTAAGTCTTATCGTGCTTCCATCTGAACAAAAATAAACCATGTTTAAACCAAATATAAGCGGTGGTTGATCTGATTAGCAGCGAGGGGTCATGTAAACTCGTTTGGCCCCACCCCATCTGTTTTCATGCCTTATTATACCTGTTAATCATAAGCCGTTGCACATGTCATCAACAGCATGCATCAATAGTTCTAAATCCCAAACCGCGGTGGAGCGATAAATGGCTGCTCTCATTGGTTGAGAGTTTGATGACGTGATCTCATTTGCATATTAGGACATGACCGCTTTTCCGAACAAAACCTCTTGACCAATCAAAACTGAATATTTTTGGCGTGAAAACAAGAGCTCCGCAAACAGTGCATAATACCTACCACGATAACCACTATGAATGTGAGCTATCAGAAAATAGATATTTTTCCTCACAACCATACCAGTCATCCTATGAAGTTTCAAAGCGATCCACTAAACGGTCATGTAGATATCATCCAGAAACCATTTTCAAGATGGCCACCACTGCCTGGTGGCCATATTGGAATTTTGTATCTATACTTTTACTAAGTTTCTTCCTTAGACCTAATCCAGTAACCCTATGAAGCTTTAAAGCGATCTGCTAAACAGAAATGGAGTTACTGTATGGAGACCAAGTTTCAAGGTGGCCGCCCTTGGCTGGTGGCCATCTTGGATTTCGGATTATCGTTAATTTCGATAGGCTTCTTCTTCAGATCTAGTCCAACCTCCCTATGAAGGTTCAAAGCAATCCAATAAACGGAAACAGAGTTATCATCCGGAATCCCATTTTCAGGATGGTCGCCGGTGGCTGATTGCCATCTTGGATGTCGGATTATCACAGGCACATGCATGCACGCACACACGCACACATCGCCCACCCGACTGCCTCCACCCCCACCCCACCTCGGGCACTGCCAGCACATAATACAACATGATCATAAAGTCTTTTGGCAGGGTATAAAAAGTGGGAGTGGCCTAATATTCAAATGAGATGACGTCATCAAGCACTCACCCAATTAGACCCGCCGCCAGCATCACAGCCTTTCTACTCATGTATGCATTTTCTCCCAGGTAATAATGTCATGTAGATATTTTTCATATGAAAATGGGTAAAGGAATTACTACCTTCATAGCTAACTGAAGGTTTTCACACACAGAAATGTAACAGATATCTTCTGCGAGCATATATCCTAATATTCTGGGGGTGACACCTAAATCACACGCCTATGGCCCCGCCTTCAAAACTTTCTGGATTTTGGCCATGCTATGAATACATTTACGGCAGAAAAAAATGTCACTTAGGATGCAGAAGGACTGTCGGAGCATCTACCCCCCCCCCCCCCATAACCAACATACACACACGCACACACACACGCGCGCACGCACGCACGCACACACACCACCCACCGCTAATGAAAGTAGATCCCCTCTCACAGACTCTCCCCATTTATGACCAGTAGCTGAAACTCCTGGATCCACCCCTGATAACTGGATGAAAAAGTAGTTTACCATGACAAAGGCGCCCCGTGGTATCATTTGCTTAGTCATGTTGTAAAGATAGTATTCTAGATTTAACAAGCAACCCAATAACACAATTCAATTTATTTATTGTGTATCATATTTATTCTGCCCACTCGCCCGCTCGCCAGAGCCCAGTCCATCCGACCCCGTCTGTCCATACGTCCATCCGTCCGTCACACTAACAGATCGAACCTCAGCGACGACACCGCATATCTAGGCTAGTGGCGGAATATATAATGACTGCATATCCGAACATAATAAATGTGTTACCGTTGCCTTAATTACAAGACAATGTTGCAAGCATCTTCCAATGAATTCTTTCATCATATATTAATGGAGGGGGGGGGGGGGGGGGTGGGGGCGGTGGCTTTATAGTACATGATGGTCATGCCGAATATCTTGCGACCATCATTTCATGGTCGACAACACTTCTCTCCCTATCAAGTAGACAGAGACATGCTGGAATTACTCAAAGATGATCTCACAACATTCAGCCACCAAAGTAGTGTATCCCCCAAATGCATCCCATATCCGTTGTGGCATATGGCGCACGCGCTTCAATACGCATAGTAAATAGGCATGCATATTGAAGTTTCTCACCGTATTATGGAACATCTATGAGTGGTTTCACCGGTCAAATGTTCAAGACAGAAAAGGAATATTTCGAATGTTCTAATGTTTGAACCTTGGATTTATACAGTTTGGTTCAAGCTATCAATTATATCGAAGACCATTGCATAATATTCGCCGTTACATCCATATACAGAAAAGATCTGTCAATTTGAGAGACCTTGTGGAGATAATTGGACGATGTCTAGCTTACAAAAGGACAAAAGGTGCATTTTAACAAATTATAGTTAATAGTTTAAAATTCACAGCAATGTCAACATCTAGCTAAGACGATTTCAAAGATTTCAGGACCATTTCTTTAGAAAATCATTTTTGGGGTCACAAGATGTGGATGCATTAACCCTTTGAACCCTGAATTCCCAAAATATCAATTTCAAGTTAACTAAACAGACGATCTGTTCCATAGTTTAAAACTAATTTGGCAGGACCCAGTTACTCCCAGTCAAATTAATTTCAAAATATTCAACAAAATATTATTTTAAAATTTTTAACGAGATTTTGCATGTGAATTTTCCCGTTCTAATGGCTAATATACAACCGGTCAACATCGTGCCAAAAGGGACTAATATTATTTACAGATATACAGATGGCCTTTATGTACAGGTGCGGTGGACAGTCCACCAGATGCGAAACCACGAATGCATGCACCTACTAAAACACCATAGTTACAGGTTCGATTCCATTTATGCCATTGTTTGTCGAAACATTACTGAACATTGTCACAGTGATGGCGGAGCAAACAGATCGCCCTCCTGAACGGGATCCTGCCAATTTAAATACTATAGAAGGCTTTTTTAAATTTAAACCCGGAGCCAGTCACTCCATTAAATGTGCAAAAACTAGTCTTCTTTGCCCTGTAAATGGGCATTCATTAAGGTACCAGTAATGGGTTATAGTAGTACTCTCACAGATGTGTTCGACAATACAGTAATAATTCAGAATATTCATTGCATAGTAAAATATGGACTCTTTCTCACTAGAAAATAACAAATCTATGGCAACAAGCGTTTAGCGTTGAAAAAGTGTACGATTAAATTAATTAATTTCATTCGGCACATGTCAAACATATTTCATTTGGTCTATGCCAGTCATATTTCATTTGGGATCGATCGATTACTGCGCTCCGTGTATCTCAATTTCCAGAAAACTATACAGCTACGTTGTATATTTTAAAACTAATTTGACTGGGTGCTTATGTCAGCGGCCACGCAAACTAGATTCAAAATATCCACCAGCGTGTTTATTAAGTAACAGACATACAATTCGTACAACTTGACGGACTATTCCATGTTTAATACGGACTATTTCTGTCAATTATGATTATGGACGTGACACTGGATTGTCACGCCAACCTAAATTTGAAGTAGTTGATTATAACGTCATATGATTGACCTATAAACATTTCTATCTTTGCTCCGCCCATTTCTAGCTAAACCACGGCCATTTTTTTTACCTATGTTGGAATGATTTATATACATTAAACCACTAACTGCCAGAATTTCAATTTCAAGATAACAACTTACAGTAAAGCTGTTGAATATTTTACAACTAATTAGACTGGGGCGGTTGATGTCAATACCAGCAACAGCTCCCAGACAAATTAGTTTCAAAATTTTCAACAGAATGTTTATTAAATTGTAAATTCATAAAAGATATGCAATTCGTACTCGTGACAGGTTTTAAAAGGTTTATGGCAGAGGGCTCTACGCTGTTTTGCTTGTCACGTCAGATAATATATAACGTACATGTTTATGACGTCAGCACATTTTTTTACGCAAGAATTTAATAATATCATTTCTTACTGTCTCGGCTGCAAAGCAGTAAATTAATGGATTGACGGCACTATTTGCGTGCATCACATACCCCAGTATATTTAGTACCATTGCATAATAAACATGTGGATATATATTAGGCTTAGGGACAGCTGCATATATGTTGTGTGGTAGCCATGTTAAAAAGAATACGAAAATTACAATGGTGAGCGCTGTGGCAGTCGTATTTTTACGCTGTTGTTGTACCCCAATAGACTTTCTGGCTTGCATAACCCGGATGTATTTGAATATATGGAGCAGAACGATAGACACGCTTGGGTAAATAGTATTACCGATTAGGAATACGTACCTCGCACTAGCAAAGTTACCACACATCTTACATTTAAAGATGGGTTTATTGTCCACGATCGCATCTAGTCCTGAAGTCTGGTGGTAGGCAACTCCGATCCAAAGACTGCATACAACGAACCAGAGTCCCAGACAACATTTACACATAATGCTGGGCGTCACTCTGACACGCGACTTTAGAGGATAACACAGCTGATAAAACCGGATTGCAGCGAAGAGCACCAGATGGTGTGTGCTTGATGTAAGACCAATCCCAGAAACATAATATATCAACCGGCAAACATGTGTATGGGCATATTTAAATGTTATATGAGGTACAATCAAGCCAGCCATTCCAGCTCCTGATACGCATGCGCACAGATCTGCCACCACAAGACTGGTTATAAATATGAACAGGGGACTTCTGTACTTCTTCGATACTACGAGATAGAATAACAGAAACATGTTAATCATAGCTCCCACCAGCAAGACAGCAACTGGCAGTTCCTTGTATAGAAATGGTGGCACAACCCTATAAATAGTGAACGATGGCACATCGGCTTTTGTGAGATTGGACTTTACTGCTAAGTCGCTTGCATTTGCGGCATCCATCGTCCTGTTCTAGTTTTCACACTGAACTTGCACTGGGATGGCTGTTGTATTATCAAATTGTGACCATGACTACTAACATAGTATATGTGAGGATAACAGCTCATTAACGCCGGAATATCATATAAGTATAGTCTGGTTATGATAAGCTTTACACTAAAACAGGTAATAATAGTCTACTACTTAACTAGTGGTACAGGTGACTAGTATTTCTGAAGAAATTGTTTTAACAGACTGTGATCATGTCCGTTACTACTAACAGAATATATGTGAAGACAACAGCTCATTAACGCCGGATCATCGTAAATATATAGTCTGGTTGTGATAATCTTTACACATTAAACGGTCAATAAGTCTACTACTTAGCTAGTGGTACATGTGATTAGTATTTCTGATCTGAAGAACTGGCATTGCGTTGTTCTCGATAAGACAGAGTATTGCTTTTGCTAAAGAATATCACCATTAGTGTAGATTCCTAGTCCTGCCACGTCAGTTAGACTTGTAGTAGAGTCTCGAGGAGAATAAATAGTAATGTACATTTGTAATGTTGTCGAACCTGTGTTATTGATAATATAATGATTAATCTTCGAGTTTCTAATCTCGATGCAGGTGAAACATCTTATGCGTCTTGTGTCTTTATTTGTCTCTTTGGCAATACATTAAAAGTAATGGAACACGAGCATAAAGGTACATTTGCAATATTGTCGGAACTGGCTAAATTTATCACATTGGCTATTGATCTTGGATCTTCCTATTATGAATAGCGAACATGTGAAACAGCATATGTATTTGCGTGCGTGTGTATTGCTAATGGTGTAGCGAAAATCGAGAGTTGTGTGTATTAAGAAATAAGGACAGCCGGAAACTGTGAAGAAATCATACGGTTTTTTCCAAATCATAGACGGAACATATATATATATATATATATATATATATATATATATATATATATATATATATATATATATATATATATATATATATATATATATATATATATATATATATATATATATATATATATATATATATATATATATATATATATTAGCGAATTCTCTGTAGGGGCTGTTGCTATGATGGTCTTGGTGTGATGTAATATTACTATAAAAAATAACGCATTGTCAACCTTGGTGCTGTCACTCGGAGTTCTTTTAGGCGAAGTTAAAGCTGCAGGCCGAAAAGCGAACCTGGGTGGTGGAGCTAACATTGTCGACACGAGGACCTGTTTAGACGTCCTTGACACTAGAGGTGGTGAGTTCTCACGCTGTTGAGTGTGTGTGCGTGTATGCATGGGGCATATTCACGAAGAGTGACTAACCTACCCACCCGCCTATGTGCCTGAGGCGCTTAATTATTCATCTCGCATAGGTGAACAGAGACTTAGGCATTTTCTGGAGTTACGCCAGATTTACGCATTTTTTCTGACTATGACCCCTGAACCCCAATTGCCCCATCTCCTCCCACCGTCCCTAAAGTTGTTCCCTTCTTCTCGCCCATCACACCAGACAGTTGTTCCATTTCTCTTACTACATTGTCCCTGCCCCCAGAGGCTACATGAGTTCCCATCTTGGCGCGCCTGGGTGATGCACTGACTACGAGTGGATGAGAAGTCCATAACTGGTGGGTCAGATAACACTCAAGGTACACCGTACGAAATAAGATCTTGGAAAAGGGTGCTGTGCAAGTTAGAGGTGCACGCCGTGCACGTGCTGACGGTATTGGAAAAGAACAACAGAGGGTTTTTTTTAAAGTAAATGTTTTGGTACAAGTCTAAGTAAAGGCAGATAGCGTCAAGTTGGTTGAACGTAGGAGATAGTGCAAACCTTTTAGGCTACACACGAAATCCTCAGTTATTAATCAACTTGTCACGTGTTAAGATTTTATCAGCTAAATAACTGAATAACTATCTTATAAGTCACCATTCCATAGCTTAGCTAGGGGTTAATTTAAACTGACTAACGCGTAGTGAACAGTGCAACGTTGTATCGAAGATAACATTCATATAGGTCATTTGCAAATTGACCAGATGATTCACATCAAACTTGGTATAAGTTGTAAATAACGTGTCAACTAAGCAGCCCTAAACATTAGCGAGCTCAGAGACTAAGTTTGAATAATACATAATCTGACAACAGTTAACAATGTAAAAGATAGCGATTGAACTCACTATCTGGCAACAATGCCTATAGAAATTTTGAAAACGTTGTGCTGGTAACAATCTGGCAGCAACGCTCCAATTTAAATTCTATTCAGTTTAAATATTTGCTAAGCTTATGTTGACAATCAACAAATGGTAAGAAAGAACTCGAAATCATCTAGCAACAAACGTGAAACACGTCAGGCCTACAAACCCATAAGAACCCGTTCAAAAAAAAGAATCTTGTGCCGCTTTTTGGACAACTAATCAAGATGCTTTTACTTGAAAGTTGTTCTAAGAAAAATATAAGTAAGCAGGCAGGGGCGTCTATCGGCTAAATTCTGAGACAGCCGGTAAATAAGATCAGGTATACAAGTATTAGAAAGATCTCCTTGCAATTTGGTTGTTATGAACAGAAAAGTCTTGCTCACCTTTCTACTGAAAGCAGAGTGACCTCTAACTGCCTGGCGATTATCGGTAAAATTAATTGAATGACCTTGACCTTTGTCCTATAAATATGATTCTAGACTGAATCTAAATAAATTGAACGATTCGAAACTACGGGCAACGGAGATCAAGTTTGAACTAAATCGATCAAATAAATTTAAGGTTTAGACTGCCAGTGTTAAGAAGGACCCATCCTTTCCCCCATAACGCTACGATTGGTTTATTGTGAAACCGGGTTAGTCAATTTAGCTTCAGGATGCTGTTTTGCCAAAAGGTCAAATCTGGTAAGACTTGAATAATAATTTTAGAACCAGTAATTAGATTACTTGCATCCCAAAACTGGAACGAAATCTGGCTCACCTATCCTAGCCTAACCAGAAGGGATTACGGACGTACTAAACACTTAATTGATTCTGAAAGATTATGGCGTCACAATGCTCAAAACGTTGCTATGGTAGGAAGGTACCTTCTTAGCATCGGCAGGGCACAACATGCTATTGAATGATAAATATAACTGATAACATCTCCTAGTGCAGTGTAAAATAATCAACAATTCATCTTCTGTGTGTCCTAATGTTAATGAAAGTGCCTACGTGATGCGATTCTAGACTGAGTACAATGACAATGATACTGTAAAAACTGTGAACGTGCTCTCATAATCAACAGTGGAATCTACTAAATGATAAGAAAATCATTGCTGACTATCTGTAAAGTAACTAACTGCTGCCTGCAACTCGCTTCAACGGGAAACCAGGATCTACTTGACCACAAGAAATATCTCAGTACTGGCTCTCGATATTATTAATGTCTAGGTCAAGTTCGACTCCTAACCAGAGTTAGCTATAGCTAACTAGAGTACCAGTCGAACTTCAAATAGTTAACTAGCTAGTCAACTATAGTCAACCGAGCGTCAGATGGTTAGTGCGATATTTGCGTAAATTTCAAAATGGCGGACACCGATCTCTCGCCACAAATAAATGCATATATAAGTGTAAATATTTCGCTAAATAACTTAGGTTTGATGAAATTATGCTTTCCTATTGTATGTAAATGTTCCCAAGCCCATATTCCTTCCCACTTTATGCCATATGTACGCTTTTTGACGTCTTAGCGGACAAAAATAACCCATTTTCGTAGGTCATCAAAACAGACGACAGAAAGGGTTAATGGAGACTGGTACCCGGCTCTAAATTTTCTGCAATAGTAATTCAATAGGGAACAGGGTACCAACGACCTATAGTCGACTGCGATCAAGTTCGATTGGGCATAGCAACTGCGCATGATCAGTAAAACCAGCAAACTGACTATAGTTAGTCAGTCGAACTTGACCCTAGCCTCATACATGCAGATAAATTACTAAACGTAAAATATTTAATTCAGACGTTACATTTTTAAAACTTAGCTTTAGAGTAGCTATCATGGTCTTCGTTTTTATTATGTAGTCTCTACACCCAGTATATCTGGATCATGTTGATCTTGTTATTGGTGCATAAATTATTCTATATACAATACAGTGAAACCTGTCTAAACCGACCACTGACTAAACCGACTCTCTCTCAAAACAGAACAAAAATCGTATTCCCCAAACAACTATGTGTTTCCGAAATTCAATTTTCGTAAGAAATGACCCTTGACAAACCGAATTTAGTTCCAGATATATTTCTGCTATAATAATAATAATAATAATAATAATAATAATAATAATAATAATAATAATAATAATAATAATAATAATTTACCGAGGGTACATCATATATATTTTCAAAAATCGTCTCTTTGTCTGCAAATGGAACTTTTCTATAAAAGAAATAATACTTATTTCACCTTTAAAGGGGTAACTATTAGTGAATTTAATTTTCAGATTTCTGTTGACTATTTTGAAAGTAATTTCACTGATCGCTATTGTGACCATGGAAACAACATGTTCCAGTCAAATTACTTTCAAAATAATTATCAAATACAATGTTGAATATCTGGAAAGTAATTTGATTGATAGCTGCTGTTGTGCCTATAGCAGCAACCGGTTGCAGTCAAATTACGTTCAAAATACAGCTGTAGGCAAAGCGTTCCAGTCAAATTTGTTTCGAAATATTCATCAGCTTGTTCAATACCTGAATTAAGATTCTCGCATTTCAGGATTCAAATGTTTAAATGTTAACTTCTATGGTTGAGATAACACATGACTGAGTATGTGTGTATAGTTAGACTGAATGACAAGTGCTTCTAATCATAATGGGTGAACAAAAAATTAACCCATGTCATGCAAAATTATCAGCAACTATTATTTATTGATCTTGGTAAATGTCTATTTGCTTTCCAAGAAGATATTCTTTGAAGATTTAGCACTGGAATGACTGACTCGATTACCAAGCCAGTCATATCAGTCATAAATTTTCAAAAATTATCTTCTCTTGTAATGCAAATGGTCAATCAAAAGGCCAATCTTGACAAATAAAGTAGTAAGAGATTTCTGAATGAATGGAGTTAGCAACACAATACCCTATTCATTGATTGAGCAACCATAGATATATTACTAAGCTCACGCTAATTACCTTGAAAGGATCTATAAAAAACCTACAGCAAGTACTTGTTGAACAGATTGTACAGTCAAAGGTGCTCTAGTTACCAACTGTGTTTTGGGCCACAAGATTGCGGTTCTTTATAAAACAGATGATTGTATGAATATTATTCAATTTCCTGAAAATCAACATATTGATTAACGCAGCGACAACGCTTTGTCCAATAGTTTTATTAACCCTTTTATGCCCAAACCGGAAATACCAGCCTTTGTCGTGGTCTTTACATAGATAGATAGATTTATTCACACATTAAGGCCATTTGACCCTTGAGTGCAAATGGTTACACATAACGTGATATGGCCGACAAATCAACTAAGTGCATTACATTTGCAAGAACATATTCAGTCTCATATTTTATATGTTCGTAACTACGAAATGCGTTTAAGCCGCCAGACGCGTGTACATCGGTAAACGTTCTCTAAAGTCTGCGATTAAATTTCATCGGTAATTACGAAGCATGTTTATCATTAAGCGTGCCTAAACTACGGATTAAGTTTAAACGCTGCTTAGCGGAGAATAATAGAATTCCCTAAACATGGTCAGGGGGTTGTTTAAGTTGTGAATTGCATGTTACCACATCATTTGAAAGTGATAACTACACGTGGATATTTGAAAAGAAGAACGTTTAAGATTTTCTCATTGGGTCCGGGTTACACAGTACATTCAGGAACGACATATTTTTATAGCAACAGCAGCAGTAGTAGTAGTAGTAGTAGTAGTAGTAGTAGTAGTAGTAGTAGTAGTGGTAGCAGCTGGGGCGGCGGCGGTGACGGCGACGGCGGCGGTGGTGCTGGTGGTGGTAGTAGTAGTAGTAGTAGTAGTAGTAGTAGTAGTAGTAGTAGTAGTAGTAGTAGTAGTAGTAGTAGTAGTAGTAGTAGTAGCAGCAGCAGCAGCAGCAGCAGCAGCAGCAGCAGTAGAAGTAGTAATAGTAGTAGTAGTAGTAGTAGTAGTAGTAGTAGTAGTAGTAGTAGTAGTAGTAGTAGTAGTAGTAGTAGCAGCACCAGCAGCAGCAGCACCAGCAGCAGCAGCAGCAGCAGCAGCAGTAGTAGTAGTAGTAGTAGTAGTAGTAGTAGTAGTAGTAGTAGTAGTAGTAGTAGTAGTAGTAGTAGTAGCAGCAGCAGCAGCAGCAGCAGCAGCAGCAGCAGCAGCAGCAGCAGCAGAAGCAGCAGCAGCAGTGGTAGTAGTAGTAGTAGTAGTAGCAGTAGTAGTAGTAGTAGTAGTTATCCGTTGTAGGTGTATGGATGCACTTCAAATCTTTGATCTGGCGCAAGATGAGCCCAACGAAATTGAAGACGAGAATCTTCAGCATGTCATTCGTGTCTTTATGGACAGGGTAAATCCGATCGAATCTTACGAGGAAGACCAGTTTATTAAGCGGTTTCGAGTTACGAAAAACTCATTTAATGACATCCTTGCACTTTTAAGATTAGAGTTGCAAGATTTAGCTCGGAGAAGCTGTGCACTTCCTCTCAGCTCTCCAATTAGTGTGTGCCCAGCGTTATTTCGCATGTGGAGTGTTTCAGATTATGGTCAGCGACACGTCTGGAATCTCGCGACATACCTGTGGACACGCCATTCACAGAGTTGCTGCTGTTATCTGTCCCATCAAGGAGCGTTTTAAGACCTTTCCTCAGACGGCCAATGCTAGGCAATCTGTGATACGTGGATTTCACCAAATAGCAGGATTTCCTGGCGTTGTTGGAGCAATTGACGGAACACACCTCCCTATTCGAAATCAGGGGGGTGGGGCCGATGCCCAGTTATTCATGAACTGAAAGGGCTATTACAGTTTAAATTGTCAGTTCGTTTGAGACCACCAAAGGTTGTTCACCAACCTAGTTTGCCGGTGGTGTGGTTCAGCATATGATTCACGGGTTTGGAATGAGTCCTCATTGTTCAATCGATTCAACACTGGTGAACTCTCGGGAATTCTTGTGGGGGATGCAGCCTACACATGCCGCCCATTTCTGCTGATCCTGGTTCGGCAAGAGAGGACGGAGGCTGACAGGCAATATAATATTGCACATCGGCGAACACGCTCCCGGATCGAGAATGACTTTGGCATTTGAAAATGGTGATTCCTGTGCGTCGGTTATAGAAATCAGTTAAGTTGTTCTGTAATTACCAACATAATTGTAGTGAAATATAATGTCAATGTTTATAAGAAAAGAAAGATGGCATATTCCCCTGACTCAAATGTTTGCTGTATGCCTTCGATTATCAAAGGGAAATATTTACAATGACCTTGATCTTTGACTGTTTCAATCGAAAATTAACAACTTTGTTTGGACAACCAAACACAAACTTTAACCAAAGTTTTATCAAATTCATTTACTATAGAATTTTTATCTGGATGTCTGTTTCAGACATAATCTATAGCGTCTATTCCTTAGACACGCAACCAGATAACATGTATATTAGTGTGGTAAAGTGACTAAACAGACAGGCAGGCAGACAGACAGACAGACAGACAGACAGACAGACAGACAGACGGACGGACGGACGGACGGACGGACGGACGGACGGACGGACGGACATACAGACAGATAGACATACAGACAGAGAGGCAGGCAGCCAGGCAGGGAGGCTGGCAAGCATGCATGCAGGCAGGCAGGCAGACACAAAGAGCAATACACTGATTGCTATGTCACACCATCACCACCATCATCATCTACACGGGGGTGCTAATAAAGGCAATTAAATCCGTTTTAAAAAGAGAATTTGGACTCACACATTTGTATATACCTTTAGTATGACAACAGGTATCAGACAGATATATGGATTGACAGATGGACGAATTCTAAAACAAAAGTGGACGCTGATAGTTATATTATCTGCCTTTCGTCCTCGAGGATATAAGTCCGTGTGGTGTGAAGTGCGATGATCCCGTAAATGCTAATACCAATGTTTAATAAAGTAAATTTTCATCTTATTTTACATGGGTCATAACATGGCAATAATCGTGGCAACAGCCTGTCTTTATAAATTGGCCATCCGACGACAGGATCAATTAGCAGACGACGGGAAGAAATTGTTGAACATGTTGAGGATGTTCAGTCTGCTACTGTAGAAGGAAACTTAAGGAGTGATGTTTTCCGCGACAGATTTATCCGAGAGAACTTTGACCGAGTTATTAGTTTATTTAATAATATCTTTACTGCCATTACTACAAATCTAGCATGATTTTGCTTTTCCCACAGTAGTGACAAAAACAGCTAAAACATTTTTATGAGATCGTCTTGAGCAAAATGTCACTACTACTACTACTTACTACTACTACTACTACTACTACTACTACTACTACTACTACTACTACTACTACTACTACTACTACTACTACTACTACTACTACTATTACTACTACTACTACTACTACTACTACTACTACTACTACTACTACTACTACTACTACTACTACTACTACTACTACTACTACTATTACTACTACTACTACTTCGTTGTCTCTTTTCGTTAGTCATGCCGAACACGTTTTTTGCCAAAGTATTTAAAAACGCCGACCCAGGTATTTACATAGTTACCTATGCATACCTGCCAGTCTGCAAACTTCCGTCAAACCTCCTATGTGTGAGTGAGTGAGTGAGTGAGTGAGTGAGTGAGTGGGTGAGTGAGTGAGTGAGTGAGTGAGTGAGTGAGTGGGTGAGTGGGTGAGTGGGTGGGTGGGTGGGTGGGTGGGTGGGTGAGTGGGTGGGTGAGTGAGTGTGTTATGCTTTTTTGTTTATTCCGAACGGGTGCATCGTTTTGAGTTCTTTGATCCAGTAGTGTTCTCTGTTTAATCTTAGTTTTTTGTTATCTGTAAAAATTCTTTCAATTGGTCTTATCGTGATGTCTTTCATAGAATGTCTTGGATGGTTGAAATGCCATGAGATTCTTGTGTCTGTTTGGTGTCGGATTGCATGGATATGTTGTGTGAGTCGTTTGCTGAGTGTTTGACTTGTTTCTCCTATGTATTGAGAGCTGCATTGTTTGCATTCTATGAGGTAAATAATGTTGGTGGTATTGCAGCTCATTTGTGTGTTGATTTTGTGGTCTTTACCAGTGACGAAACTGGTGAATTTGTCAGCAGTGTTCATGTATTATTTGCATGTGATGCAATTGTTGTTGTTGCATTGTCGGAGTGTCCCTACTATGTCGTGAGTGTCATTTGGTGTCGGTACGATCTTATTGTTAGCATCTGGATTTTTTATTTTAATTAGGCTAGAGTGGACTAGGTGGTCCCTAATGCTTTTATTTTTCTTGAATGCTACTACTGGGTAGTTGGGAAAAATTGGTGCTAAGATTGGTGAAGACAAGATGTACTTTTCCCAGTAGGTTCGAATGGATTTGCCTATGTGTTCTAATGATGGGTGGTATTGTAGTATACAAGCTGGCCTAGGCTGTTTTTGTGTGGGTTGTTTGTAAAGAATGTCTTCTCTCTGTGTGTTCTCGGTTTTTTCTATGATGGCTTTAATTTCTGTCTCTTTGTATCCCCGGTGGATGAATGCATCTGTGAGTTCCTGTGTGCGTTGTTTTAATCTAGTAGGATCTGTGATGATGCGTTTGTATCTTAATGCTTGGCTGTAGATTATGGAATGTTTTGTGTGTTTAGGGTGGCTTGATTGTTTGTGAAGATACTGTTGTTTGTCTGTAGGTTTTCTGTATAGGTCCAATTTAAGTTTGTTATCTTCTTTGTATACCATTGTGTCCAAAAATGGGATTTTTTCCGTTGAATATTCCAAGTCAAATTTTATTGTGGGATGCTCTTTATTCATGTGTGCGTGAAATTCAAGTAGTTCGTTCTCACTGGTGTTCCAAATGAAAAATATGTCATCTATGTATCTAACTAAGTGAGATGGAGTGCTGCCCATCCATGTTGATAACATTCTGCTTACTATGGTGTACACGTAAATGTTAGCATATTTGACAGCAAACTTGGCTCCCATGGCTGTTCCATGTGTTTGTATGTAGTAGTCTTCATTGAATTGGAAGCTGTTTTTTGTAAGAATGTATCTCATTATTTGGGCCAATTCGTCTGGGTAGATGTGTGCAGGTGTGTGGTTATTGTTGTTTGTGTTTGTTTTTTCAAGTGTATGTCTGTAATGTTCTGTGACAATCTGTATGCCTTCTTCGTGTGGGATGTTTGTGTATAGTGATCTGACATCCATTGTGCATAGGATTGAGCCAGCATCCACTGTAGTGTTTTCTATATGTTGGATGAATGCAGTGGTGTCTCGTAGTAGATTTGGGATATCATTTTCCGTGTCTTTTAGTAGGTGGTCTGTGAATTCATTAATGCGTGACGTGGGGCCATCGCAGTTGGATACAATCGGGCGTCCGGGAGGAGGTATTCTGCCTTTGTGTATCTTAGGGTTAATGTAGATGCGCGGAGTTCTGACTTTGAATTCGGTGAGATATCTGTGTGTCTGTCCTGTGATGGCTCCGGTGATTAGAAGTTCGTTAATGTATGCATCTATGGTGTCTTTATATTCTAAAGTGGGATTTTCACTGAGTTTGGTGTAGTATGCGACATCTGTAAGTTGTCTGTGTACTTCTGCAATGTAGTCTGTTTTGTTGAGAATGACTATTGCGGAGCCTTTGTCTGCTGGTCTGATGACTATGTTTGTGTTATTAGCTAATGTTTTGAGGGCTGTTTTCTCATGGTGTGTGATGTTGGATCGTCGTGACTTGTCGGGTGGTTTGGTGATAAGCTTGGTGAGTGATGACCGGAGTTTGTTGATGGCATTGGGTGTTGTGCTTGGTCTCCATTCTGAGGGTAGTTTGAATTTGGATGGTGCTGTGGGTTTTTCAAGGTTGTTGCTGTAAAAGTAGTATTTGCATTCTAACTACTACTACTACTACTACTACTACTACTACTACTACTACTACTACTACTACTACTACTACTACTACTACTACTACTACTACTACTACTACTACTACTATTACTACTACTACTACTACTACTACTACTACTACTACTATTACTACTACTACTACTTCGTTGTCTCTTTTCGTTAGTCATGCCGAACACGTTTTTTGCCAAGTGCAGGTCGATCACCTATGCAATAAGTCGCATACGGGTAAGCGTTGATGCGGGAACAATAGCCAAGCGGGCCATCACGTAACGCTTAAGCGTGTGTAACTAAACGTGTGTTTAAGAGATTTCGTAGTTCCCGCTTAAAACAGTGGTTTAACTATACACGTGCAAATGATCTTTAGCCTCGTCTAAATCTAGTACGCGTATAAAGATAAGCGGCCTTTGTAGTTACGGACCATATGTCTACAGGAAACCCGTCTGAAACCCAACCAGGATTTCAAGAGGTACAACTACAACATCGAAAGACAAGACCGTACCGCAAAATCTGCAACCACATCTGGCGGGGAAGGCGACTGCGGCATAGCGACCCTCATAAAAAGTAATCTCCCCTACAAAAGATTGCCACAACGGGAGAGTCGCGTAGAGCACCTTACAATAGAAATAGTAGACGATCACGAAACTATTAATATTGTAAACGTCTATAGTCCCAAGCTGCACTCATCTTCGGACTATGACAAGCTCCTGGAAGGTCTAGAAGGTGAGACAATACTTCAGGGCGACTTCAACTCCCTCTGGCCATGTCCTATGGGGGAGCAAAACCACGGACTCAAAAGGCCGCATAATAGAACAGGTTATTGATAATTACAACCTGTGCCTACTAAACGACCATAGACCCACCAGATATAACTCCAGTGATGGTGAATGGTCGGTCCTGGACCTTTGCCTCATAACACCCGGCTTTCGACCAACCCCCATTTGGACGTTCAAGATCAACTCCTCGGCAGCGACCACCTCCCTATCAAAATACAGGTAGTGAGACAACAGAGCAAGAGTGAGGCGCCACTGCACAGGAACAATTGGAATCTGAAAAAGGCCAACTGGACTGAATACAAGCACACAATAGCCACAGAGCTGGAGTCACCGATCACCGGTACCATCACCGAGGAATATTATGAGCAATGTGTGGGGGTTCTCTACAAGGCGGCCAACTCAGCAATCCCACAATCAAAGCCAGACAACAACCCCAAACACAAACGCGTGCCTTTGTGGAACGACGAGTGCCAAGAAGCGGTAAAGCTCAAGAAAATTCCCTGGAATAGACTAAAGAGAAACTTCAGCACCGAACGCCTAGTTGAACACAAGAGACTCCAGGCCAAGGTAACAAGAACCATCGAAAAGGCAAAACGCGATCACTGGCGACAATACTGCTCTGAAACACTCGGTTCACACCCTCGAGCCAAATATGGCACAAAGCGAAAGCTATTGCCAGCGAAAAAACCAAGTCCAAAAAACCCTAACCCACCCTCATAGCAAATGGGGTAAAGCATGCCAATGACAAGGAAAAACTGAAGCGCTTGCCACAGTCTTCATTGCAACCAGTAGCAACGATAACCGTGACCATGACTTCGTAGCAACCAAAACAAAGGTCGATGAGCATATCAATCACCTGTTCAGCTCATGGAAATGTGAAGATCTTAACAACCGAGACATCAAGAAAAACCTTTTCAACAGAATGGAACCTGAGCAAACCCTTAGCAGAGGCAAAAGCTCCTCACCAGGTGAGGATGGCTTGAAATACGACATGCTTCGTATTATGCCAGAGGAGGGTAAACAAATGTTACTCAAACATGAGTTCGAACATAACGGTCTACTCCACCCTTGGCAGAGTGGCTTCAGAAAGGGCAGACACACTATGGACCACCTAGTCATACTGACTTAGGCAGCCAAGAAAGCCCTAGATGCGGGAAGAGGAAACATAACAATAATAGTTTTCTTAGACATTGAGAAAGCCTTTGATATGATGTTCTAAAAAAGCTCTATGACTTTGGTTACCATGGCCGCATCCTATTCTGGATACGAGATTTTCTCGATAACAGAAGGATTAGCGTCCGTGTCAATGGACAAATATCTAGGGAACAAACATTGGAAAACGGTAATCGCAGGGTGGTGAATAAGCCCCCTACTGTTCAATATCGTGATGAGTGATCTACCCAAAGACATTGAAAAAGACGATGCACTGGGTCCTAACGCAATAGGTGGGTCTATTTTTGCTGATGACACAGCACTGTGGAACAAATATGCGAAGATAGAACGTGCACGAAAGACCATGCAAATAGTTCTGGACATAGTCTCACGGTGGTGCAAACAAAAAAATGGTTTCAAACTGTCTGCGGAAAAAACAGTTCAAATCAATTTTACCAATGTTAAATACATAGGCCATGATGCAAATCTGTACCTCAATGGACAGAAAATCAAGACATGTGCTGAAGCCAAATTCCTGGGACTAACATTTGATGGAAAGCTCACCTGGAACCCCCACAGCAAGAGTCTGAGGGAGAGATGCTTCAAGCAATTAAATCTCCTTCACTCATTAACAAAGCACACCTGGGGTACAGACTTGCCAAGCATGCTTATGCTATACAGCGGCCTAATCCTGTCAAGGATAGACTATGAATGCGCAGCATACGCCACGGCAAGCAAGTCACTTTTAGAAACCATTGATACCCTACAAACAAAATGCCTTCTCATTTGCTGTGTTGCCCCACAGAGTAGCCCTCGAGACGCAATCAACAAAGAGTGTGGAGAAATACCATTAGATCTGCGAAGAGAGGAACGGCTTTTCAAAGTCTGGACATACCTACAAAGCTCTGCGCCCACCCACACTACCAGGGAGGTATGTCTTCCATGCAAGGAGCACCTAAGCCACAAGGTACTGCCCAAAATGACCAAAAAGACCAAACCACCAGGCCTGTTAATGACAGAGCTCGCCAGCGCCACTGAACTGGTAAACGTTGAAATAGAAAGCTCAAGGCCGGCTCCTGACCCGCCATTGCTGCTACCGCAGATCAAGGCGCATGACAGCCTATCCACACAGATTAGCAAGAAAAATCCACCAGCGCTAATTAGGAGCTACGTGCTGGAAAACATCGACAGCAGATGGAAAGAGCACATGAAAATCTACACCGACGCCTCCAAAATGCCCAACTCCGGCGAATGTGGTGCAGGAGTAGTCATAGGTGACCAGGAAGAAGCCCTCAAGTACACGCTTCCGACTCACTTGTCGATATATACGGCCGAACTGGTGGCAATTAAAAAGGCTCTAGAATGGATTAAAGCAGCAAATCCAGGCAAATACGTTATCCTCACAGACTCACTAAGCTCAGTGAAGAGCTTCAAATCTAGCAGCAGCAAGAGCAGAGACAACATAATCAAGGAACTCCGGCAGCTGTATGCAAATGTGGTGACTGACAACAAAACTGTGGACATCGACTGGGTGCCAAGCCACGTTGACATCAAAGGCAATGAGCAGGCCGACGAGGCAGCAAAACAAGCGCTCAAAGATGGAATCAGGATCAGCATAGGACTCTCAAAGTCTGAAGCGAATGCCCTAGTCAAAAGGCACATCAACAGCAAAAAGCACAATTGGCAGATTCCTGTTCAGATTCGTCCCTGGAGTCAAACGCAAGTACCAAAACCATATCCCAGGACGCCAAGACGACATTGTATTACGCCATATTAGAATGGGTCGAATCAGTGTTAACCAGATGCGAAAAAAACTCAACATGTCAGACACAGACCAATGTGAGACTTGCGAGGAGATTGAAACCCTAGACCATTTCTTCCTACGGTGCGATGAATATACAGGCATTAGAAAGGAACTCAAGAACACACTGAGAAAGGGAAATTTCAATCTTGACCCTATAGAAGACATTATGGCGATACGTGACTAACAGATCAACCACGAATTAATAAAGTTCGTGCTTGCATCGAACAAACACATCATATAATCAGAACACACCAGATACAACACGAATGCTAAAAGACGTCTCACGTGAGACATTGCCAGAAGCCCTCCAAGAACTCATCACTCTCGTCCTCTAAGGACTTACCACCATCGTACTCTAAGTACTCACCTGCCTCGTCCTCTAAGGACACATATGAGAGAAAACGACCCCCCCTGAGAAACTGAAGGCTAAGAAAGCGAAAAAGCGGGAGGAGAAACGAACACCGTAGAAATGACCAGCATAGCAATTATAATTATAATCAACATAAGCGTCCGTGCCTGCATCATGAATTGATGACCCAGAGTACGGGAACGCATGCCCAAAAACATCTGTCTGTTTACTTGTTTGTTTACTTTTGCTCTCTTTCTCTTTCTCCTTCCCTCTTTTTCTTTCAGAGCCAGTGCCGGTGCCCCGATGCGGTTATGAACCCAACAACGACAGGCTAGTAGAGAGACAGATGGAGGACCAGGATGGATAACTGACCAACAGAACAACGGACGGGTTTGCCGGCCGACGGGCCACGAGGGACATGAACGTGTGTCCAAGTCAATCATGGACCGTCGGTAGGTATGTTCATCTGTCGAACGGACTGACAAACTGACCAACAAACGAACAGACTGACGGACAATTCTGGGCACAGCAAGCTGCTGGAGTACGCTTAAGCAATGTACTTGGCCCCACTTGCTCAGTCTTCTCGGATGGGACTTTAAACTGGGGTCCCGTCATACAGTGCTCATCACTGTATGAACGTGAGTTAGGGCTAGGTAGGCAAGAAATTCCGGCATAATCAAAGTAAACTGGATGCTGAATGGATTCGTCCTCGGACGGAATCAAGCAACATACGGATTACATAATCAAAACCAAATTGTTAGAATTAGAATCTTTCAGAGATTTTCCATGAGTCTAGGGAGGGATGCAACCCGGATGGCTGATTGAGTTCGTCCTCGGATGGACGCAATCACCATATGGGATGCCCAAACAATCCAAATCAAAAAGTGCTCGCTTGTGCCTGCTCAGATGATGGCCAGAATGGCAAATGGGTCCCAGGACTCTAAAGACCCCACACACCACACTCCCTGTACCCCAAAAGGGCCGAGAGGTGTCTGACATAAAGCACCCCCAGGATACATCAGGTCATGTGACCGCACGCACCGCGCCCCTCCCCCCACACACTCCACACCCATCACCTACCCCGTCCCCACCCCCGTTAGGCCCAGGTTAGGCCCTTGCCATCTCCCACGCCCAAGTATGAGGAGCAACAGAACAGCCACGGACAAGGACACTACGTGCCGTCTTCAACATGAGACAAAATCGAGAGACAACGATCAATACACACACAGAGACAGAAGCCAATGCACAAACTTTCGTCACAAGAATTCATTAGAAACCACAAAAACCAGGCGTGAGCATTGGGAACTAGCAAATAAACGCCTTGAAGATTACAACACACACACACACACACACACACACACACACACACACACACACCCACCCACCCACCCACCCACCCACCACACACACACACACACACACACACACACACACACACACACACACACACACACACACACACAAACACACACACACACACACACACACACACACACACACACAGACACACACACACACACACACACACACACACACACACACACACACACACACACACACACACACACACACACACACACACACACACACTGGCTCCAACAGAAGAAAAGTATGTTTACTCTTGACACCTAAACAGCAGCAGGTGTTTCTTGAGATATCTAGCAGTCAATCAGGGTATGAGATCTGATAGAAGTACGGTTCCTGCACGAGCGCCGAAACAAACGCAATGATGGGCCGATGACCTCACTGGATCAGCTGGACAAGTAGAATCTTTTTGCGAAGACCGTAATTCGCGATTATGAATCCATTGAAGAGGGCAGCTGCGCAGGCAAGCGGTACACTACCAAAACATCGTGACTATCTAGGTGTACGACCACCATGCTTTCTTCATGGGTGGGGGGGGGGGGAACGCCAACCTGGCTCATACGTTCTTTCATGGCTACTGCCAGATGTAGCTCACACAGACCTGCGGTCTCAAACGTCATAACAGAGAGAAGGCTGAACAACTACAGTCGTCATACAAGAAAATCAACAACACCTCAACAGGACAGTCACAGTTCCTCTCTTTACCTCACGCACGAGTCACAACAACGAGGCATATGCATCCACAATGCACTCTGTGGCTACAGTTGTCAGTGTTGGATCGACCGCGCATGCATGGATGAATATGCTCCTACAACCAACCACATATTCCAGTTTCATCATTGATTCTGGCATGAAATTCCATCAACATCAACATGGTGTAGGGGCTGCAAAGTGATACAGGAAGACAAGCACGAGAGACGAGGAGGTTCGAGCATGTTGATACATCCTCGCGGGATACTGGGAGTGCAGCTGTCGAACGATAATAGTCACAACGACTGCAGCACCACAATGGGACAACGTGCCATATCACCTGCATTACATCGTCTGTGATTGTCTGCCCCTCGTGGATGACACCAAGACACGTCCCAAAGAGACATGCAATATCTAATGCTCCATGACTACCCAACTTGGACAACTAGACTGAAGGGCAGCAACCGCTTGAAGCCATCAGCTTCAGAGCAAGCAGCTCTTCCAAGAACTGAGAATGCAACATTTGTATACTGGCTGTGATACTACGCTAACGTTGATGCACATCTTTCATCAAAGTCTTAGACTGATGAAACAGTTCTACACTGGGCGACTATAAGATGCAGTGCCCCTATATATCATATTGCGGAACTGCCCAACCCACACATGCTGTGGACCTCTACGACCCATGCAAGGAGGCTTATGAGATACTGGAAGACTTGGTTGTCAGTGGACCCAGCATCGTATTGACTCGACACCATGAGACAGGCTTGACTTGAATCGGTCTCAATGGCGAGCATGTCTGCACGTATTGATATTGAGGTATCCAAGAGATTCCGTAAGCACTGGCAGTCAAATGGTATATCGCTCATCGCCTAGAGATTATGGCCATATACAACACTATTGCCTATGAGTCATATAAACCCTTTGTTTCGTTCATGAATAATTTTACAGAGGGTCTGCACTTGGGGGTTGTGGACGCAACCACTCTTAGCAGATCTCTTCAGAGCGTTAGCAGTACATATAATGCTCGGGTGCGTCACGCCTTCACCATGGAGGAACGACTGGTAGGTAGAAGTCTGAATAGCACGTGATTTGAGGATCGTGAAGATATCAACAAGTCCTACAGCCTACAGAGTCATATAAGGCAAGATTCTCTATTGAGCGTCCCTTCCAGGTGGATATAGCAGTATATGAACTCGCAAAGCTGTGAATACTAGAGTTCTACTATGCCTTCCTAGATAGATATGCGTCCCATGGAAGCGTAGAATAGCCCCTCCTCACCCACCCCACCATGATGGAGACAGATTCCGCATACATCACAATAGTTGGAAACAGTCTAGATCAGGTGATATAACCAGCAATGCATGCGGAGTATGAAGCGTGTAAGCAAAATTGGCTAGCTTGGGACAGCTCATCATTTGGACGGACACCTGGGGGCTATGTTCCCGAAAGTGCCATTGCCTAGCCTCATAGTGGCATTGTTACGCATGTTCCATGACACCATAGCGACTATGCCTACGACGATTAGGCGAACTGTCGGTTTATGTTCGCTAACCTGCCGTAAATTCGATGTCTATGTGAAGGGAATCTCGCTATCGTTGGATATGTTATCAGCAAATGTTGTGAGCAGTTCCCTGTGATTAAAAATTGTTTCTAAATGTCATGCTAGTATGTATTGTACTAGCGGTCAATGATGTGGTCTTAGGTCGGTAAGGAGCATACGAATGATGTGAATGAATCTAAAATTTACCTTTTGCAGAGCGATTAAACTGTCTATGGTGAAAAGTGTAATGTATATTCAAAATAGTGAGATTTTCCATTTAATTGTTTTAAATACACTGATCCGCATGTACTAACTCCGCAGAGACAATAATTCCTCTGGCCCGATAATTCATCTTATTGTCCTTCAATCAATATTTCATCCATCCAAAATTGATGAAAATTACATATTGCTTATGTTCCTGTCTTCAAATGAAAAAGGAGGCGACAAAATTTTATCCTATACACATTTTATTTTGTTATATATTTAGAATCTACAGTAAACATACAGTCGAGCCGATAATGTTACTTTGTTGGCAAAAACCATTAATGGGAAATATCTTGATTTAAATTTGAGTAATGAGCTAAATTTTCCCACCCTCTAACATACATTCCGTACTATGTGCAGATTTGATCAACATCGCCTCTATTTCATAGTAAATATCTGGACAAGCCGTACTATCAAACTAGTGCATAGCCACTGTGAATTTGTCTTCATTATTGTGCATGGCTACTGGCAAACAATTGCTTTGCTATACACTACCTTGCTTTGTGTCCACACATGAATCATCAAAGGTATGTTAACTACTGGCAAGCAATTGCTTTGCTATACAGTACCTTGCTTTGTGTCCACACATGAATCATTAAAGGTATGTTAACTACTGGCAAACAATTGCTTTGCTATACACTACCTTGCTTTGTGTCCACACATGAATCATCAAAGGTATGTTAACTACTGGCAAGCAATTGCTTTGCTATACAGTACCTTGCTTTGTGTCCACACATGATCATCAAAGGTCTGTTAACTACTGGCAAGCAATTGCTTTGCTATACACTACCTTGCTTTGTGTCCACACATGAATCATCAAAGGTATGTTAACTACTGGCAAACAATTGCTTTGCTATACACTACCTTGCTTTGTGTCCACACATGAATCATTAAAGGTATGTTAACTACTGGCAAACAATTGCTTTGCTATACACTACCTTGCTTTGTGTCCACACATGAATCATCAAAGGTATGTTAACTACTGGCAAACAATTGCTTTGCTATACACTACCTTGCTTTGTGTCCACACATGATCATCAAAGGTCTGTTAACTACTGGCAAACAATTGCTTTGCTATACACTACCTTGCTTTGTGTCCACACATGATCATCAAAGGTATGTTAACTACTGGCAAACAATTGCTTTGCTATACACTACCTTGCTTTGTGTCCACACATGATCATCAAAGGTCTGTTAACTACTGGCAAGCAATTGCTTTGCTATACAGTACCTTGCTTTGTGTCCACACATGAATCATTAAAGGTATGTTAACTACTGGCAAACAATTGCTTTGCTATACACTACCTTGCTTTGTGTCCACACATGAATCATCAAAGGTATGTTAACTACTGGCAAACAATTGCTTTGCTATACACTACCTTGCTTTGTGTCCACACATGAATCATCAAAGGTATGTTAACTAGTTATTGGTTGGAATAAGCCTTTTATCTTTTGCATCAGTCTGTTTAGCCATCTGTCCATATAAACTGGCACATGCAATTCATGTGTAAGTAAAAGACATGTTGGTCAAGATGGTGGGTGGACAGACGGCCAAATGAACAATAGAAGCTGTGCCATAATATTTAACCTTGAAGATGAGTCAAGTGACCTGCAATCAGGAAGAGGGTTAACTAATTCTGAGCTCAACATATAGCTCAGTATTACAGCCCGTAACCAGTTAGAGCTGGTGACCATACTGAAATTGATAGGTGTACTCCTCAGGCCCAGTCCAAGGCATCTATGAAGTTCTCGGTCAATCCGACAAACAGTTATCATCATGAAACGGCTTATCAAGATGGACACCAGTGGCTGACATGCATATTGAATATCTGACCATTGTCAATTTTGAGAGGTTTCTTTTGCAGACCTAGTTCAAAGGGTCGGTGAAGTTTCAAGCCAATCCGACAAATCTTAGTTGAATTATCAAAAAAAATGCACTATTGCCCTTACATATACCCACGTACACATCTGACGAAAAGTATCAGCACACAATATCACACCGATTTCTTTGGCTGTCCATAAAACACAAAATCGTATCCAGTCCCGTGAGATTCTGAGGAGATATTTTAGCATAAGGTCAATAGATGCTTGTCTCAGAATGATTCTACATACTTCCCATAATCCTTATATCTCGCCAAATCTTACAATACACTATTTACATGTCAAATGTATGATTGCTTTGAAAACGAAGCAATTAAATCATTCAAATGAATGCTGAGATTCAAATAAAGAAACGCTAACGATTAAAGTATAAATTAATATCATCCATAAACCTGTTTGGCACAGACCGTGACTTTGAGGAGTTTTAAAATCATATGTATAAAACCAGACGCGCATGAGTTCCTGAATTCATGTGAGACTTACTCAGTGCGCATGCGTGCGTGCGGTGTATTTGTCTGTCGAGGTCATGGAGTCATGTACAAGTTCAGGTTAATTTTATTTACACTCAGGCTTTAGAAAAGCATATGAAGTAATTATTTGCAAATGTGGTATTTGGGATAGAATATTATTCTATAGTAATAGTAAGGGGTGGAAGTAGCAGCGACCATAGCAGCAGCAGCAGCGGCGACGGCAGTGGCGGTGGCATAAGCAGTCCAAATGAACAAAATGGCTGGGAAAATCTGCCGATGTGCGTAGGAAATCGGTAGGTGAGAGGTTGCTCTAAATCAGTGAAAGTTCATGCAACTACGTGCAAATTTCCGGCCGAGCCATTCAAACAGAAAACGTGTTTCACGAACCGAACGTCCAACCGCATATCACCAAACATGGAACGTGGAATTAAATGTCTCGCCTGTTCCCTGTTTGTCATAGTGCCATTGACCTTTGACCTTGTGACCTCCGTGTTATCATTCTGCTTCCTAACATTGTAGGTAACCATGTATTCAAATTTAGTTCCAATAGGATTAACCAATCCTGAAATATAAATGATTTGCTGAATGGAAAAACCTAAAGTTGAAAGAGCAGCGGTAAAATAGCAAGGTCAGAATGACATTGACCTTTAATCTGGTGACATCTATGGCACCATCCGGTATCCGCTTGGTATAAGCAACCATGTACCCAAGTTGTGTTCTGTTAGGGTTAAGCAATCCCGAAATATAACCTGATAAGTTTTGCTAAGCCTAAAAACTGAACATTGAAAAATAACAAAGTTTGTAGAGGTCAGAATGACCTTGACCTTCATCGTTGTGACTTCAGTGTTATCATACTGCTTCCTAACATTAAATGTAACAATGTATTAAGTTTCGTTCCAATAAGATTAATCAATCCTGAAAGATTTAGGTGCAAAAGGCTTAACCAATCATGAAGCATAAGCTGATAATATAAGCTGATAAATTTTGCTAAACACAAAAGCTTAATGTCGAAATAACAGAGTTCTGTATCAAGGTCACAGTGACCTTGACCGTAGACCCTGTGACCCCAACATCATCATGCTGTTTCCTAACATTATAGGTAACTATGAATCTAAGTTTAGTTGAAATAGGCTAAACCAGTCCTGAAATATAGGCTGAAGTTTTGCTAAACACACAAACTTAATGTTGAAACAGCAGAGTTCTGTATCAATATCACAGTGACCGTGACCTTTCACCTTGTGACCCCAACATTATCATGCTGCTTCCAAAGATTATAGGTAACCTAGCATCCAAGTTTACTTGCAATAGGTTCAACCAATCATGAAATATAATCTGAGAAGTTTTACTAAACGCAAAAACTTAATGCTGAAATAACAGAGTTATGTATCACGGTTACAGTGACCTTGACCTTTGACCTTGTGACCCCAACATCATCATCCTGTTTTCTATCATTATAGGTAATCATGTTTCCAAGTTGAGTTCCAATAGGCTTAACCAATCCTGAAATATAAGCTGAGATGTTTTGTTAAACGCAGAACCATAATGTCGCCGTCGGAACAGTGATATCTATGTCTCGCTTTCTGCTTCGCAGACGAGACAAAAACTACGATCCGAATAATCCCAATATCTAAATCTAGGCGTTTTGTTAAAATCAAGTGGAGCAATTGTCAGCTCGTTTCGAGCGCAATTATGTCATTAAATCCCTTCACGATGTCGTTGAGCGTTTCTAACATGAGTGCGTGATTACGTAACTAAGGTCCGTTTTATAAGTCGAACTTACTGTCGCGCCACGCTAATAACGACTGGTTGATTTATAAAGTAAACTGTCATTTTCAAGCAGGTTTAGCTGGCACGGCCAAAATGTTCATATACTCATCTAATTTATTCATTACGAAAATGACGCTTATTCGCTGAAAAAAGAAAGAGTTATCCTCTTGTAAATCTTCTGCGGTATGGGAACCAATGGAGAAAGTTTCGGTGGCACGTTGTGATTTTTAGACCTAGGGCTTTTACCATGGCGGGTGGCTACGTATAGTCATAAGCTATTAGCCGTATAAGAATTAAGAACTGACCTAGTTTATGGACAAAGGTAAATTTTCCCATTGAAACCAAAATCAAATCAATAGCTCACTAGTAAAATATTCCCTCGCCGCGCTCCCTCGCCACGCTCCCTCGCTGACATTTCTGCACACTGCGTCATGGGGAACATAGCGTTCCAGTCCTTCTGGAAGCTATGGATTCGTAGATCAAAGATGCCCTTGATAAAGAGGCTGCATCTATACAATGCAACCTGCATATCCTTGATGCTGTATAACTGTAACAGCTGGGCGGCTCCAATGGCAGCTCTAGACAAACTCGATGCCTGCCACCGCAAACACCTACGCACTATCATTGGACACCGACGGCCAGACAGCATAATTTCCAACGATGCACTATACAAGATGTGTAATACGTCGCCGCTATCTGTAAAGGTCGCCCAGCAAAGATGGTCCATGTTTGGCCATGTGCTAAGGATTCCAGAAGAGACAACAGCACATAGAGCCTTGGAATTCGCCCTACTCGGAGTCAGCAAATACAAAGACAGGAGAGGACGTCATTGCATAAATCTGCTAAGCGTGCTACGAGATGACCTCAAGAAAGCAGGACTCGGTACATTCAAGTCAAGAATGGACCTGAGGAAGGTAAGGACTTCGGCTGAGGACAAGACACAGTGGGCAAAAGCGAAGAAGGATTGATTGCAGCTGTATGATGTTTCTACTACTACAGCCGCAGAATACAGTAATCATACAGGAGATCTAAATGCGAAAATAGCACAACTTCCAGATTACGTTATACAGGATGATCGATTGCTAAACTTCGTAGAGATAGACCATAATGATACAGCCACAGATATAAACCCTACATCTCATAACCGTGCCATGACAGACACAAATAAACCAAATACTTATGGATTTAGATTAATAGAGTTGTGTAAATATAATAATTTGATGATATTAAATGGCAAGGTGAGTATGGGTGCTGTAATAGGCAAGCTAACAGACGACAACAAAAGCCTAATAGACTATGCCCTGTGTGCACACCCTATTTTTAAACATGTCGTCGATTTTGATGTCTTGGAATTTTCCAATTTATTGTCGGGTGCGCATTGTGCCATAGCCCTAAGCCTGACACCTCGCCCCGCAAATTATGACGCACCACACGACAGACTAATGGCACACAAACAACAGGCAAAACCCCACAAAAAAATCGAAAAGCGAGCTGAAAGAGGACTTCGTCAACGAGGTCACATATCAACCTCTACTCATCATTCTCAATGCATATATAATGAACAACACGATGCATGACATGCCACTTAAGGAAGTTATCTCAGCTATTACTACAACATTTGATAGCGCAGCCTTTGCCATATTTGGAAGAACACGCACCACATACAAGCTAAAAGACCAACAAAACAGACCATGGTTTAATAAAGAATGTCACATCTCCAGGAAAGCATACCAAAAGGCAAGAAAAGTGTCGCACATGCATAGAACAGACGAAAACATGAATGAAATGAGTGAGGCGAGTAAAATTTATAAACAGACCATGAACAGAGCTATCATATAACATAAGTACAAATTCAGAAAGAAAATCCAAGAACTAAATGCATATAACCCCAAATCCTACTGGAATAGAATCAAGGATAGGAAGAGAAAAGACTGCTCAATTGAAATCGGCACCATTCACGAGTTCTTTAATAATCTAAATGACCCCAAGGACGTAAACTCAGAAAGCGAGGTCAACTATTTGCCATTGGGAATGCCAGATGAAAATATTGAACAAAACCAGCCAATCACTGCAATCGAAAATCAAAAGCTATCAAATCCCTCAAAAACAACAAATCACCAGGAACCGACATTGTAAACGAATACATCAAAACAACAGAAGACATTATGATCAATATCCACACGCATATTTTTAATAGAGTCCTAGACGACACAGCTGAGATCCCAGAGCCTTGGATAGAGGGCATCATAATTCCAATTTACAAACAAAAGGGAGACCAAAAAAGAACCAAAGAATTACCGACTGATACCGCTATTGAGCTGTTTGGGAAAACGATTCACTTCGGTCATCTGCACTAGAGTTAATAAAACGCTAAGCTCCAACGGATTGCTCCTAGAAAACCAAGCTGGGTTTAGAACAGAATATTCAACATCTGACCATATTTATACTTTATTCCAACTAATTGAAATTTTCCAAAAAAATGAAGAAAAAACTATACTGCATTTTTATAGACTTTGAAAAAGCTTTCGACACAGTTTGGAGAGTGGGACGTTGGGGGAAGCAGCATCCCACAGAATAAACGGTAATGTATTCAGGGTAATCCAAAGTATGTACACCAATAGTAAGTCAAAGATAAAACTAAACAACGAACTCGCTGGAAGTATAAGATGCAGATCCGGTGTCAGGCAAGGGGGAACTCTATCACCTGTTCTATTCTCTATATACTAGAATGACTTGGAGAATTTTCTGATAAATAATAATTGTAACCCAGTACAACTGGAAAACGAACTTTCTGTATTTCTCAAGCTTTTATTATTGTTATATACAGACGATACCGTGATCATGGGAGACAACCCGTAGACACCCAAAAGTCAACTGACACCTTCGCCGAGTACATAGACACCTGAAAATTAAGGGTTAATATCGCGAAAACTAAGGTATTAGTGTTCGGAAGCACACAGCGATGGTACAGCAGTCTGCAATTCAATATTAATGGAACCCCCTTAGAAGTTGCTGATAACTATAAATACCTAGGTATCTACTTTACACCCAATGGACGTATCTTTACTGCTCAGAAACAGATAGCCGAACAAGTTAGCAAGGCTATCTACTCCCTAAATAGAAGAGCCCGCCAGCTAGATATACCAATGGATTGTCATTTAAAACTATACAGAAAAAACATTGAACCAATCCTTATTTATGGCACTGAAGTGTTAGGCACTAAAAACTTATCAATCCGAGAAAAAATAAAACTATCCTTCCTACGGTTTCTATTAAATCTAAAACGCAGTACACCATCTTACATGCTTTACTGAGAGGTGGGGGTGGGGTGGGTGGGTGGGTGGGATGCCGCTAAAATTACTCATAAAACAACGCATGATTAATTACTGGGTAGAATTAATTACTGGGAAGCAAACCAAAGTTGCAGCAAAAATCTCCGCATACACCCTAAACGACTACAAACAAAACAACACACAGCACAAGTGGTTAAACAGTATATATGAGTCCACATCCTGATTAACCATTTAACCCTCGAATTCTTGAATTTCTCATAGAAAATGCCCATTTGCAGACCAGGAGAGGACTGTTCTTGATTGGCTGGACCAGTTATCGAGCCAGTCGTTCCAGTGGTAAGTTTTCAGGAGCAGTCGTCTCTTAGTCTGCAAATGGACATTTCTTAAGACCACTGCAGATGCCGTTTTTGTCTGATATGAGTGTTAAAGGGTTAAGGTCATAGACTTTGCCGTACTATCTCAATTGCGGCAAACTGGTCTCGCGCCTCGTTTCGCTTTCGTTTCTGTTTCGGTTTTGGAAACGAGGAGAGAAGACGCGAGGCGCGACTGCACAATGAACATGCGCACACGCACGCACGCAGACACGCAAGGCAATTACGCGTGCATAGTAACCGGAAACAAAGACAA